>CM022554.1:10700190-11155190 GCA_012273795.1 Dendrolimus punctatus | reverse complement strand
GCTACACCGCACGCGCCTCATAGACTTTCCTGTCTTTTCGCAATTTTCAATACTCCGTTTTCAAATACATACAATTAGCCAATCAAGAAATCGTGCCAGTGAATGTGAGGAGTTACAATCCATAATCGAAGGGTTCCCGCAGCACAGCAAGCAAGGTAAGTGGTTGAGCATTTGGTCTTTTCCAAATTCCGCGTTCTAAACCGTACACCCGTGTCCGGTAAGTATCTACGTTGTCCTGAAGGTCTGGGTGCCGCTGGTGCGGTTGACCCATTCCGTCAGTTGCGGCCTGATTGCGTCCACCGTATAGCCACCGGCCACAGAGTTCTCGAGCTCTTGAGATCAGATTGCGATCGTGGATGCGGTTTCCCGCTTCCTGATCGCCTCGATTTCGACCTGACAGAAGGTCAGGCCTCTAGCTAGAGCATCCTGCCGGGTACGACACATTGCTATCAGGACGTTGCCGCCGTCCGCGACACTATGTGGTACCCCCGTATGGTTCTCACGGCCAGAACCCACTGTGCCCGGTGCAGCAGAGTTCTGTTGTGGCGGTGAAGTGCAATGGACCAGACAGGTGCACCGTACAGCGCCATGCTCTTCAGGATGCTAGAGTATAGTTTCCGCGTCGCCCCCCCCCCTCGGGCCCGCCAAGTTGGGAAGCAGCTGAGTGAGGACGCCCGCGGACTTCACGTGTGGGAACTAACTGCTCAAAGTGCGCTTTGAACGGCCATTTCCCATCAGGAACTAGCCCCAGATATTTCATCTGGCGCCCTACTCTAAATTGCTACCCCCCGGACCGTAACGGACAAATCCGGGGGGGGGGGGGGGGGGGGGGATTACGGAATTTCCTATGGAACATGAGGGCCTCCATCTTCGCGGGGGAGATCCTCAGTCCCAGCCTAGCTATTCGATCTACGACTGTCGCCAACGCCGGGTTAGCGACGTCTACGGATTCCGCAAAAGACGAAGCGCGTGCCGTGAGTCGTCCGCAAAGTAGATCAGCCCTACCCCGGGCCTGACCGGAACCCGAAGGATCCAGTCATAGCCTACGTTCCAAATGATCGGCCCGAGGACCGACCCCTGTGGGACGCCGCACACGACGCGTCGCCGAACTAACGAGAGATTTCCGGACTCGCCACTCTCCCAAAGGATGGATCCTGCAGGTACGCGCCTAACAGCCTCGCGAGTGTATAGAATGAAACAATGAACTACGACTTTGCAGAACACACAAAATCAAAAAGTGTTGCGACAGCATATGTGTAAAAATTTAATTAAAATGCCGCCGTTAGAAAAGGCAATTTTTTTGTATCTTGGTATTAATCCATATCAAAATAAATCACTTCATATTCAAGACTGGTTCAATACCTTTGTATAACTTTTTGAATTATTCAATTCGGACATTCGAAAGATATCACGAGTTTAAAAATGTATGTACTAGACCACGTGACCGTGACGCTTTTTCGTGAGCGAAAATTCGTAAGACCCACTCTATATAGAAGTTTCACTTCAAAAAAAACCCGTTCGCAAAATTACGTGAATAATTTTATACTTACATTAGGATTTAGGAGTAACTTGAAGGGTCACCCTGAACGGTTGGTGGAGCGAGAATCGAGACGGAATGTTCCTCCGCCTCAAGAGAAGATGTTCCAGCGAGGCTAATATTGCTCCTCGCACGCCCATCCATTCTAGTTGAAATTTTTGTATGTGTTCTTTGTGTTTCAGGAAACGTTTGTGATATCAATTATTGTACAGCGACATCTATTGGCTTGTAAGTGTTCTACTACAACCTAATAGGATAGACCCGTCCAAAGGGGATTGTTCACAAAAAATTACGCTCTAATTTTTATTTTTATTACGTAAAATAGGGTATTTTAAGATACTAGTTTGAATATTTTTGTATTTTAAGGGATAGTTTTTTTTATAATTCGATTTAACATAAGGGACAAGTTTACATTGATTTCTTTGCCTAGAAAATAAAAATAATAAAATTAAGTTTTATCTATATATAATCATAGTAATCTGTGCTACTATTTAAATGTCACTGTAATGAGTAACATTACGTATCGTGATCATTTTAGTGTTTTTGTCGCTTGGCTTATAATTTTTCGTGTTCAACCAATTTTATTTTCTATAGTTATCGTTAAATTTTTTAAAGCGGTCTTCAGGGAAAATCCATGTTACAGAACTTAAATCAAATAATGTACAGCTAGATTTTTTTTACACCTGAAGCAGGCGAACAGGCAGACGGCCCACCTGATTGGATTTAGTAAGGTCAGACGCATTTCTTACAAAATCCAAGAAGATCGTACGTTTTTTGGAATTTTAACTACACAGAAATAATTAGGGACACTATTCCTCGAAATGGTTTTTCAAATAGCTAGATTGAAAAAAGTGAACAATCCCAATTTAACTGTCAATTTAGTCATCTGGCATAATATGAATATTCCTCTTCATGAACATGAATACATACATATCTTTAACTTAACTTAAAAATTAATCCTAATATATATTACAATTAATTGTGATGTCCTAAAAAGGCTCTCGCTCAGCATAATGCTAGTTTCACAACTAGCGCTGATCTTCCGCAAGCACCTCCCAGTGATGCGACGGCTTAGCTCCACAATGGCGTCAGCTTTGGTTGTACGCATCCTCACTGTGACGCTCGCCAGGGCTCTCTGTAGTCTGGAGGATGGGCATGAAGGGGGGAGGGAATCTTCCCCACTGCATTCGCGTGTACTGTGGGCGTGTGGTGTGTGCGGCTTATATTGTGGCGCGAGGCGCCGCGGCGGCCACTCTTCGCCCGCGAGCCGCGCAGACAACGACGTCGCCGCGAACCCACCTCGGGACTGAGGCCATCGCATTGCGAACCAACAGGTGAGTGACAAATCATTCAACAAACTTTATTTATTATTACTTTTCACTATCGACATTATATAGTTTTATTCATATTCACTTACATTCAGTTTGTAGGCTTGTTTAAAAACTATAACTCAATATGAATAATACTGGTAATTTTAACTTCACGTATATTATGTTCGGCTGCGACTTAACAATCCGGTACACACATTTTAAGTAGTGGGTGGGCAAAGTGGGTAGGGTAGAGGTATACTTACCCCCAGTACAACTCCTAAGGTCAGGAGGTTTTAATTTTTTTAAAAATTAAAAACATAACCTCACTTATTTTTGTTGTAAAATTGTGTCACTTCTGATAATAACAAAGCGTGATTTGAGTTTATGAATGTACTCAGGAATTGTTTATGAATGTACTCACGAATTACACATAACCACTAGAACTTTTTGTAAAACTAAAACTGTTTTTAATGTAGAAATAATGGCGCGGCACAGTGGCCGGCGAATGCTAGGACCGACTTGTAACCATTTACTATTTATTTTATACACACGAACATTCGGTTAGGTTAGGTTATTTGCAGACCAAAGCGCACGAGCCGAGCGAGCGAAGCGAGCGTGCCGCGGTAGCAGCCGGCGAGTGCTAGAACCGACTGGTTACCATTTACTATTTATTTTATACACACAAACAGTACGAAGCCTTAAAAGTCTCATAAAACATTTGTTTTATTTATCAATTTAGTGGACGACTAGCAAGTTTTTTAATATCACAATAAATCAATATATTAATCATATCAATTTTTAAGTACAATGCAGAACAGTTTTTTCTTTAATATTGGTTAAAAACCACAGCGTTACCCTCGAAATTGTTCCTCATTCAAACTGTTTGCTACCCCTGTTTCGAAAACTAACTACGGACAAAATGAATATCTGCGTCGTTGTACAAATACCTACAACAAATATTTTAGTGATTTAGACATTTTCAATACTTCGAAATTAATTTTCAAGTCATTAGTCGTTAGTAAACTTATTAATAAGATTCAAAAGGAAAGTAGTATTTGTATTTAGACCTAACAATTTAGTTGTGTTTAGTTTCCCCGTCAGAATGTTTCACAGTGTTACATATATTAAGTAATTTATTTATTTTAGTGTAATGTAACACACCATCTCCTATGTTCTTTTTTCTGGATTTATTGTATGTATTGTTAAGCCTTCAAATTGTGGATATACTGTCGGATACTTTTAATAAATAAATAAAATAAAAATATAAATAAATGTGATTACTTAAAAAATCGTCTTTATTGGTCGCCATTTTGAAAGGTTACTCTTGTGATGTGAATGTGCTCTATTGTGTTTTTCTTGACTTTTATCCAATTAAGCTGGTTTTTGGTTCTTTTTATGTTGATTACCGGCTTTTTATCGGACTTTGGAAAGATTTTTCAACTTTAGACTTATGATAGAAGTGGAATATTAGCGAAAAAATAAGTGAGGTTATGTTTATTAAAAACAAAAAAAATCAAGGTCTCCTGACCTTAGGGGTTATAGTAAAGGTAAGTATGCCTCTCCCCCTCTCCGTTTCATCACCCCGTTACTTAAAATTCGTGTACCGGAAAGCTATATATTTACCCTATGTTCAACTAGATCTAGTAGTATTCAAGAGCTGTAAAATAATTTTGCATTAAGTTTTTCCGGAAAGTGTTGTTTGTAAATAAGTCTTTATAAATTGTACTTTTATACGTGAAATGAACAACATAATGCAAGTTTAAAAAAAACGTTATATTCAAAAGTGAAAAATATGTTGTGTGAAGTTATTTCAATAATTGGAATTGGAATTGTGATAGGGGGAAGGAGCGGCAAGGGAGGGCATCTGCTCATTGATTTATGTTACATTTTCCAACCACTTTTGTGCTGTTAATGTAAACTTAGCCTTGAAAAATGGAAAACAGAAGCCAGACTGCGCTCAGTTTGAACTGTAGACAAACGATCGCGAGAACTTGTAAAGGGCTGAAAGAAGCACTTCTATTCATCCCTTATTTTTATTGGAAAATTACCAAGTTAAAAATAAATACAGCTTTTCAGCGACAGGTTTTCTGAGAATCAGTCTTATTCTTCTCATCGACGGTGTTTTAATTAAAACTATTTGTAACCATTTGTCAAGTTTGAGCCATATTTACTTGCTTTATGCTATTCAGATAAAAACGCTACTTTTAGCTTTTAATTTTAAAATACAACCAATTTTGTTTATTGCACTTAAAAAAGACATCAACGCGTTTGAATAAGTAATTAAAATTATTACGTGCAAGTTTGTTTAATAGACTATAGATATGACACATTTTGCCACAATTTTGGTGGGATTAGAATAGAATATTCATTATTAGACGTAAGAAAGTAATATACATCAGAATTAACAATATTTCAATTAGTGTAATAATTTTGCCTATAGTGATATTGATAATTATAGGAGCTCTTTTACAAGTTCAACCTTAGTGTGGTGCGACACTCAGAGACTATAATCCCCCCTTTATGAACGACTCGGAAACTAATGAGAATAAACCTCTTTGACTGCACCATTATGTATGTTAAAGGCGTAGAAACAGTATAATTGCGGCCATTGCTCGCAGGCTACATCAAACAAAAATGTATTGGGACTGGTTGCAGATTGCTGCATAGATAAAATAGTTAATTTAATGTAAAATATTTATGTGAATGAAATGCTTTAGTAACCTGACCGACTGACCGACTAACTGACTGACTGCTGGACATGGTTAATTTTTATGTATATTTTAAGGTTTTAATTTAATTTATTCTAATCATAAATCTGAAAAAAATGCTTTAATTATGGATCTTTGTATATGAAACAAATACATTATTATTATATTATTGTGGGTAGTTCTCTATTTACTTCTATTTTTGGCAATTTGGCTCGAACGCTACTGGCGCTGATTCGGCCAATGTCACAGTAACAGAGAATGTCAGGTGTAGGTTATTGGCAATTGCAGCTCAGAAAAAAACTTTGGTCGGTTTCCTTTCCAGTCGTAACTTAGGGTAGTTCGCGTTTATCTTCGGATGCATTCAGAGCGTGCTGTTATACCTATGTATTGCAAGAGTTAACGCTTCCTTGCAAGACTGCCGAAATACTTTAGCACCCTGTTTCAACGCAAGTCAGTCGGTCTGTCGTAAATTTGTGTTGTGAGCGGTTGCTTTCTGAAATCAAGTGCTTTTCATCAGTGTATTGGTGTTTAATTTAAAATAGTCCTTTTTAAAATGGGTAAATTTATTTTACTTATAACAGTGCGTGTCGGAGCCCGGGGTGTGTTTCTGAAGGGTCGTAACATAAAAGTTAGGCGCAGTATTCGACAGGCCTCCAGATGGCAGCTCTTGATGGAATATTCCCATTTCATTATACAATTAAGAAAAACGCGATCAAATGGCATCAATCAAATAACAATGAAATTTATTGTTTCATAAAAATAGGCCCTAACAGTGCCCTCTTTCGTTCTTTTACTACTTTTATACACTGAATATAGCCTTACTCGCGGCTTTGCCCTCCCACCTTTGTGCTTGAGTGGGCTGAGCTTCTAGATTCTACTGGCACTGGTGAAATTGGACTGGTGATACTGAACTAGTGATTTAAATTGATGATATTCATCTAGTGAAATTAGACTAGTGGAAAGTTTCATCAATATCTAATGAAGTAAATGAATGGGTAGTTAAAAACACTGATATTGAGGCGTCATATGAAAAACGTAATCTAACGAACATTGTACTTTGGCGATTTTCCAGATGTGTTTTTAATTACGCTGTACTAAGTCGTTTACATAATATGTATATGAGTGAAGTTGAAGTTGTCACGTAGTCCGTATGTTTCGGCGGTGTTGCGCCCTCTGGCGGCGGAACGCAAACAGAGCCGCGGCCGATACAAAAACAACGCACCCTGTATTTGTAGTCGCTTCAACGACTCGACCACAAATCAAATAGGAAAATTCCTAAACATTTTTAGCTTGACAAAATTAAAAACGGTACAATTGAAACAGCATTTAACGTGATTTGGAAAATTGATTTCATAAAGTTGTTTAAGGTTGCAATCGCCTGGAAACATGTAGCTCTGAGAAGCACTTGCAAGGTTTTGAAATTGCAGTTAATTTAATGGGACTAATTCTTTTTGTTTAGGTAATAGGTACTATGAAGTCAACCTGTACGAACCAATCTTTGCTCGAAAATACGCTGGGATTTTACATATCAATATGCAACAGCCTGTATACTAAAACAGACGTATTAACATCACCATCAGGACATCAAACAGCCTTGATGAACAACAACTCAACGTGGTTTGGCTTGGCAACACCGTTCGACAGGAGCCCACTGTTAACGACGATAAGCCCAGCATCTTTGGAAATGTACAACCTGAGGATGAGCTGAGCAAGATCTTTGATAAATGGCTTCTTGACGAGCTTCATCTATATTTTATGCGCTTACATGCTTTTCACATCAAGGCTTGAAAAGGTCATCAATTAACTTTAAAAATTATAGTTAATTATGGGTCCACCCAGCAGACGTTGTCGTGCCCTTAAATAAATAAAATAAAATATAATTTCTTTTACGTTGGATTCAGTGCAACTTCAATTGTAATTTGTAATATTACAATAAATAAATTACTTATTCTCGAGCAATTAGTGCGTACCAAATACCTTCTAGTACGTATTGGTCTTCTTATCTTTTAGCCAAGTTATTGTTTTTCCAAATATTAATAAAAACATTAGTCCGCCCACGCATTCGTCCAACGAAACAACAGGCAAGAGAACTCAAATAATAATCTGAATTTATAATAAAATAAATAAAAGTTTAAATGTTAGCAAAATGTATGTTTTGCGTTGTTCCACATTTCGGACTGGAAAATGTTAATCAGTTTAAAGTTAACCCTGATAACGTTGTTCAAGCGCTTATCAAAGCGTGGAATGTTTGTTTGTTTGTTCAATGTTTCTGGCGGTTTGCAAACAAATGTGCTTTTTGGGAAGGTAGCCACAATCATATTGTTTCACATAATACTTATTAATTTGTAATAAATCAAAAGTGTTAATTTTAAAGTTAATTTTAGTAGTTTCCTCTATCAATCTCATTCCTGTAATTTGAGCTCAAAAGAAAATCTTCTCACAACACCTAAACACACTTCGTCCTTTGTAAGAAACTCTTTTGGCCCACAGGCTGTTCGCCGGGAACTCAGGCAACCTGCATCCATTTGTATGTGATATTATTTCAGTTTCCTTAGACATCGGGTTGGCTGGAAGACATCGCTACAAGCGCCAAGGCCTCCCATTGTATTATTGTCTAGGTTAAAGTTATGGTGAACAGTGACGTTTTCATTTATCGATTCAAATGTGAAGAGATATATAAGTGTGGCTAAAGCAAAAGAGTCCAGATCGTAGCAAGTGGCATTGCATCGTCTCTGCCTACCCCCTACGCCTACAGACTTCATAGTGTGCAAACAAACAATTCGGACAGGCACGTGTCAGATTTTAAAAACATTTGATGGAAAATAACTCATATTTAATTTAGAAGTAAATCAACTTGTCTTATTTAAATCAATGTACGTTGTACGAATCTTTTTGGAGGAATCGATTTTCATATTTTATAAGGTCCCTGTGTGAAAAATTTATGACGCGAGTTACGTAGCTTGAGCCCTTATATTCAATATAGTCTGTAAGTAAATCATGTAACAGTTCGAACGAATTCAGTTGTCTCTTTGAAAAGCTCCTCCGCGTCGCCACCCACTAACTCGCGTTTAAAACAGTTTAACATTTTAACTAAAGAGTTGCTTTCTTTATTAGTATACAATTTCGAACTTTAGTACAAAGGAATAAGATCTAAAATAATATATATCGGATCAGTATTTTCGGATCTGGAGAGATGACGTAGCCAGCCTTCTAGGCCCTGGTGATCTACACTCAGTATTCTACTTATAGACTCGAGGCACTATGTAACAGTATAACCCCGCCAAGCTCGTCCAAGGCGGCTTGGCAGGTTCCGGCCTGGATTCGAAGTTACGCCTTTTTAGTTTAAGAGACGAGGGCGCCAATCATTAAACTACGACGATTTTTCAACTTTTTTACCTTAAGATACACAATTTAGCTATACACGTATGTGTGTTTGTCTGTCGACTGGTGATGCAGCGAGATGAGGACGCGCGAGGAGGCGCCTACCTGGAGGCGGGGGGGCCTCACTCTCGCCCTCCTCCTTCTCCTGCTGCTGCTCGTCTGCTCCGCGCACGCGCTCTCCATCCCGGACAAGAGATCAGAGAGTGAGTGCCACTTCTATATATGCAAATAGATGATCGATAGACAGCTTCATTATATTCTTGATAATGTTGTTATTTCTTTATTTTGTATAATAATACTATATTTTTATGTATAATTTAAAAAATATTAGCATTTAGCACTCCTTCTCTTTATAGATATATATGTGTGCGAAATTTCATTCTCCTCCGTCCGCGCATTTTACGTAAAGAGGAGTACAAAGTTTTTGCTTCATGTATTAATATAATGGTAATGATTTAAATTTTGTAACGTCTACTTTTAAGGAATGTCTCTAATGTAATGTTAATTTATAAATAAATGGCGTAATAAGGGGTGTTGTGGTGGCAGTGTCGCCGGTGCCGTTCGTGATGGGCTCCCGCTACGGCCGCTCCTCGCCCGCCAGGAGCCTCTCCCCGAGGAACGACAGGCGAGTCCAGTCACTAAGCGATTCTCAACAAGCGGCCGCTTTAGGCCTCGGCTCATCCAGAGTAAACACCTCCGACAGTTTTCCTATACTTATTCAAACATTACAAATTAGCATATTGTTATTATGTAGCTTTTGAAACATTTCTAGTCACAAGTCGGCTTTGTCGATGGGAGGAGTGAACACAAATGTATCTAAGAGGTGTAGGCTCACTTCATAGAAGTCCTTGTTTTCTGTTACCTTCTTACCAGTCTCCCACAGTTGCCTGATAGAGCATTTTTTTGTAAAAAAAATTGTAATTTAAAAAAAAATTAGGGGCTTGAAATTCTGTAACTGAACTGTTACAAATTCAAGGCAAGCATTGTGGCAAAATAATTTTTTGTTATTTTCATTTAATTTTTCTTCTTATCGACGTCTGCCTCTGATTTGCTTTTATTTAAAATGACTAACACAACAATAAATAATAATAATTGCATGAAACTTGTCAAAAAGGGCCTCTACGTGTTGGCCTCTCCATGGCCCCACGCAAGCCCTGCATTTTTATGGCCCATAGTCTCTAGAGACATACCATAATTATAATAACAAAATAGATTTATGTGACTTGTGAACAGTCGCCAAAATAATATAATTTTGGGTTTTCCCAAGTTTTCCACTTTATAATGCTTCTCGATGTTGCTAGCCATAGCATATAATTGTACCAATGGTACGTGCTGCTAGAGTGAGGGTCTGTTGGATGAGCAGGTTCTTCATGGGCGGCCGCTACGGGAAGCGGTCGGAGCCGCCCTCCGCCGCGGGCCCCCCCAGGGGCGGGGGGGCGCTGGTCTGCCGCTACACCGGTGTCTACCCCCTCTACCGATGCCTGCCGATGATCAAGCAGGACCACTTCGACAAACGGTATCTGGAAGTTATACTATACTTCCACCTCATCATGAGTTTTACACAACTAATAATGCCTCCCGATGCACCTGCGAAATATACCAAAATTAATAGCGCACAGTGTACGAATCGTGTAAGCGGGACAGAGCTATAAATACATAAGCACAAGCAACACTCTGCCATTTGCGCTTGCTAATAAAGTTTAATATACATTGTTTACACTTTCTGTGCAAACGAGAAAAGCCGATGGGTTGTTGTATTAACGCAAGCGTACAGCAGACAGGTCAACGACCCACCTGATGGAAAGCGGTCGCTCGCCGTCGCCTATATACATTTGGCACACTGAACACGTCACCAACGTGTTCCGGCCTCCAAGTGGGGCTGGAACTTGGCCACTGATGGCGGCAAAATAGCCCACAGCCAGGTGGTAGGATATTTGCCCGTCTGGATAACTACCACCCCTGGTCAAGAGTATGCCGCCGAAACCACTTGAGTTGTGTTCCGGCATTAGTGCCCAGGTTCCAGACTCCCTTAAAAGACCAAAAATGCATTTGTAGCACCTTTGGTGTTGCTTAAAATTATCTTAATACAAATAATGTTACTTGAAACCTTTTTAACCGGTTTTATCGTTTCGTTGGCAGGAAAGCCGACGTGGACAGCGGGCCCGGCGAACGGGTGTAAGCGAAGAGCACCACAGCGAGGCACCCCCCAACGATCGACGACGCACCTGTGATCTCCTGCTCTAGTCAACTTATCATCTACTGCACCTAATAATAATAGCTTTAATACATACATACATCATACAACTAACACCAGTGTACTTGACAATTTACTTACAATAGCGCTGGTTGATTCAACCAGCGTCTTGCAGACTAAAGACCGATTTACAACTTCATATCTTTCATCTATTTTATTTTTCTGTTTTTCAAACAAATTAAATTTGTTTTGCCAGTTTCAATTGTTCCCAAGTCAAGACAATTGCTATGGCTAGTAGAGTGCTTGAATGAGACCGAGTACGACAATAAGTCAAAAAATAATAATACAAATAATACTGTTAAAATCTTTTTCTGAAAGAATAAGTGGCCGCTTCTGCTATTCCAATGTGTTGGCGTTGCAAAGATATCTACCTAACTCCACAATATCTTCTCGATATCGTCGCCACAGAATATTAGTACAAAAATAATTGGGAATACCAGCAGCAAAAAAGCTATAGAAAATTCAAATATTCATAGAGATAGATTGACGTGCCACGGGTAAGTTATTGGAATTAACAGAATACCGAAATCTAGCAAACCTACAGTAGACAGTAGTAATAGCAGAACTGGCCCCCAGTGTGGTTGACACATCCATAGAACGTATCTATGAAAGAAATGTTATTTATATACAAAAACATTTAGCCCTGTTACTTATACTTAGATGTTTATTTCTCTATTTTAGTAATTTTTCCCATACATACATTCGAAACAGACTGCAAATTATTATCATATTACGATGACCTCAATAAGAAAAAGCCATACTTATATATGTATATGAACACTGAAGGTAAATTAGAATAATGGATATAAAAGATAATATTATAAAATCCTGGTTTGAATTTGTCGTTGGCGCCAAGAACGGCGCCCAAAATGGCGCCTCTGGGCGTCAGGTCCCAAGTAAGCGTAACGAGGCTGGAATTACGATTACTTAGGACTTACATTTTTAAGATAATGTCTTCATTTTAATAGAACCACTTACCACCAGGTGGGCATTTTAGTTATATTTTCATTGTAATTCATTGTCATAGTTCTAACTTCGTAGGCTTCTTTAAGGTTCTTAAAGAAGAGTTCAAACTAACTCTTAACTCATTATGAATAAGACAATTAGTGGTGAATACAGAGTAATAGAGTGAGGGCCGTCTTAACCACATGCCTTGAAATACTGATATGATAGCATTTTTTGCAAAAATTAAGTTTATTTATTCCCATTTTAGGATTCCGCAGCTATTTTGGTAAAAACGGAAGCCCTGCGTTTTCGCCATGACTGTTAGCATAATACTTACGACAGTGTGTAGGCGTAAGGGTGTCGGTTTGCGCCCCTTGCGCCCCCGGCCTAAGACGACCCAGAATAAACTTACTTTTATATTGGATTTCATTTCGTAAAAAATATTTTGAAAACAAATTTATTTCTTTCTAATAAAATGAAGACTACTTGTTAGAGATAATAATGAACATACTTTGTAAGTTTAGCTATACTTAAGATTTATTATAGTGATTGTTACTACATACGTATAAGTACGGGTCGGTTGCAAACATCAATAAACGGAGCTGATCTCTGGTTGCGTGTTTTTATTCTCATTCCCTATTACCTTATTTGATAAGTTCGAATTTATCAGCAGACGAAGAATGAGCAAGTGAATAAATTTCCTCGCTGCTTCGCTTCTTCGATTGATCCATCCATCCATAGATCTTTTCAGCCATTTTCACGTGATTGAGCAACAAACATCAATCCAAACTCACGCATCTGCTATATAACTTTCTTGGAAAAATATCAATTTGATGGTGAAGACCGCTTAAAAAATATTTAAAGAAGATAGAGTCGTAGCAAACAGAATACTACAAAAAATAAGAAAGAGAAAAATGCGTCGTGACAGCGACGAGACTTCAAAAATAGCCTTAGGAAGGGGTTACATATTTATGCTGTTCGGGGTTGAAACATTAGGCCCCTGGGCTCCGTCGGCAAAGAGTTTCTTTAAAGACAAATGTAGGAAACTCTTTGACTTCATTTTAAAGTTACGTTGACTACAGAAAAGGTTAATCTTGGAAAATGCGACATTACTATTATTATAGTAGTATTAGTGGAGCGCTGGTGACCTGTAATACAGATCTACAATGGGCACCAGTCTCACACAACAGATCCTCTATATCACTTGTAAATTGTTGTGTGAGAAAATAAAATTTTTTATTTGATTATAATGATAACAACATTAACATAACTCTGTAAGCACCTAAGAGAAATAGAGAGAGAGAGAGAGGGAGATCTCTCCTAACACGTTTGCCACATATTGTGTCATAATATATTTTAATTAGTGATTTCAGGGGATGTCAAATTAATATGCTAGATTGTTCATAATTCCCTGATCTATCCCCCGATGTGTTCCCATCTCGTTCTTCCACTCGTGCCTCGAATAAATATTTATTATTGATGAGACAGCACGTACATTCTCTCGTACTCGCCAATTGAGAGTATGTAATGAGCAGAATAAGCAACTTATGTATACTTATATACATCGATAGTGTCTGATTGTGATGCAGCGCCAGCCCCGTCGCCATTGGAGTTGCGTTAACGCAATTACGCGAAGAGGCTGGATTCAAACAGATTATTTCGTTACTAACAAACTTCTTGTTGTTCCAAACTAATATGTATATATTATGTTAGCAGGACTCGAATTAAAATGCCATTTCAATTATTATAGACTTTGTTATTAGTATACAAACACGTATAACACATGTACAAATCCAAACGTAATGCAGAAGGTCATAATTCAATAAAACGCTCAAAGTCCGTCACTAATAGATTACAGATTGTACACGTGTCACACCCGTATCGTAGTCGTAACTTGACTGGCCCCTCCCTCCATCAGGCCGTCGTTTTATACTCCACAAATGCAAATTAATCCGTAACACCTGGCTAATGATGCTAATGAGCTAGAACAATAGGACAATAGACTGTTCTCGACAATAACTAGAAAAGTATGCCAATCAATAAGTAAACAAAAGAAGAGCCATCATAAAAGGAATACAAATTATTTCAAATGCCGACAGGTAACAAAATGTGCTTCGTGGGATTTGTCTTTGTCGGGGCCTAGGTTGTAACAACATTAAAATAAACAGGAATGCGAGTTTGGGGGTTTGTTACGCTTTCACGGAAAAAACTACTGGACAATAATGGGATAGTTTCCAAGTCTTTCCTATCCATCCAAAGGTTGCCTGAAGACCGCCGCTTGTACTTGTATATTAATGAATGTTCTTGATTTTATGAAGCATTTTTGTACAATAAAGTACATATATTATTCTATTCTAATGGCAACATTCACAACATCGGATGTCCATGGAACGATTATTATGAATAATTAACGAGCTCTAAGCTTAAAGTGCTTTTACCTAATGTTAGTTTAAAACTTCGATTTCCGTTTTTGTTAGTTATTGTTGATTTTTGTACTGGTATACAGAAAAGATTTATCTAGCTGTCTATCTCAAATTTCTGGGAACGATTAGCAGGTAGGTAAAAAACCAATATAATGCAGCCTGTGTGAATCGGCTGCCTTATAAATAAAGCATACTTCGTTTAGGCGTTAATTTTGTTTAGCCAAAGCAAACCTCTATCAAGTTGTAGTCCGTTTTCAATAGGAGAAATGATTGGCAAATACCACCCGCTTTTAGGATCCTATCATCATAACCATTAGGACCCAAACCCAGTAAAGACAAGTGTTACACCTCAAGACACTGTGAGCTCTTTCTGGGTGCACAGGAACACAAACCAACTTGATTGAACGTTTTTCTCTTTAATTAACACGCTTTTATTACTTCACCTGTATGTATGTATGTATGTTTGTAACCGACCTTTTTGAGCTCGATTTTGTCCTACTTTGAACGATCAGATTTAATTCAAACTTTGCACACCTGTCAAAGGTCGATGACAATGCAATAATATAGTACCACGGAGCTGATCTGATGATGGAGTCGGAAGGTGGCCATAGGAACTCCTGTACTAAACAAGATAGACACTTCGTGTTTGGGCTCGTTTTACTTTCTTGGCTAGCACTCTGCTGCTACATGATATGCAGGATCTCAAAAGCTTGTGTTTAAAAACATTTCAAAAAATTCAACTAAGACATGAAAAATAAATAATAGTTTAATAAAAACTAAAAAAACACGCTTTCATAAAAAATCCAAGTAAAAATAGAAAATAAAATTTAATAAATTTGGTTTCTGATGAATGGGGTCTTAAATAAAGCTTGGGGTGTATTCAAAGCGCTTTTTAAGATGCTAAAGAAGAAGAAAAAGCGCTTTGAATACACCACACGCTTTTTTTTAAGACCCCATTCATCAGAAACCAAATTTATTAAATTTTATTTTCTAGTTGGATTGTTTATGAAAGCGTGTTTTTTTATTTTTTTTTAACTATTATTTTATATTACCTCCCACCCATTTTAGTATTAAGTATATAAAATGATTAGAGCTAGCCGTGTTTGCTGAAGAGTTCCTTGCGCCGCTTCTTCTCTTGAAGCCACAACATGTTGCGAATCGGTGGTAAATTAATAAGGTTCCCATAGAGTAAATAATGACCATAAACAATATCAAAAGTGAATAATTGTATCACAACATAATAATACTCGGATATAATTGAAGAAAAAATATCCATAACCAAAGCTAAAAGGAATATATCTAAACGAAAACAAAACTATTAATAAATTAAACTACAAACAAAAACGTAGAAATTAAATACTACTGTAAACAGTATTTCCAAGCAAAAAAGAGGTAGTCCAAAACGCTGTCGGTGGGGAGCGTTCCCGAAATGCTGGCCGCATTCCCTCGCTGTATGGCAACGCTCATTCGTTGCCCTAAATATAGGCCAGCCCTTTGGTCACGAGAGGCTTCTTTCAATCGCCTTCAAAGGTCTCGATAAAGTTGAATAATTAAATTGAACAAGTTGGCGGTAGGCTAAATAAAACTTAAACAATACTCATTGACAATTGAAAAGTGGCCGAAACGTCGGACTAAGAAATCAAATGAATACAGTTCGGCGTTTAAAACCGTTAAAACGTAATTTGAAATGCAGATACTGTATATTTGTTTTCTGTATGAATGTGAAATGTAATAATGAATATATTCAAATGTATTCACAACACTAAAGGTGAGTAACAATCAATATATGAGATCAATCTCGTCACCAATCAATATGAAAGGGGTGACATTTCAATGACTAAATTTGACCTCAAAAACAACAACAAAAAGGGAACTAAATTGAACAGTTTAAAAATGGCTTTTTGGTATATGTATGGTCTAAGAATCGATTTAACTTTTTAGTACTTTCAACAGTTTTATTTAATATTCTCAAGAAAGTGCTGTAATAATTTATGACAATAAATCGTGGTATGGAAGCCTTTGTTCGTTGCACTTTTAATTACTTATAATATTAATAATCACGCAGGAGAATGACGTCTTCCAAAGAACTAATCTTGGCTTTGAAGAAACTTGTTAATTAGTTACAGCTCTTATGATGTTATTAATTTATGCACAACTGTCCTTTGGAGGGATTCAACTTTAAAGAAATGTCTCGTGATCATTTGAACATATTTTCCAATAATCACGGGAGAGGTACTGAAACCTTAGATTTTTTTATTGTATGAGCTTAGAGTCTGGTGCTCTGCTCCCTTAAGAGACCGGAACCTGGCCACTAATGCCGGAACACAATTCAAGGTTGTTTAGACCTGGTCGTCATCCTACCACCTGGCTGGGGATTATTTTGCAAAACGCAGGAAATAGTATTCTTTCTCCGTTCCTGCGCGGATAGATACTGAAATTTGTAAATGTTGTTTTTATTGCTTATAGACGCTTGCAACATCGAAGCCAACGCGCTGCCAGCTTTTATGATGGAATGAAGAGGTATCAGATAGGGCAGTGGTTGGCGAACTCATCGTCCAAAACAGCCAAATATAGACAATACAAAATTGAAGTTTAATTTTTTAGTTGGTGTTTTCCCCTGGGGTCCTTATGTGGATAATGAATATTTAGCAGATAATTATGAACACAAAGATGAGTGAACGAAATACTTCAGGTTACAATGGTTGAGTTAATGCTTAGGAGTGACAGAAATACTTCGTGAAAAGAAACTAGACGAAGAAAAGCCTCCAGCGCCGTCGAGATGTCGCCAAACATCCGTCCGGCGACAAACAAACAATACAACCGATCATCGTTTCACTATGGCCGCCCTGCACACCGAACACGAGTCGTCACGAAGCGAACTCGTAATTGTTTAAAAACAAAAACAGTTCACTTATAGCTCCTAAGTATACCTGTACATGTATGGTATACAGTATAGTATTCCCACGTGTTGAAGATCGAAGTTGTGCAGGTTCTTCAAACTCTCAGTTTTATATTGTTACATGCCAACAAAGTAGATGCACACCTGGTTTATGGCTTTCCCCGCATTTGGACTTCTTTTGTTTACATTATGTTTAAAATTTGCATTTAGACAATAGCCTATTGTTATTGTACTTGTTTATGGCCGCATGTGTGCAGATTACGTTTACTTGGAAAATCCAGTTCAAGCGGTCAAGTGTTGTATTGTACAGTTAGTATAAAACAATGCCGAAACGGAGGGATAAGGCAATCAAGCGACGATTACGATACTAGCAAGACGTGTGTACATTCGGCAAGTTGACGTTATGCAATCGTGCAATTTGTGCTGGTTGCGTCCAGTTATATTTGTACTTCTGTTATACGTGTTTGTATAGTTCTAATAAATTGTATAGTAATTCCAACGGCATTTCTATTCGAGTCCCGCACTCGTAACAATACGTTACTCGTCCATGGAATTAATTCTATTGTCTTGCTACCAGAATTTATGTTATACTGGAAAATGATACTACGGGGTTGTGTTAACTCATGCACACTTTCAACTTAGCTGTAGAATTTCAAAAGTAACTGCCTCCCAAGAAATTTCACTAAATATCACAAAATCCAGTTGCCAGGTTTTGAGTTTGTGAAGCTGATATGCTTAAAGATTCTTACACATTAGCATGATCCTCGTATTCTGTGGGCCTATAATCCCTGGCCAACCACTTGTTTTATGTTATTACCTTTGCACTTTGCAATATCTGTAATTATTTTTAATGGTTGTGTTTATTGTTAACTGTCATTCGCTTCTGTTACTGATTTCCGTAACATACAATGTTTTTGATGGTTCAACTACAGCAGACAAGCTGACGGTCCATCTGATGGAAAGTGATTTCTTACATTCTGTCTTACAAGGTTAAAAATTTATATTATTTCTCCATATGAAAGTAACTAAATTCAACTCTGTTATCGGCAGTACTACTATATATACATATTGTTACTTATTTTATGATGATCAATTCATTTTTGAAGCAGTGATAATTACAGTACAGTGTAAATGCGTCCAAGCTAGGTCGAAGGGCGAGCCAGGACGAGCAGCGGAAGGCTCTCGGGAGCTCGGGAGCGCGGGAGCCGCGGAGGCAGTGGGCCTACTTTCCACTCTCAACAACTATTTGCACAAAGAAAATAACGGATTAGAAGAAAAACAACACTCTGTTTACTCAAAGACTCGTGTAATATTTATTTGACGATTAATTGCTTTTTCTATTTATATAGTAACGAAACTCTTAGGAACGATCCATATTTGTTTGTTGACTCCCAAAACGATAAAACATATTTTTATCTAAAAAGCAAATACCTAAAATCAATTCACAGACAATGTTTGTAACGATCATCTTTAGTGAACAGATCTTTTTATGAGTTTTACACAGACATGTGACTCTTACGTCAAGTTTCGGTATTGTAATATATAAGATAATTTTATCAAAAGTTTTTAAAATTATTATATCTAATAGTAGCTCTCCTGCTTCAGGATTTGTGTTGTATTTATGTATACAAACAATATAGTATCGATCTTTAATACATTCACTGCGTCAACGCAAAAACAAAAATTGCCATTTTTTTATTTTTTATTGCAGGAGGTCAGCAGACAGGCAGACGGCCCACTTGATGGAAAGCGGTTACCATCGCCTATGGACATTTGCAATACCAAAGGTGCTACAAATGCGCCCCTACTCTCTTAAGGAAGACTGGAACCTGGTCACTAATGCCGAAACACAACTCAAGGTTGTTATGGCGATATGCTTTAGACCAGGGGTGGTAGCCATCCAGTCAGGCAAATGTTCTACCATCTGGCTGTGGGTTGTTTTGTCGCCTTTTACGACAGGCCGCCCGGCCGCTAGAAATTTTATTCTTTCTCCGTTCCTCCACGGATATTTTTCCATATTAGGAAATCCAGATTTGCGGTACGATTTTATTTTCCCGTATCAGGGCCTGACTTCAAAAGTTATAATAAGCACGTGGAAATTAAATACTTATAACATTTATTGATCACAGGCTACATCTTTGAGTAAACATAGCTACCGTCACACAGGGTTAAATTAGAAGAAAGAATATCAGAAATAAAATTGTGTTTTACTAGGTGCACGGAAGCTTAGGGAATCCTCTACCACACCGGAGGTAACACTTTGACTGACTGACGCACACACGGAAAGTCAAATACGGGAAATACTTCTCGTAACGCAGGCACAGATCTTGAGCGCGTCATGCTAGATGTATAGATTCTTGCTAGATCATTCAGTTGAATTGATTTATCACATATTTTAGAAGTTACCTATAATTAATCGTCATTGTTGTCATTGTTTTCACGTGGCAGAGCCATTCTGGAATAATGATCTTGGTTGCAACTCTTTAGGCTCTCTCTTCCTGTGGATTTGTGTAGTACACTAATGATAACAACAACATTATCATCATCTGAGCCTTAGATCCCGTTTGCATTGCTTCGACACTCAAGCACCGCTTTTCTCCTTTTTCTTCGGCATCTGTTGTTGTGACTATTGGTACTCATGCCATTCCTCACAACGCCAAGATTCCGGCGAAGGCGGTATGGTTACACATTTGTTCGCCATGTAACAAGACGATAACTAATATCAACACCCACTCGTGTATCACAATGGGATAATTAGGTTACGGAAATGCGGGACAACGTCGCCATCTGCCGACGTGATGCGAACAGACGCCAACATCCGTCACTTTGACGAATCTGCCTCAGCTGAGATAGTTGTTATATAATTCATACAACGTTGTGTGATTGTAGTAATTCGTGTACATATATGTAACATTTTTAAGGTACGCTGATCTTACCTACAATACCATGCGACGATAGATGGACAAAAGGAATTGAGGATTCCGTGGGAGCTATGATATCTGAATTGCACCAACATGCTGACATAATTATGTAGTTGTTTTTTTAATACTCGGCTCGTTTGCCTTCTTTTAAGTAGTTTTCCACTGCTGAGGATCGCGACTTTGATGACAGTGAATAATCGCTTTCGTCCAACGAGGTAGTTTTTATCACGGTGGGGGACCGAATTTATGGATTTATCCAGCTACTCAACAACCTGGCAAATCCAGGTGGATTAAGATGTCTAGTATGAGGTCACTGCTCTTCAACTTCCGCCACAACCACAACTCTTTCCATGTTGTCTGGGTTCTCGCGAGTTACGTGGCCAAAGTACTTTAATGTCCTGCCGATGCTTACCTCGAACAAAGGTCGCCTCATCGCTGTGCTGATCTGTTGTTGAAGTCACTCGCGACCTCTTCCGATCTGTGCCCTGCTCATTGGCCAACGACGTTGTGTCGTCACATAATGTGAATAGAGGGACAAATCCGCACCACCGCCCCAATATATAATAATAAGTCAAAAATCGTTTACCTGACCGCGCGCGTATAACGACCCGCGCCGTAGTCATATGAACTACCTATTTTAATATTTAACCGCCATTGTGTGAATTTGTGTGTCAAAAAAAAAAACATTATTCACTGTGTGTGCATTAAAATTGAACATTGAACCTCGACGACCGCTGCCAGATGTCTCCAGGCTTGCCGATTTGGGAGAAGTGCAGTTTCGGGAGGTTAACGTTAGTGGCTTGATTTTCCTTCCCATATCATCAATCGGATGCAACAATTGATTTGATTGTCCTGCCATCCACTGCTATTGAGCTATATTATCGAAGGCCGCACCAGTCCAGGAGGTAGGGCAATATAACTTACAACCGCCGCCACGTTATGTGCTATAGGGGAGGTGGGGAAGGTCCTGAAAATTTTACCCTTGGCACCACCAGTAATACAGGAGAGAACGAATAAAACATGACATATGATGGAATACAATGCAAGAAAATTGAACTTATTTGTATTGTATTTTACCTAAAGTCCCTCAAAACTATAAGTAGATTACTGAGCCCAGATCACCGTCTTCTATGGGCAAGGTTGGCTACGTTTCCTCGATGGAACGCCATACTGATCCGTTGGCCGAGGCGAGCACGAGCCCTCTGATCACCTGAAGAGTCAATGATTGTTTCGATAAATTTTGGTAGAGGCTCATGGCCACAGGACCCCGCGGACCAAGCGTCCAATCAGAGCTATTGAAGCCTATGTTTCCTTGATGGTTTTAGTTTATGGTATCTTTTGAAAGCAAGTAAGAGTCGATTGCGCTAATCTGGGTGTCGGATAGTTCCGCTTCACGGTGATCGGTCGCATCGTGATTTGGTGTGTTCGCCATTGATTGCTTCGCTCGCGACGCCATAGATAAGGGCAAATGTCGACACCGCAACAAGCACATGTCGCGAATTAGCTAATTACCAATATCGGTCACGGCTCATGGGGCACACGACCACCAACAAATCAAGTGGGAATACTTCCGATTTAAAATACAATAGAAGAAGAGTTATCATCGTCTCTTTCGCTTACCTATTGCGAAGCATACGGTATAGTTCGCGGTTTGACCATTAATTCGCCCGATTTCAAGCGGAGATAATTATGATCTAGGGCAGAGTACACTCACCTACAAGCTACTTGTTCACAAGCGACTTGAAGATACTCAAGAAAAACAGTTTCGTAGTGTTGTTTACGTAGAGTTGTTTTTTGTAGTGTGTGTGTCGACATTGTTACACCTTCACCACGTGCTAACAACGATGAAGGAAAATATCGTGATGAATCTAAACATCGAGATAACCGATGTGTCGAACCTGCCGAGCCGCCCTGAATAAGCGTGGCGTCCCCTAAAGTGGGAGGCCCGAGCCCAGCAGTGCGATGTTCAAGGGCTATTATTATTTTCCTAAAAAACAACCGACAATAACGGAAGAAAACCCAAGTCACATTTACAGCGTATCTTTTGACATATTTAAGACTGTTTAACAAGCGACGCAAACCACTAGCGTTCATCGGGAATGTTGTTAAAAGGCTGGCGGAGCAATAAATACATATTGCGACGCTCGTGTTCTAAGCAAAATTAACTCCAGGCCTTTGATCTCGCGATACACGTAACGACTGTTTGGCGACCAAAGCCCTTCAGGACTAAATTTTCCATCATCTCGTTGATGCATTTCTCGCATCACATCTATTATAATGTTATTCATGAAATTTCAATAAAGTCGTCGAGACCTGCTTAAGAGTTGCTTCGCAAAGGCAGCGAGTGCACTCGCGACGCGGCTAATGTTGGTTCCGAGAGCCTTTTCGCCTTTTCTTGTCCCAAACGAAGTTAACGAACATGGCGCGTCGGAAATAAGCTTGTAACAGAATTTCTTTGGCAATTTTCCATAGCTTAGGTGTTTCAAATGTGAATTAATTCGAGGAGTGTTCTTGAACTTCTTGATAATATTTTCTTAAGTTTTTGTTATTCCGACGTTTCTCCACTTTTCAGTAGCCGTGATCACAGAAGACAAAGATGTCAAGTGTCAAAGAGTATTGTTAAAGTTTTATTTAGCATACCGCCAACTTGTCCATTTTAATTATTTAGTTTTAATTCTGTTTATATTTATTATTAACACTAAATGGGAGCCTAATCCGATTTATCGCCGTTTCACAATATGTTGTGGCTTGCAGAGAAGAAGCGGCGCAAGAAACTCTTCAGCAAACATGCCTAGCTTTTATAATTTTATATAATATTCAAATGGGTGGAAAGAAAATAAAAGAAATTATTTGTCAAGTTGGTTTATGTTCCGTTGCACACACAAAGAGCTCACAGTGTCTTAAGGTCTGGCAGTTGGTTTTTGCTGGGTTTGGGTCTTAATAGTTCTGATGATCGGATCTAAAACAGGTGGTACTTGCCAACCATCTTCTCTATTGAAATTTGGGTGTTTTTTTATATCAATAGCCTCACGCATCATTCTAGGTATGAAACTACTCTCTTTCGCGAGGATTTGTGGGTTATTAAATCTGATGTAGTGGTTGGGTTTATCGGGCGCGTGCTCACTGATTGCAGACTTCGTAGACCTTCAATTTAATTACCGCGCTTAAAACCGTTAAAACGTAGTTTTATTAGATGTTCTTGATGTTTCTACTCTGTCCAGGATAATAAGGTAAGTATTAGCGACTGCATCGCACTACGCATCACCATCACATGCAGCTAAGGGTTTAATGTGTTATTCGTGATGCAAGATTGTCATTGATTACGTTAATGACCTTAAACATTTTCATATAACGTATATGTATATACCCTAATGTAGCTAATCATTAACGGCATTACTTTTAAAGCTATAAAGAAGAAGTAATGAGTAATAGTCACTACATAATACATAACTCACGCGTAAAGTAAATTTGAATTTTTCAGTTTATATGTGCAGTAACAGCGACAGACCAAATATTGATGTCGGCCAAAGCAGATCTGCGAGAACCCTTTCATATATAACCCAGGTTATAGATGTAGATTGTGCATAATGAACTGAACAAATGTTGACAAAACTTACATAAATAATCAAGAAATTACGTTAAACGAATTTCCCTCACAGTTTGTCAAGATTTTATCATAGTTGACATCATCGATTTTCTCTTTCGGCTAATTGTTCTACGCAACTAGGTAAGCTCGCGACAAGAGGCAAAAAAAACACGGTTAAGGTTCACGTACTACTAGTACTGTAATTTAACATAAAATGTGGTGTTACCAAATGCATTTCTAGGATTCGATAAGCCAAATTAGTGAAAACTTTAATAAACCACCACCACTTTAGATAAATCGTTTACTGTACGTGTTACAACACGCACTTGGCCGATTTATTTTGTTTAGTCACTCAAAATGGCCAACGAACCCAACAATGTCAAGCGTCCCTTACTTCATCAGAACTAAAATAAAACAATTTTTCTTTCTCTCTTACATCTTTATTCGTGAGATTTCAGTTCAAAATTATTACTAATCAACCAGTTGAAAACAAATTATACTCATACATTACTATGTATGTATTTAGTCAAGCTCTAGAATTGTATCGGCTTCAGTTCATGACAGGTCGAAATGGCAATTTTCTAGTGCTGTGACCTTAGTACTCGATAGTCGATATCGACATTTCAATCACACATATTGTATATCCCCAAATTTTAAGCAAGTTACGCTTTTCATGGGTATTATACAACGGACTAAACTGGGGCCGATCCCAGACACCATGACTATAGTAAATAACGGAGAATATTCGTTTTCGTAATTTATCACACCAGGAGTCGAACCTGGAGCCTCTGAGTTGCAGTGAGGTAACCCGGCACAGACTTAGCCTGCTCAACCACAGAGGCCGTCAAATGAGGGTTAAATATTATTACACACTTTCCATTTCAAGAAATATTTACAAGAACAACATTATTTAGTATCTAATTGACAAGATATTTATAACGGTAGGGACTCATCTGAGATAATTTTACAGTTATATGCTGTTTAACGCAGATATGACGATGTAATGCGTTATTTGTGATGCTTGTTTTTAATTGTTAATGACGTTACACACAATAATTCTTCGTTTGCAACGCCGTTTTCTGATACTTTTCTGGCCATTTGACATGCTTAAGAATGGATTACGGCTTTTTTTTACTCGTGACCAAGGCAAGTTAATTTGTGTTTAATAAACAACTATTATACAAGCAATAACGTAAGCAACATCGATATCGATAAATGCATCGATGCGGACTTGTGCAGCACTAAAGTGGGCGTTGTCCCCACTCCCTCCGCCTTCGCCTAATACCCCAATTGCCAAATCGGCCTGTCACGAACTCGCACATACAAGATTTCGTATAGCACAAAGCTACAACCTCGTGCGAATGCACTACCTTAGGTGCACTCTAGTGATACTAGTACAATTCACACCATTGGAGACAAACAGTTACTAAATCTACTATTAATTTTCAATCGGTTATTTGACATTTGACATTTGCACGCCAATCAAGTCACGTATGTTAGATAGTGAAGTGCACAAGGAACAAGTTTCATAATTTGTAACACTTTAGTGCTGTGGGCGGTGTAATAACGACGTTTATTAACTTACCAAACGCAAAACAAATAAAAAATTATCGTTTTGAATTTTAAATGATTTAGAAATACTAGATATTACCCGGCAAACATTGTCCTGCCTTTAAAAAATAAAAATCTAGAACACGATTACAGCGCCATCTATCGGAACCAAATGTTAATCTAAACTCGAATCAACTCGAACTAACAGCAGAAAATTATTAAAGTACTCATATCGCTATTAAAAAAATTGGGGTTGGTGGTAGAAGGGTGAAAGTTTAGGATGTATGTATGTATTTTTCAATTTCAATAACAAATTTCGTCAAAAAATAAACGAAATATTAAGGGGTGGGTCACCCTTATCATTTAGGGGTATGAAAAAGAAATGTTGGCTACCCGATATGCACACAACATTTCATACAATTCGGACGAGTTTGGTAACAAACACCGCGACACGAGAAATTTATATATTAGAAGATAAATACAACACGTTACAACATCGCGTTCAAATATCAAATGAAAAACTTGAATTTTACATTTAATTAAATTGGTAAAGTTCTATAATGAAGAATTCAAAATGTAGGAAACAGTACAAACAATTTTATCAAGAGTTGGTTTTCAGCGCCATCTATATTACAATTATGTAAACCAGAAACGAGTTTGACATTTCGACACCCGAGACCTAATTCCAAATATCAAGTCATTCAATTTTGTATCTTATTTTTTAATCAATAGGTATTTAAATCTAATGACTTACATACATTAAGGTCTCTATAATTTTAAGAGTGCGATTTGTAATAATCAAATCTGCGTAAAGTATATACTATGTTGTTTTTTAGTAACGGTTTAGCTTTAACGGTGCGAGCGAACTCTTTTTCTTTTGTGTCCCTTATTATAATTATTAATTCTTAAGAAAAATAAAATAAACTGAAACAAATCATTAATATTTCTATTATTTTGCTTATAATATACAATTTACAGTATTTGTTTAACCTAGGTGAAATATACACGTGAGGTGATATCGCTTACAACTATATCCACGAGAATAATGATGAAGTAACACCGAAAACACACAATAATAGTATATTTATAGGTAGGCAGGTAGGCAGGTAGGTATGTTAGGAAGAGTAGGTAGGATAGGATTTAGGAGCATAATTGAGGCCGTCAGCGCTAAAGCGGCCTAACCCTTAATTTATTATATTCGGAGATAAATACTGGAAATTATGTAAAACGTGCTAAAATATAATGCAAAAATGGCCTATCTTTGGTTTTATCACTTGATAATAGATGGCGTTCCAAAGACTTTTTTGCATTTCCTTAGTTTTACATAATTTTCAGTATTTATCTCCGAATATAATAAATTGAGGGTTAGGCCGCTTTAGCGCTGACGGCCTCAATTAAGGTTTCATTCGGGGAATGGAAACAAAAAAAACATTAGATCGGCTATATCTTACTTACCAGTTAATATACCATAAGAGCTTCTCTTTTAAATTGTGTTCTTTCTCTTATGTTTAACCTAAAGTACATTAGATAAAGTTTTCATTACCGGATTCAGAATTGTACAACACTAAGGCTGTGCGCAAACGGGCCACCGACCACATCAACTGCTCGGCGACCGTGGTCGGTGGCCCGTTTGCGCGCAGCCTAAGTGGGCGTCCCCCCTCCACGACTCGCCTCATACCCCCATTGCCATGTCGACCTTTCGTGGTCTATAGAAAAAAATGGATCAAAAATAGTCTGCCATTGAAGAGATACCTCACATAACTGTACAACCGCAATAAAACATTTCAAAGTCAAGAATAACGACTTAAATTCTACATGGCGACATTTTTAGTTGCTTAATCGAACAAAAACACTCAAAATTAAGACAATCCCAAGCGCAGACTTTAGTGTTGTATATCTTCTTAGTAATTGCTTATTACCGTGTCAACATTCAATATGAAATCATGAATTAACCACACTTTATATATATTATTATATTAAGCATATACTATATGCCGCGTCCGTCGTGGCGCTGTACGCTACCGACGAATGTTTTTTTTAATGAAAATGCCACTGTGGCGTCCCCTAGACGCCTGACGCGGTGTCCGCGTCATTCTAGATCATTCCAGCAGTTATGACATTAAAAAAGAAACGTGTGCGTCTCGGGACGCCAATAGAAGTGATAACTTGCGCGAGAGAAAGGGAACAGAGACAGACTGGCGCCGTAACGCGTTACGTAACGAAGTGGTTTACCCTCCCTCCCATAGCAAGTTATCATTTTAAAAATCTGTTCAATCATAGGGAGGATACCAACGCGCATTGAAACGTTTGAAGAGTGACACAACGGCACAACGTCACTAACGCCGGAAGCGGCGTCCGACGCCAATGGCCGCTAGACGCGGAGTTGAGCGTTTGTGGCCGACCACAAGTTTGCAACACTGGTTATTCCACGATGGCGACGTCGTCGTCCGACTCCACCTCTATGACCTCGATGACGTTGCCGATGGTGGACTTGCCCTCGTCCTCAGGCGGAGGCTGCTCCTCCTCTTCCTCATCCTCGTCCAGCTCCACGACGGACGGCTCCTTCGGCTGCACGCCGCTTATCAGATTCAGTCGGTGCACCAACTCCTGGAATTCAACAAAATAGAGCTTCCAGGACTACTGTTGCCCACAAAGTACGTCACACGAATTTCATAATTTTAGATTTTGCCGTTAATTGTTCAAATTTCGTATTTCATAACTTAAATATATTCAGTTTTGAAATGTGACGTCGTGAAATTTAGGAACCCCTTGTCACGCAATGTCACACTTCGTCAACGCCCCCCCTCCACTTGACGTATGACGTACTCTATGGGTGGCCCTTCATGTAGGATTGGTGGAGCAGAAATAGGCTGCGGCGCGTACTATTTCAGAACGCGAAACATGGAAAGAGAACCGAAAAGAACAGCCTTCAGAAAACTTAGATCCTCAAGAATAAAACAATTGGGAGAATGTCAAGTGCATGATGACCGCAATTATGTCGAGAAAGACTCTTAACGAAATAAACAGACAAAATCGTTTTCTTTTCGCTGCAGTGGAGTTATCCCTGATGGCCTACCCTCTCTGGTCTCTGCAATGCGAGGTTTCAAAAGATTTATTGCATTATGTTTTAACCACATTGAATCAACTTCTCCGAGAGTTTATCAACGTGGTGACACTTGACTATTGCTCTTGAGGCCACCTCAATCGGGTGATACAACGTCCTCACAGAATATCGGCGTGAAACGGTTAGCTTCGAGCCGATGAGTAAAGGCTCCGATGGCCCCTACTCCTATCTCCCAAAGGCTGGCACCGCGTTGGCTTCGTCGTCCTTAGGGTTGCATATTTCCACAGGCGACGAAAACCACTTTTCATGGTTTGCTTGCATATTGAGATTTTCTTATGTATCTAATAATATTTTTGAAGTTATACTTCTTTAGGCGCGTTAGGGAAAAATGATGAGAGTAAATTGCTACGATGCGCGCGCACAGCGTCACACGACAAAGCTACACCACGAAGTTAGCTATAGTCGGCATTTTAGTTTTTCTATTGTTAGTGTCGTTTTTTCTACAAACGTAGAACAAGGCAAAAGATAAAATTTTGAAAAGATTCTTATCTTGATAGGCCAAAGAAGTATAACTTCTGACGCGTGTACATAAGTACACACACACATTTCTTTAAAATTAAATGTTATTTCATTTTTGATGTATTTTTATAAAAGAATGTCTTAATATTGAAAAAAAATGTAATTTTTACGAATAAATAATAATAATAATGTCTTTTAAATGACAACACGTCAGAAGTAGCTTCGGTGAACCTGCAGCCCACCTCTCGACACTCCTTAGCCACTCACACCCATGTCTTCTGTGGCATTTTTGGAGGCCCATGTAGGGAGTGGCGAGTTCGCTGAATATTGCAGTGGGCAGACGCCACAGTCCCCACATTCCCAGACCCCTTGTACCACTCACCACCACTCATCTCCCACAATAGTCCTACACTGGCCGGGGTTTGTCCTTGGGTGCATTGGGTCAGTATCACGCCACATTTCGATTGAACTTGTCAAGGGGCCTCTAGCTGTTGGCCTTCTCGTGGCCCGTGGTCTTGAAACACATACATAAGATAGAGAGAGAGAGAGAGGGTGGTTCACCTGCACGGCGCCGTTGTCGTCGCACATGAGGCCCACGTTGCGGGGGCCCAGCGCGGCCATGGAGATGGGCCTCAGGCAGCCGTCTGCCTTGCAGTAGGCCCACACGGGCTTGCCGCGCATCAGCAGGCTGCGGCAGTCCACCGCGGCCGCGATCATCGAGAACACCTGCACCCAGACCGGACTAATCAATTGCAGTGATCGACATTTTGGGGGTTTTCTATAAAAAGTTACATAGAAACAAGCTCACCGCGTTTTTCTCGTTTACCATTTGTAAATACAGTAATCCCCTATAACACGATACTCTTATAACAAATATTCATATTACGCGATTTCAGTCCCCCGTATAACACGGGCTTTCCCCCATATCAATCGGGGATTTCCCACACTGTATTTCTGTACTGTGTCAATTGTGTTGTTATAAAATTAAATTATACTTTTAAATTTGTGTATTAAAAGGTGCACAAATTTAATTTTCATAAATGTTATTTTAAATAAAATATTTAGGTTTTTTTAAATTCATAATATTTTTTTTTTTTTTTTTAATAAATGATGCACCTTAGTGATACAACATTAAAATTACAATCTAATCTAGGAAAAAAGACTAATGAGTAATTTAAATCTGACCTAAAATAACTAGATATAACTTAAACTAAGAATGTGTCCAATAACACGTTTCTTATTGTCTTTATTAAGGAGAAGACACTTTGTTCATGTGTTCTTTGTTAATGTTTAGCACATAGCACTACACTTTATTATTATAAGAGAATTATAACACTAACTCAAATGGTTTTGTCCTCTTGAGTCTTCTTAATAAATCTGTATTATCAAGGAGCTGGATGGCCTCGACATTTACATGGTGATGAAGCCGTTTCTGATGGGCTTCAGCGTATTTTTTTATTACGTTAATGACGATATCCACTTTTAAATCTCGATGGAGATCGTCTGATCTTATGTACCAAGGAGCATTAACCATGTCCTTGAGTACTTTATTTTGGAACCTTTGTATTATGTTTAAATTGGTTGGCTTGGTGCAGCCCCATAGTTGTATTCCATAGGTCCATACTGGCATTAGAATCTGTTTGTACAGGAGTATCTTATTAGGTACTGACAAAGCAGAATATTTGCCGAGAAGCCAGTACATTTTTTTGTAGCGTAACTCTAACTCTTGACGTTTCTTTTTGACGTGGGCTTTCCAGCGAAGCTTAGCGTCTAATGTCATGCCCAAATATTTGGCTGTATTTTCGTATGGTATAATTTGGTCATTTATATATACCGGATGATAGTTAGGCTGTTTGTTTGTAAAATCAATGTGAATAGACTTAGATTCGTTAAGTTTTATCCGCCATTTTTTGGTCCAATTATATATTGCACTAACGGCATTTTGTACCTTTTCCACAGCTTCCTCGTGTGTGACTCCTGTGGCCATTATGGCAGTGTCATCTGCAAAGGTAGCGATGGTGTTATTTTCCAATTCTGGAATATCACATGTGTATAATAGGTATAGGACCGGGCCTAGAACACTTCCTTGTGGTACTCCAGCTTTGATTTCTTTAAGATTTGAATAAGAATCTTCTTGTCTTACTCGAAACATTCTGTCAGAAATGTATGACTCTAAGATATCTGTATATTGTATAGGTAACATTTTCTTTAGTTTATGTTTCAGTCCTTCATGCCATACTTTATCAAAAGCTTGTGCTACGTCTAGGAAAACTGTAGTACACACTTTTTTTTCCTCTAAAGCTTTTTCTATAATACTTGTTATTCTATGAACCTGATCAATGGTAGAGTGTTTTTCCCTGAACCCAAACTGGTAGTCAGGAATTAGCTTTTTATCTTCTATGATTGGTTTAAGACGTTGCAGTAACAACTTCTCAAATAGTTTGGACATAATTGGAAGAAGAGAAATCGGTCTATATGACGATGCTTCATGGGGTGGTTTACCAGGTTTAGGTACCATTATGACTTCTGCTACTTTCCATACATCAGGGACATATTCAAGTCTAAACGCAGCATTAATAATGGTGGTTAATTTTACTAACGCTTTTCTAGGCAAGTTTCGGAGGACTTCTGCAGTTATAAGGTCATATCCTGGACTTTTTTCAGTTTTAGGTTGTTTATTTCTTTCTTTACTTCACTTGGAGTAACCAGCTTAATTTCTTTATTTTCTTGTAATATTGGTTCAACAATATTTGGATCTTCAACGTCAGCTATATTAGGTTGAAATATTTGTTCCAGATGATGTGCAAATCGATTTGCTTTTTGGTAATTATTAATTGCCCAGTTTCCATTTTCTTCCTTGATTGGAGGAACATGTGTAACAGGTTGTTTTAATGATTTAGTTGCTTTCCATAGTGAGTAATCTGTTTTCGGTCACTACTTAGCTCGCTGAGGTAAGAATACATAGATTGATCTTTAAATTTTTGGATTTCTCTACTAATTTTTGTGTTAGGTTGTTTAGCAGAGTTTTATCTGGTGGATATCTTGTTAGTTGCCATTTTTCCTAAGTTTTCTTTTCTCATATATGAGTTTTAGAATGTCATTAGGATAACTATTAGTCCTAACCTTTCTTTTTATATCACGCGTGTTTGTCCAAGCGCATTTCTGAATATTGTTTATCAATATTCTCGCTTCTAATTCTAATTCCTCGGGTGTTTTTAATGACGTTTTCAAGTTTACAAACGAATCTAAATCTTGCCTAAAGCTGTCCCAGTCCGTATTTTTATTGACTAGAGTTAAGTGTCTTTCTTTGAAAACTATATCCTCGTTCAGCGTTAATATTATTGGTGAGTGGTCTGAACTCATATCGTAGCCTTCTTCAATATTTATAAAATCTCGTGATATTTTCTTGTATATGAAAAAGTCTATAAGATCGGGAATTTTATTAGGATCTGTTGGCCAATAAGTAGGCTTACCTGTTGATATAACATCGCAATGATTTTGTCTTATTGCACACAGAAGTTCTCGTCCTTTTGTGGTTGTAAGTCTCGATCCCCAATATGTATTTTTCGCATTAAAATCTCCACCTAGGATAAACCTGTTACCAAGTTGTTTGAGAAGGCTCTGATATTGAGTGACTTTTAATGCATATCTTGGAGGGCAATATATGGCTGATATGATTACTGGATAACGTTTGGTTTTAACAGATAAAGCAATAGCTTGTATTTCCCTCTCTTCATACTTAAGTACTTGAAAATGGTTTATGTTTTCTTTAATAAGTATTGTACTACCACCTCTGGATGTGTTATCTGGGTGCAAAGAGTGATATGCTTTATACCCTTTAATTTTAATGTAAGATTCCCTTGTGAAATGAGATTCGGATATCAAGCATACGTCGATATTTTCTGTGTTAAGGACTACCTGCAATTCATTTTGATGTCGAAGGAGTCCATTAGCGTTCCATGAAAATATTCTTATTGAAGGTTTCATTTTTATTATATTTTAACGTTATGTTCGAGCTTCTTTAATCTTTCATCAAAAGATGTCATTAAATTTAATATGCTGCTCAACTTTTCATCTATACTAGATGTTTTGTGGGTACTTTGCAGTACTTTGTTTGGGGTTTGTCACCTCTTGTGATTTGAGCAAAAGATATACTGTCCGTGACAGCTTGACTTGAAGTATACTTTTTATCTTCATGAGTCAGGTTCCTGGGGACTTGTTTTTTCTTTAGTGTTTTATTTTTTATTAGTTGTAACTCTTTAGCTACCATACAACCTCTATAGTTTGCTGGGTGGGAATTACCACAGTGAACACACTTTGGTTTGGTTTCTGCAGGTTTTTCACAGTCTTTTGTCAGATGCTTTCCAGTACATTTCACGCATCTGGGCTCCTTACGACAATATCTTTGTGTGTGGCCATATGCTTGACATCTCTTGCATTGTGGGATTAGCTTAGATGTTTTTAGCGGCTCAATAGTTACTTGGCATCCAAGGATTGATTTAATATTATATATTTTGTTTATATCTTCATCCTTGTCGAACGAAAGTATAAACATATTTAGCGGTACCTTTTTTTTCCAGCTGAGCTTGTTTACAGCTTCCTGGACTTTATACCCTTTGATAGATAGATCTTCTACTATTCTACTGGGCACACAAGATGCATATAACTTTTTAGCAATTACTCTTATCGGCCTATCCTGCTTGTTCTCATAAGAGTACCAAGTACAATTGTTTTCTAACAATAGCGAGGTAATACTTCTGTATGTCTCTTCATTATTGACATTAATCTTAACACTATCACCATTTTTCATTTTGATCAGAAATGAATCTTTTGGTAGATTTGCTGAAAGAAAATCATAAAACTGTTGGTAGTTTATTATGTTTTCCACAATAACTGGTGGTGGTTGTGGAATTTTTTTAACTTTCGATGTATGTTTTTTTCTTGAGAAGAGCTTGTCCCGGCTTCTCTGTCTTGTGGAGGGGTTAGTGATAAATTCAGCTTTCTTTTTTTGCGGCTCTGCTGACGTACCCATTCCGTTTCTTTAGCCAATTCCTCTTCATCCGTCTCATAATCGACACATTCGGAGGATCTTTCACCACTCAGAGATTCTTTAGGTGGATCTTTTTTCTTTGGGTTTTGAACGGTTTTTAATTCTCTCTGAAGTTCTTGAATACAAGACTTCAAGTCTTTTACTAAATTCTCTAGCTTTTTCCGTTCAGCGCGTTCATCCAGTAAACTCTGATATAACAATTGTTCTGTTTTTGTTTTAATTTTAACAGTTTGCGTGGCCATATTTAATAATAAAATATGACTTCGCCTTAATAATGTTCACACAAACACATGATGCACACGTGTAAAAATCTGGGTCATCGCGGTGACCGTGAGCGGCTCGCGCGGCGTTGATTTTGCTGCGTCAGCGCTTTACCCGAGCACGTACTAGAGCAAGTGCAACACACCCGTTCACGATGAATGCTGATCGATCACTGAATGCTGATTCATAATATGCATAAGTTTTTTATTTAAAATGTTTTTGGTTTAATTTGATTTTAATAAAACATAAATATGTCATAGTATAATTTTTTTCTAAACATTCAATTTAAACCCCCTTTAGCGAGAAAATTTATATACGTAACGCGTTATACGGGAATTCTTCTACAACACGTTTTCCTACAACGCAGAACCAATCTACCGTGTCATAAGGGGGATTACTGTACTGCGTTTGCTATAAGGAGGGTAGAACGTAAATTAAAGGAATCTCTCAGCTAATCTGAGGATGGAGGTGGTGCAAGAAAAAGGGGCAACATACATAAACTAATCCAGAATTTGAATATAAACATCCATATGTAAGACATGGTAGCGTAATGGGCCTGCGCACGCGTCTTAAGCTCAAAGGGCACAGGTTCGAATCCTTGCAGGAACTCATTTAGTTAGGCTGTTTTGTGACCTAAAGTGCATATTATTGCAATTAGCACGGACTAAGAACGGTAAAGGAAACATCGTGATGTAACCTGGACATCCGAGGTAACTGATGTGTCAAACCTGCGAAGCCGCCTTGGACAAACTTGGGGGGCATAATGTCCGTTCCCCAATAGTCGGAACCCAGCAGCGGAACATTTATGGGTTGCCATTATTATTTATATATCTACGTCTAAAAACCCGAAATTGTTTGAGTATAATAAGTAAGGTAATTTAATTATAACGTCTACTGTATTAAAAGTAAGAGGAGGACAGCAATTATCAAATTGTAACAAAAAAAAATCGTATATATTTTATGATACAGATTTTCACTCCGGCTTTGGTCCGATGCACATGTCGAAGTAGCACCCTAGGGCAGGGGTCGGCAACCTGCGGCTCGCGAGCCACGTGTGGCTCGCGAGCGTGTAGAGCTGCGGCTCTTTAGTTATACATCGAGGGCGTACAGACAAAAGTGCACTTTTACACAATGCACAAAATTGGGATTAAAACAAAACTAGTTATTCGTATAAGGCTGAAATCCGGAATACCCTTCTTCTTAGGCACACTTGTATACTGGTGAAACCTCCTAAATTGTAACATGCATATTTTTTGTAAACAACAAAAAATGGCATTTTTGTGTATACCCCTATATGTTATGAAGCTCACGATATGTAAAAAAGACATGGCATTGAGTTTGTTTGCCCAATTGTTTGTTATTGAAGCACAAGTTAGTCTTGTAAGTTAATAAGTTAATTGTTTTCATTCTTTTATTTAATAATAAGTAATTATCTAAAAATGTCACATAAATAATATTATCTTTTTGTTGTGAAAAACACTACTTATATATGAATAAATAGATTTCTTTGTTATTAACAAACACTTAATTTATCAAATTTATTGTAGGCAAGAAAAAAATTGTGGCTCTTTAAAAACTTTAAAATTTCGTAATTGTATTTTTGACTCTTCCGACTCAAAAGGTTGCCGACCCCTGGGCTAGAGTAATTCATTATTATGCAAGAATCATAACGCATAATTGAATGTATTTAATTATTATACACGGTTATAATAAAAGAAACACAACTAGAATAAATAAGGTTCATAAATTAATATCTCTTCTTATTCGCTGATAAAAGCTTCAGTGACTAGCATTCTGCTATTATCGAATGTCATTAGCAGCGAGTGGTAATCAATCAAATCATTCTTCTGTTGACAAAAAGTTGTATTCACTTTCATGTGTGTCACTTTCACGTGACCCGTGAACAAGTGATGTAGCTAGAGTGCTACTTAGCATATTGTGTGAGCGAGACAGCAACTACTAATAAGGTCCGCCCCGCGTTGCGGCAGCCAGTCGAGCGCTGTACGCCGCGAGGAGTGGATGTGCGTGCGAGTACCTGCGCATAGATGAGCGGCTTCTCCGAGAGCTTCTTGTAGTACTTGTCGGCGAGGCTGAGCGTGTCCGGGGAGCAGCCGCCGCCCAGCAGGTGCGGCATCGCCTTCGACGCCCCCCAGTCCTCGTCCTCGTCCACCGCGAACAGGATCCTCTGCACGGACCTGCCACGCGCAACCAATATGTTTGTAATGAATAAACCCAGAAACTACTCGACCGATTTCGATGCCCTTTTGCTGATACACGGTAAATTCCCGAACATTGGGAGAGCTTCAAAGTGGCCAGATCAAGTTTTTTTTATTCGGATGCGATTTTTTTTCTGATAGATAAACCCTACTAGTAGGGTAGTACCCTCCCGACGTGGACCTAAGCGGGCTCACCTCCAGGGCGCGAGGGTGCAGTAGGCGCTGTTCTGCACCGGGTGCTCGGCCTCGGTGACGAAGATGTAGGCGCGGTCGCAGCACTCGATGTTGACGCGCAGCAGCCGCACGGTGGTGGGGTCGCGGCCCTCCAGGAAGCGCTCCACCGTCAGGCAGCTCCACAGCGGCTCGATGGCCTCCGACGGCCTCCGCAGGATGCTGCCTGCGGACAAAATCACTCTCAAAATCACTGCTCAAGTGCGTGCTCCTAGTTTAAAGAGCAGACCTTAGTCCAAACTCAAATGTCAAAATGTAAATGTCAAAAAGGACAAAAATGATCAAACTCACCAAAATTACGGAAATGATAAATCACAAAAACCTATCTTACTTTCTGATAAAACTTTTAAATAAATCTATTCCATTATCTGGGATAAAAGTATTCCTTGTCTACCATTGAAATCAAAATTACATATATATGTATATTGTTACGAGTTACATAGGACTCGAATTAAAATGCCGTTGGAATTATTATAGAGTTTATCAGAACTTACAAACGCTTATAAAACAGGTACAAATAAAACTGGGCACGGCCAGTACAAACATAAAGCACGATTCAATAACACGCGCAAAATCCGTCACATTATATCTATATATACTTTTTACCCAGAAAAATTTCTTCTGGATAAAATATAATGTATGTATGTGTAGTGGATTCGAAGAAAACCAGCAAGTAGTTACGAGAATTTATTAGCAGTTCCATAAACAAGGTTAATGTAACATAATACAATTATCACAAGTAAAGACGAGCGCCGAGTAGAGCGTCTAGCTGTGCGAGACCACTGCCCGTTGCGGGCCAGAGGCCTGCGCACAGCAGACTGGCGCTGGCTTTTTTTTTTTTTTGGAGCTGATTCAGCTGAATAGCTGTTTCAGCGATACCGGGCTTTGGGGGCTTCCCGACTCCGTGGGAGCGGAGGCGTTCAGCCCGGAAGCAGCACGCTCGAGGAGGCACCTCCTGTGAGGTTCGACCTCGGCTCGACCGCTGCGGGGGGTTGACTCTATATTGGAAACAGGCCGCAAAGGGCTGAATGAGCTAAGCCAACAGGCTGAAGTGAAAAATTTGGGGACTCGTTATCGACTCCGCCGGCGGAGCCGATCCTAGTCTATCATTACTACCGCTTCGCAACGTGTTATAGCTGGAGGAGAAGAAGCGCTGGCCGGCCGAGCGCCGGGCTTATATAGGCGGGGTCGTCTGAGGGTGTGTGCGTAGACGTCATTGACGGCGCGCTTCGTCTACACTTAGTGCTACATATATATACCGTAAAAACTGAACAAACAGAGTTACTTTCGCATTTATTTTATTAATAGAAGGATGCTTATAGCCTAATAAACCGTTTCTACAATAGCTGCTCATCTATAACAAAGTTTTCAAAAGAAGGAAATAAAAAGAAAAATCATTTAGTTTAGGACTGCTATAATATAAAACTAAGTATTAACAACAATAGATTCAAAAAGAAAACTTGTCCTGAAAGGGGGCGTCGGCCTCAGCATAACCTAGTCTGGCGACCGGCGCTGCTCTTCCGCTGAGCCCATGAGGCATCGTCACGAGTCACGGTAGCCATTACAAAACGTAATTATAACAACAATATAATCTTAATAAAATATTAATTTCACTCTAAGACTTTCATGGATGAAACAAACAATATTAAAAGTGACATGTGCAATACTCACTCCAGCCGGGCCTCTTCACAGGCGTATTGGGCACCGGCACCACCTCCTCCTCCGTCTCGTCCGTCGTCGACTCGTACTCCTCATCCGGAACCTGGACGAAGGAAGACTTTATTTCAAAAAATAGAAAAAAGCACTTAAATTTCAAAAAAATCAAGAATAGTCAATTTGTACGCCGCATTTTCAGCAAACAAGTTTGTACTCAGCTTGTTGCTGTGCCGGCATAACATCCGACACAACGCTGATTTTCAGTGCAAACCTTTTTTTGTTGTGATAAAAACCACTAAAAACGACCCGAATGTAAATATTGAACGACCATATCAGTCCCAGACAAAATCCATGCATAACATGTTAAAATCACTTATTTTACTTTATCAATAAGCCTGGCACTGACTTTGCCACTATAGACAAGGGCTTAGAAAAAAATGACGAATAACTCTTAAGTGCAGCAAGTGTAAGCAGAAGTCTCTCTGAAGAGATTGGCTCTTTGGTATTCCTGATGCATTCTGCAAGAATTATATGCCCGCGACTACGTCCACACTTGCCTCGAAATTCCCGGGACACGAAGCATTTAAAAACTAATGCAAACTATCATTTTAGAGAAAACTGCTGTTTTTATATACTCGAACAACTTCAAATGGGATAATTTCCGCGGGATTTTCGGCATAAAAAGTAGAGCAAATTGTAAATATAAAAATTAGCTGTCGAACCCACAAGAGTAATAATGTATTCCGGTGGGTTTTTTTAAATAGTTTCAAGAGATTATTTCCTACAAACTCACAAACTTTACCTTTTTATATAATTAATATAGATGAACTTTACTTAGCATTCTGTTAATTTCACATTCAGAAAGTCGACTCGCACACAATTACCCTTTCACTCAAAGGCATTGGAACCCTAGAGAGAGGCAACGCTCACCACTTCCACTTCGTCCACATCACTGTCGCTGTCCACGTTCAGCGACGTCACCTTCACCACCGTCTTTTCCCCCGGCGTCACTCTCTGTGGGCCCGTTGGCGGCGACGTCACTTCCACGTGCGTGACTTCCGGCCACTTCCGCGGCGCCTTTCTCTGTACCCCAGAATCCTCGACGTCGACGATCTTTCTCTTGAAGTTAACGGACGGTATATTGTTGTCCAACCTGATCGTTAACTGAAGGTTCTTGACATCCTTCATGTCTTTCAACCGCTGTTCTGCGGCTATTAAGGCAGCATTGAGCTTCTGACCGATGGAGACTTTTTCTTCATTACTGTCTTCACTGGGAGCGCTACTATCCCCTCTCCTCATCACTCGACTGGCCGGAGTGATCCCCGGCACGACTATGGGGCTACTTACACTAGCTTTCGACATCACGATCGGTCCGCACCTGCTTGGAATAGTGTTGGAGGCTGTGGGCCCACCGGCGACGGTAGTCGACGTCATCGAGACACTGAAGGGACTAAGGGACGGGATCGGACCTCTGGGGTAGAAACCTTGGGCTCTCGGTCCTCTGTACGAGATACAGGGACTTTTGTGGATAACACCTTGGGCTCTCGGTCCACTGTAGGTAATGTAAGAGTTAATCGGTCTTCCACGGACAGTACTTACGACCGTTTGCCCTCCGGTTGTAGCACTGGAGGCGATTAAACTCTGGGTAGAAATCGTGCGCAGCGTCGACCTCTTGATGATAATACGGGGAATGGCTGCTTCTTTGGTGGTAACACTACACGTTGTCGGCTTACTGACGACAGTACAGGGGACCATTTGACCTTTAGGAAGAATATTCGAGACTGTTTTTCCTTTGGCTGCCGTAGTGGACCCTGTAGTTTCACTGAGAGTAGTGGAAGTTCCCGGCGCGTTGAGACCAAAATTCGGAGCTAAGGGCCCACCGGCGCAATTAGTGGAGATAATTGGTCTCGTGTTGATGCTGATAGACGATCCATCGAAGCAAATATTAGGTCCTGTTGTTCCGCAGTCGATGCTATTAGCAGAGTCTGATTTTTCGACTGTAGGCATTTGCACTAGAATCGGGGGTAGCATCATGGGAACAACCGTTTTAGTAATAGTCGACGCGTCTGTGGTAATATCAGATACTGTAACGGGAATCAGTGCGCCTACAATATTTCGTGGAATGGAGAGAAATTTAGTACTGAAAGGGGCGCTTGTGACAATGTTACTATTGACTTGAACGTCAGAGACTAGTTTACCGCTAGGCATGGCTTTGTCGCCAGTTGGATTTGTAGTAACGACACCACTAATACTGCTAGTATTGGTGAAGTTAATATTGGAAGGGATATTATTTACGAGCGGTGGTAGGCGATGTGGTGAGCTCACAGCGGGTCCGATCATTCCGCTAGCCGACAGGGTTAAATTTGTTAGAGGATTGGCGACCGAATCGAAATTATCGCTCATTTGAGTAGCACTGTTTTCATTTTTAATAGCTTCTTGGGATATTTGGTATATCATTGGGGTCTCTTGAACTCTCGGAGAGTTCGGAGCCGATGCTATATTAAAGTTGGTTACGACACCACCAGAGATAGAAGTGATCTTGACAGATGCGAACGGTCCATTACCGTCAATATGGTCATTGGTTGCAGTCACTTGACCATCGAGTCTAGGAACCGTTTCTTCAATAGTTTTATCTACTGAGACTAGGTTTTGCTTACTAGATTCTACACTATAATTCATACTAATTTGATTCGAATTAACATTTAGATTGTCTTTTTTATTACTGTATTTTGGTTTGTCTTCATTTTCTTTCGGTGGACCCAGACCAAAAAATTTTGTAGTCAAGTTCTTCTGCCGTATCCATTCTTGGTAACCTGGATCATTCTCTGGGTCAGTGTGTGTTTTCTCTCCCGTATCGCTTACTTTGTTTTGTGTCACTGTAGCTTCTTTGTTGTCGGGTATTTTCCTTCGCCTTGCTCTACTAGTGACTGGTTTATCTTCGTCGTTTGAAATCACTTTATCAGAAGATTCCTCACTGTAACCCGTATCTATAATCAAATCAGTATCGTTGTCACTGTCTAGTTCGCTTGATTCATTTGGATCTGCAGAATTATTTCCTTCTATTTTAGACTCATTGCTGTCTTCGTCCTTATTATCTTGTGCTTTTGATTCTGTGAAACGAAAATAACTTATTTTTCAAATAAACTCAAAACTAACAAATTAAGCAATATTCATAAATTCGTTTATACCTAAAATTAGCATTATGAGACCGGTTTGTTCGAGGAACTTGCGTTCTCCGTTATATACAACAATTAACATACAAACATTTAGACAATCTTACGTACGTTATTGTTAATTGTATTTAGACTGATTTTATTCACTAGCATTTGTTGTCAGGAGTATTTTATTACTGGACTTGGTAAGAATATAATGTCACTCACTGTTTTCATTACACTACAGCCGGATCATATTCTATACCTATCCAGGAGACAAACAAACATAAACAGTGTGGGGGTTATTTTTTAGTTGTGTGGTGCGTCGATGATGGTCACCCCGTTGGACAGGGTGACGCACCGTTATCCGTGCAGGAACGGAGAAAGAATACAATTTGCTGCGTTGAGGCGGCGCCCACGAACCAGTCCACAGCTAGGTGGTAGTGCATTTTCCCGACTGGATGGCTACCACCCCTGGTCTAAAGTATTCCAGTAATAGTAATAGTAGTAATTCCGGCAATAGTGACCAGGTTCCCGTCTCCCTTAAGAATGGAACCTTTGGTGTTGCAAATGACGATAGCCGATGGTAGCCGCTTTCCATCACATGGGCCGTCTGCCTGTCTGCTGAACTCCTGCAATGCAAACAGCCCATGGCTCAAACGCCCAAGCAAATACAAAATAAGACGATGAGTTGTTGTGCTCTAGCAGTATATCCATTTCTTCATTGTTCTTAATTTAATTTAGACTATACATAATATACAGAGACCTCATCGTTTGCATATATATATATACACATATATATATATATATATATATATATATATATATATATATATATATATATATATATATATATATATATATATATATATATTTATTAAATGTATAAAATCAAATGAATAAATAAAAACGAACAATTATATGATTCTTCACTTCACTTTCACCTTTCAATCTGAAACGTTCCCTTACCAACCTAGATTATTATTATTATAAATCCGTCAATTACAGGCTATTTCTTCTGAGCTGTAAAGATATCAAAATGCATCTGCACGAAGTTATAAAAAAAATTTGCTAACTTACTGTTCGACGGCGGCTTCAGGTGAGGAGCGGGCGTCGGCTGAAAGTCGAAAGAACATGTTTCATTGCTATTGCTTGTCAGAAGGATGATTATTTTTAGCAGCCAACACCCGTGCCGTTTCCTATTTTTCCCAATACCAATAACATAGATAATTCAATATCGAAAGTCGCACAAGTCAGGACCGTGTTGTCGTCCGTCGCATGTTTGAATCATATAACACTTTGTTTGTAAATATTTTTAATCGGTTTTCAGTGCAGGTTTTTTTGTATGTATGTTACGCGTTTCCTGCCTCAGTTGTGAACCGATTTTCAATTGTATTTATTCGAAACAGTACTCCTGAAATGGTCTCATTTTCACCCTGATGAGTGGGGGTCCGCATGTTTTTCTGGGATCAGTGATTTTATTGTAACTTTTTATTTTGTACTAGTTGCGCTCGCGACTTCGTTGCCGTGGAACTTTTTTCACATAACGCTAAAGAAGAAAAACTTCAACGGACAAGTGGAAAAACAAATCGCAACGGACAAGTGGAAAAACGAATGGCAACGGATAAGTGGCAAAACGAATCGCAACGGACAAGTGGAAAACGAATCGCAACGGACAAGTGGAAAACGAATCGCAACGGACAAGTGGAAAACGAATCGCAACGGACAAGTGGAAAACGAATCGCAACGGACAAGTGGAAAACGAATCGCAACGGACAAGTGGAAAACGAATCGCAACGGACAAGTGGAAAACGAATCGCAACGGACAAGTGGAAAACGAATCGCAACGGACAAGTGGAAAAACGAATAGCAACGGATAAGTGGCAAAACGAATCGCAACGGACAAGTGGAAAAACGAATGGCAACGGATAAGTGGCAAAACGAATCGCAACGGACAAGTGGAAAAACAAATTTGTTGCCATTCGTTTTTCCACTTGTCCCTTGAAGTTTCACTTCTAATATGTGTCCCACATTTCGATTTTTCGCAGGTTTACTGCAAATTATGATTTGGTTAGGTTAAGTACATTTTAATGGTGTATGTAATAAGCTACCCACGCACCGACCATTTTTTACGTCAACACTTTTGTCGTTCGTTGTCGTTCACTTTTGTTATGAATTTCGAAAAACTGAACAGTTGGCAAAGTTTTCTTGTTGTTATTTTTGTTTCCTCAACAAACTCTATTTATTTATTTATATTTTTTTGACACATACCACAAATAGAGGCAGTGATGCCTCGTCACGTGGAGAGCAGAGCTATAGTTTGATGCAAACTTAAGTTTGCCTCCATTAAACCCACCAGGAACATCCGAAACATCGCATTTTCCGATGCGCAGAACGCAATTTTAGGTATTAGAGGGATGAGGTAGTCTGAGGACGCGGTATATCCTTGCTCGCTCTCTCGCTAGCTTTCTCGTTTACGAGACTTCCCCGGCGCTCGGCTCACCAGAGCTGCCAATTTAGCGCTTTAGGAGCTAGATATAGCGCTTTTTTATAATATGCAAATATCTAATTAATTTTATAATAAATATATATGAATATCTATGCTAATATTATAAAGAGAAAATATTAAATTCTTTGTTTGCATTGAAGAGGCTCCAAAACTACTTAACCGATTTGAAAAATTCTTTCACTGTTGGCAAGCTACACAATCCCCGGGTGACATAGGCTATATTATGTTTGCAAAAAAAATTTGGGATCCTTACTAAAACTCCAATAACGTAGCCCAAGGTGTAAAAAATACCTAAATCAATACCTTTATACAACTTTTTGAATTATTCAATTCGGACATTCCATTCGAAAGATATCACGAGTTTAAAAATGTAAGAATTAGTGACGGTGACATCTTTTCGTGAGCCAAAAATCCGTAAGACCCCCTCTATATAGAAGTTTCACTTCAAAAGTAGACTCTGTATAACATCAGCTGAGTGCTGTCGAAATTGGTCCAGCCGTTGTGGAGATTAGCTGCATGCATGTCACGCGATATCGCGTGTTCCGTAGTAGTAGTAGTAGGAGGGCGCACCTTGGCGCCGGCGCGGCGGCCCAGCAGCAGGCCGGCGAGGTCGCCGCGCAGCGCGCGCTGCTCGGCGGCCACCTCCTCGTCGCGGCGCAGCTCCTCGACGAGGTGCAGGCAGCAGCAGGCGCACTCGCGGAGGTGGGCGCCGCTGCAACGCGAGCAGGCCGTTTAGGCAGTAGGCAGTGGGAGTGGGAGCCGGCAGGTGGCGCTTCGGGCCCTCTAATATCACCTGTGGAGCGGCAGCGGCGGCGGCGGGCGCGCGTGGCCCGCCTTGGCGGCGAGGCGGCGGCGCGCGTCGTTGACGGCGCGGTGGCGGCGCGCCGCGCAGCAGTACGCCACCTTCGCGCCGCTGCGCCGCTGCTGCGCGACGCCGCGCGACGTCTGCCACACCCACACGACACTCGGTATCAGTCGCATTCGTTATAAACAGGTTTTTACAAAAGTGTATTTTTAATGTCTTACGACAGTTACTATAGGCTTTCTAAGCATTTGTTAAATAGACCGCATTTTTAGAACTAAAACTCACATCAGCGATGTTCTCCAGGAATTGGAACAATTCTCTCTGGCTCGGCGTCGAGGCGTCCTCTTCGCAGTCTTTTGTCGTGGCTGCCCAAACAAGTAACATAATATATGATAGGTTGTCGAGCTGTGTGCGGCTGTTACAAATATCAATTTGGAAATATCTCCAAATGAGAAAAAGGCCCACCGTTATCTCTGCTTTTTCTTCTGTCTCTCTTCTCTTGGTTCTTCGTGGAGCTGCTCTCTGCGGATTCCTCGTCCGAAACATCAGTAGTCTAGACACATAAGCGACCAGTTTCAACGATTACTAACTGCGATTTTAGGCTGACATGCATTTGGCCGATTTTGTTTGGGAATTCATTTTATGTTCTCAACTACTTTTCACTGGACGATTACCGACTTACATTCGCAAAAACACTAATAACTGGTTATGCGAGCTGCATACGTCTGTCATCGCAGCGGACAACGCGCTACAGGCTAGCGCGTTTTTTTTTTTGGAGCTGACTCAGCTGAATAGCCGCAGATGGCTGTTTCAGCGATACCGGGCTTTTGAGGGCTTCCCGACTCCGTGGGAGCGGAGGCGTTCAGCCCGGAGGAACCTCCTATGAGGTTCGTCCTCGGCTCGACCGCTGCGGGGGATTGACTCTATATTGGGAACAAGCCGTAAAAGGCTGAATGAGCTAGGCCAAAAGGCTGAAGTGATTATTTGGGCACTCGTCATCGACTCCGCCGGCGGAGTCGATCCTAGTCTATCATCACTACCGCTTCGCAACTTGTTATAGCTGGAGGAGAAGAAGCGGCGGAAGAGACACTGGCTAGCGCGACGCGGGACCGCAAATATTAATAGTTGCTCTATCTCGCTCGCACATCATCCGTCCCGCTCACACATTGTACTAGCTTTACGACTTGTTAATAATTTGTACACAACGTGACTGTTTCCAAAATAAACAACTTCACTTCAGTTACATAAGCACTCGACAGCGAATACTACTGTCTGCCAATTGAAGTATTATTTAACCTTCTACCTCGCGCTGCTACAAAGTGAAATAATCAGATATTGCGCTGAATTTAAAAAAATGTTCTTATAATACTACATAGCGCACTTGAGGCATAAAAAAGAAAAAATATTTTCCATAAATGTTCATGTGTGATATGCTGATTAGAGTAAAATAAGAAGAAAAAGACTAAAATGCCTTTTTTCTACAGGTATACTAAAAGTTACAGTTATTTGTAAAAAAAACATATAGCCTTAACTAAATAGAATTTGCATAAAAATAACAGAAGCAGTATAATTTTCTTGGATTTGGTGCGGCAATTTTGATGACCGCTTGCAGCTTGTGGTCAAAAATAATATCAAATTTGGCCCTCGAGAGGGGTCACCTTCCGCCTGGCGGAGCGGCGCGGGCGCGGCGTGGGCGGCGTGGGCGGCGCGGGCGCCAGCGGCGGCACCTGCGCCGTGGGCGTGCGCCCGTTCGCGCGCCGCACCTGCTCGATGTCCGGCAGCTGCACGCGCTTCGGTGCGCGCCTCCCCCCACCACCACCATCACCCTCCTCGGACTCCGACTCCGAATCCTCTGCAAAACGACATTCGCTCAATACGAAATAAAATAGCTGAATAATCGGACCTTCTTGGAAGAGCAGTCGATGCACACATTAGTCTCACTTAATATTTAAGCAAAAATTAGGCGAAAAATGTAGGTCTAATTATCACCCTACGCATATAAAAATGCGTCCCGACTGCTATTTACGTTTGTTTCATTAACGATGAATGACACACGTGCGGTTATTCATTTTTCCAAACTCGTGATTATGATAAGTCCTCGACATCTTCTTCGGCTTACATTCGTCTACTCGTTTGTAAAAACCAACTTACCACACTAGTATATAAACAACTATTCTATTACTATACTAGTTTTGAAGTTAATTCCGCGAATTTGCGCAAGTCCAGTGAAATGTTAACCTTACGGTGTATTGTTCGAAATAGATGGCATGCGAGTCTGGCAAGCGGCCGAATGAAAAAGCAAACAATCTCCCTTCTCCGCTCTGTCCGTGAAGGTTACGACTATGTTCTGTGCAATAACGTGTACGAACTTCAAGGATGCATATAAGTTATGCGTGTACTACATTTGTATACTAACCGTCTGTCTGTCTTCTCTTTCTCTTCCCGCGATCGTCGCTACACCCACGCGTCCTCTTCGTCGCCTTCGACGTCCTCCGCTCACCCAGCGCGGTTGCACTCATCGCTCGTATGTTTTCACCAAAATTAAAATTCACGTTATCTTCGGGAGCTTCCTGTTTTTTCTCCTGATTTAAAAAGTTTTGGATGTCGCTCTGATCTATGTCATTCAAATCACTCAACGGTATTATGTTAAGCGCAAAATGTCTTTGCCTCGGAGTCGGTTCATTTGCATCATTAGATTCTTTTTGTATTATGTCTTCGCATTCAAATTGAATTCTGTTTTTAAGAGTCCCTGGTTTCTTTCTTCTTTTGATATCTGCGATACATAGCTCATCTTCACTTGTATCGCTGTTTTGGACTGTATTAACATCATCAACAAATAGGAAACGCGATAGATTTGTATCTTCGGATTTGCTCGCATTGATTTCTTTTTTGACTTTTACTGTATTTTCGTTTACTATGTTACTACCTACATCTTCATTTTCTTTAATGTTCGATTCCTTATTAGACTCCTCTGCACTATCTTCGTCCGACATTATGTTTGAATCTTTCGCTCCACTAGTGCTAGGAAGAGGACTCGCCCCTCTTGATGTATCAACATCCGAGTCGCTTTCGAACGTTATTTCAGTTTGAACTTTATCAGGGTCTAATTGTTCCAATTTCGATAGAATAGCTATTTCTTGTTCTGCCTTTTCTTTAATTTTATTGATACCTATCATTTTTGGTTCTTTTTCGATTGGCATCTCATAGCTATATTCTTGTTTTTCTGGCTCTGTGTTCATATTATCTACTCCATCTTTTTGAGTATTGTCTTTTGAAGTCGTTTCTGTTGTAGGTGGTACTGTATTACTATATTCGTTACTTTCAATGTTACTCAAACTATCTTCTATGGAATCTAAAAATGCTGGTGTTTCAATACATGTATCATCTATTTGCATATCGTTGTCATCATCATCATCATATTCATTATCTAATGTTTCATCTGTTTCTTCATTTGTATTATCTGTTATTTCAGCCACTATTTTTGTATAATCTACTTTTTCGCCCACTTTTAATGTATTTTCTATAATTTCACCTGGGGTGTTTGTGTTATCCATTTTTTCACCCACTGTTAGTGTATTGTCTGTGATTTCACCTGTTTTTGTAGTATCTGTTATTTCACCCGCGGTTTTTGTATTATCTGTTATTACATCCGCGGTTTTTGTGTTATCTATTTTTTCTCCCACTGTTAGTGTATTGTCTGTTATTTCACCTGTTTTTGTAGTATCTGTTATTTCACCCGCGGTTTTTGTATTATCTGTTATTTCAGCAACGGTTTTTATGATATCTATTTTTTCACCCTCTGTTAGTGTACTGTTTGTTATTTCACCTGTTTTTGTAGCATTCGTGATTTCACCCACGGTTTTTGTGTTTTCTATTTTTTCACCCACTATTAGTGTATTGTCTATTATTTCACGCGCGGTTTTTGTATTATCTGTTATTTCAGCAACGGTTTTTATGATATCTATTTTTTCACCCTCTGTTAGTGTACTGTTTGTTATTTCACCTGTTTTTGTAGCATTCGTGATTTCACCCACGGTTTTTGTATTTTCTATTTTTTCACCCACTATTAGTGTATTGTCTATTATTTCACGCGCGGTTTTTGTATTATCTGTTATTTCAGCAACGGTTTTTATGATATCTATTTTTTCACCCTCTGTTAGTGTACTGTTTGTTATTTCACCTGTTTTTGTAGCATTCGTGATTTCACCCACGGTTTTTGTGTTTTCTATTTTTTCACCCACTATTAGTGTATTGTCTATTATTTCACGCGCGGTTTTTGTATTATCTGTTATTTCACCTGCGGTTTTTGTGTTATCTATTTTTTCAACCACTGTTAGTGTATTGTCTATTATTTGACCTGTTTCTGTTGTATCTGTTATTTCACTAGCGGTTTTTGTATTATCTATTTTTTCAACCACTGTTAGTGTATTGTCTATTATTTGACCTGTTTCTATAGTATCTGTTATTTCACCCGCGGTTTTTGTATTATCTATTATTTCACCAGCGGTTTTTGTATTATCTATTTTTTCAACCACTGTTAGTGTATTGTCTATTATTTGGCCTGTTTCTGTAGTATCTGTTATTTCACCCGCGGTTTTTGTATTATCTATTATTTCACCAGCGGTTTTTGTATTATCTGTTATTTCTTTATCCTTCTCAGCTTCAACATTCTTAACACTTGAACTTTCTTTACTACGTTCGTTTACAACAATTACTTCGATACATTCAGTAGTGTTATCGGAGGCTCTATCGTTTTTAACCGCCTCATCATTACTATTCTTGACATCGTCGGGTATGTCATCTTCGTCTTCTAAATCAACTGTTTCAATGTTTTCTTCAATCAATATTAGGTCGTCTTCAGTTTCTGTAATAAAAAACCAATTGATGCATTATTAGTTCTATAACGCCACGTTTGACATCTATCCAACTGATTTTAGTACTTGCGTGAACTATCGATGAAAATAAAATTAAATATTGGAATCGACCTAGAAAGTCACATATTACCAAATCGATTAAAATAATTTGATAGATAGATAGATAACACTTTATTTCTCACAAAAAAACAAAAACAAAATGCATAATTACAACACTTTTTGGCAAAACAACAGGCGGCCTTATCGCTAAAAGCGATCTCTTCCAGGCAACCTAGCTTTAAAGAAATTCTTAACTAATCTGGCGATGTAGGTGGATTTTTGATTTGATTTGTTGTTTAAAAAATATATTATACGTTTCGTTGCCTTTTTATCTTTAAATTGTAAAAAACATGCATAAATTAATTACCATTTATGTTTTTTTTATTATACATCAATGCATAGGTCATTAATATTAAAAAAAACGAAGTGTGTGCTAGGATACATATTAGAAGTGAAACTTCAACGGATAAGTGAAAAATGAATCGCAAAGTACAAGTGGAAAATCTTCAACTGACAAGTGACAAAATGAATGGTAACAAAATTGAAGATCAGTTAAAGATTTTCCACTTGTACTTTACGATTCGTTTTTCCACTTGTCCGTTGAAGTTTCACTTCTAATATGTGTCCCAGCACACATTTTGATTTTTCGCAGATTTACTGCAAATTATGATTTGGTTATGTTAGTTACATATTAATGGTGTAATACGCTACACACGCACTGACCAATTTTTTACGTCAACACTTTTGTCGTTCGTTGTCGTTCACTTTTGTTATGACTTTCGAAAAAGTGAACCGTTGGCAAAGTTTTCTTGTTGTTATTTTTGTTTCCTTAACAAACTCTATTTATTTATTAATATTTTTTTACACATACCACAAATAGAGGCAGGGATGCCTTGTCACGTGGAGAGCAGAGGTCTAGTTTGATGCAAACTTAAGTTTGCCTCCATTAATAGCGGCTCGGAACATCGCACTTTCCGCTCCGCAGAACGCGATTTTAATCAAGCAATCCAGCTCCCAATTTTATTAAACAACTTCCAGCGCAAAATCTTGCGCTTTTTATAATATGCAAATAACTAATTGTATGAATATCTATACTAATATTATAAAGAGGAAAGATTAAATTGTTTGTTTGCATTGAAGACATTCTAAAACTACTAAACCGATTTAAAAAATAAATTCTTACACTGTTGGCAAGCTACACAATCCCCGGGTGACATAAGCTATATTATGTTTACAAAAAAAATTAGGGATCCTTACTAAAACTCCAATAATGTAACCCAAGTGTTAAAAAATACATAAAATCGCGTGCGCTGCGAACACTATTGATGATAGAATAAAATAATGTACTCTGACTTTGCAGAACACATCACAATGTACAAAAAGTGTTGCGACACTATATATCTAACTATTATAGTTATGCCACAATAAGTGTTCTTTTATTTTAAAATTTTAATTAAAATGCCGCCGCTAGAAAATGCTCTTTATTTGTATCTTGGTATTAATCCTTATCAAAATAAATTACTTCATATTCAAGGCTGCTTCAATACCTTCATATAACTTTTTGAATTATTCAATTTGGACATTCCATTCAAAAGATATCACGAGTTCAAAAATGTAAGTATTAAGACCATGTGACTGTGACACTTTTTCGTGAGCGATAAATCGTAAGACCCCCCGTCTATATAAAAGTTTCACTTCAAAAAGGTTCACAAACATAATATTGTCATGTGTTTCGTTTCTAAGGAAGTAAGCTAATTATGGTGTTTTAAGTTGAAATAAATTTCAAAAAATTATACGTAACTTCAAATGGAATTTCTCAGAATGGCTGACATTGAAATGCTATAGGAGTCGACTCACAGTGGTGAGTTGTTAATTGAACTCGCACAAGTCACCTTTGAATGAGCCATACTACAACACTATTATTCTAGAATAGAAGAAGATTCAGGAAGGAAACAAGAGATAGATGTTTAGAAAAAGAAAGATAGTAAATAAAAGAATATATATATAAGCAGCTTCAGGCGCGCCAACCGGGTAGATCAGTTGAAAACAGCGGAGCGACAAGTGCGATACGGAAGAGTTGGAAGAGAAGTTTTGTAGAAAACGGTGACGAATTTAGTGAAGAGCCTAGTGGGTAGTTCAGTGAAGGAGGAGATTAGTGTAGTTTTAGAGGAGATCCAGAAGCGAGCTGCGCGCGTCAAATTCGGAGGTGATCACCGCCGTAGAAGGTGGTCTACCCGATACCTGGATTGTGAGTAAACTCCTCATCGTCAGGACAAGAATCACGAATGGCTGTTGCCTTATACTTAAGCGTTTAGTTCGAAAAATAAAACTGGTCCCCCGCTCGCACGTAACAATAGTAAAAATATGGTAAATATTATAATGCATATTAAGATTAATTGCTCGAGAGTCGAATCGTAATAGACATGTACACTACAGGTGGCCTAGTATGGCGTACTCTATCCAAAACTTGTGTACTTAACGATATCTCGGTGAAACGAAAATTACAAGTTATCCTTGCATTTCCTCCACTCCTGCATCAAAGACAAACATTTATACAACTCACTAGTTTGTGCTTCAGTAACAACATACCAATGTAATTCTCGTTCAGGCCCTGGCTGCTCACGGGGTTGTCGGGAGGGTGCTTGTTGGCATCTGCTTCGCCTAGATCCTGAATTAACAAATAGCTTCTGCGTATTTTGTACAAGCATATGTAACAGCTTGGTCTCACCAAGCCAAACTAGTGGGGTTCCTTCTATACTGTGGGTTTATTCAGAAAGGACTTTTGAAAATTCAACCCCCAAGAGGGGTGAAAGTATGTATGAAAATTCGTCGTTAATTAAAAACTCCAATAATGACAATTTGTAAGTGTGCAAGGGGCAGTACTCACAACGGGTATTAGGTAAGAATCACAGAATTTTATATACCTAGTTCTGGATAGAAATAAAGGTAGATGTGTATCGGTATTTTTAGAAATTCATCTCTTAAGGGGGTGAAAAAATGGCTACCCCTCAAACTATTTGTAATCTACGCGAGCAAAGCTGCTGGTAGCAGCTAATTTAATATATGTCTACTTAAATCGTTAAGGCTTTATCGATATATATATAATTAGATTGTGGTTATAAAAAAAACTATGTTATATAACTAACTATATAAAATAATAATATATGAATGAATGAAGGAATGAGTGCAGTGAGCAAGGTTCATTTACCGCAATCGGCCTTGAAGAGGGCTTCGAGGCACGTTGGTGCCACCTTTGGTCAAATGTCCATATGCGACGGTAACCGCTTACCGTCAGATGACCCGTCATCTTATCGATTGTATTAAAAATATATTAAAATACCATAGGTCAAATTAAGTTAACGTTTATTAGGTACATCTGCCAATCTGAAGTGCGAAACGGATACGCGAAGGCCGGTTATCAAACGAGCGACGCTCGCTCTCCCTGTCATAAAGCTAATTAGTGTTCGGCGCAATCGCTTGTACGAACTTCAGAGCCACATTCAAGTTTTGCATGTACTTAACTCACTGTTAGGTCAATGGAGCCCAATGGAGGAAAGACCTGCAAAGTTTACATCCAGCATGTATATTCACTTCTTGGTGGAAAGTTCTATGAAGAAGGAAATCTTCAAATCTTCACCTTCCACAAGGTATGGAATCAATAAAAAATTTATATGATACTTAGCACTAGCGAATTTCTACGTATTACCCGCACACAGGTCTTGTTTATAACAACCAGTATGTCTTTTCTTGCATACTTCTCTATCCTTTGTCACACCACAAATCATCATCTCATCCTTCACAGAATCCGTCTGTATCATTTTTGGTCTCCCTTTACATTTGTACCTATCAATCTTGCAGTTTAACTATCTTTCATTCCACCTCAATACACAGATGGCCATGCCATATTACTCTTTTTACTTCTAATTTCAGTCACGAGTGTAACTGGAAGGATGAACCTCTTATTTATTCATTTCTCTCTTATAACAATGAATATCCTACCACACAGAGAGATTTAGCCAGTAGAAAATGCAAATATATATATATATATATATATATATATATATATATATATATATATATATATATATATATTATACTCAAATTACACTCACCAACATATTAATTAATCATTAACTTAATTTAAGTATTATTAGAGCGCCTGACAGAAATATTTTAGCAGCTTGGATAATCTTGGAAAGCAATCTTAATATACGAGAGATGAAGATAACACTTAATTATAATTAACAAAAAATGCTAAACCGTTATGTTGAGTTAGCTCTAATACAGAGTTGGTTTAAAAACAAGAAACAATTTATAAAGTATTTAGTTACAATTGTATAATTCACTCCTCATAAAATGTATACTGAGGGCCTTAAATGAAAATCGATGAGATTATTAGTAAGGGGCAGTACTTACGACGGGTTCGACGACGACCTGCCCGGCCGCCACCAGCTCCTCCCACCGGGGCAGCGGGCCGGTCACCACGTGCGGGAACCTGGACGGGCACAGAGGGAGACATGTAGGCCATCGAGAGGTGAGAGGGGGGTGAGGGGGGAGCGCGGAGGTGGGGGAGGGGAGGGGCGCGCTCACCTCTTGGCGACGGCGACGTGCAGCGGGTAGAGCTGGCAGTCGGCGCGGCGACGCCACCGCGCCAGCACGCCACGCCGCGCCCACAGCTTCAGCTCGTACCAGCGCCGCTGCAGCAGCACCAGCGACGCGCTCAGCCCCCTGACGACAGCCACACCCGTCACTGACGGACAGACATCTTGGATCTCTCCTATTGCTTTTTATATGCTTTAAATCCAAGATGGCCGCCGCCACAAAACATACACACACACAAATAAAAATTATAACGATGTAGATAATATACTAAAAGCTAAAAATAATGAGTAGTTACTAGGCATCAGTCATCGCACCAATTTTACGTCATTAATCCTATTGTTACACACCAAGAAAGATCCCACAGATGCACGTTGAATTTACTTCGTGTTTAAACTTTAAAAACATCTATTGTCATTGTATTTATTTTATGGTTGTAATTAGTGTCGAACGACTTAATCCCTTTTATACAGTTTACTATAAAACAATGCCCGAACGGAGGGGTGGGGCAGTCATTCGACGACCGCGATACGATTAAGACGTGTAAGACTTTCGATTAGCGACATAGTAACGGACTTTGCGCGTGTTAAATTGCACTGAATCTTGCAGTGTGAGCGTGTTTGTATAGTTTTAATAAATTCTATAGTAATTGCAACGGCATTTATTTTCGGGTCCTGCAGCGTGTAACACTATTAATAAGACTCAAAAATAAATCATGCCCCAATATATAAATAGCGTGTATAATAATACACGTTATGTGAGCGATTGACTGCTGTGAGAAATTTCACTTCTACCTTGGAGTGGTCGGCAACCGCTCAGCAGGCAAGGTCGCACTTGCGATATTAAAAATGAATAAACATTTTATTTATTATTTAAAGAAACGAGATAAAAATAACAAAAAAAATAAACAAACAGCACAAAGTACAGTGTAAAATCTATATAACGACAGTGGGACTGTCCAATTTGGCGTTACAGAGTTGTCGTTAAATGGAGAGAAGTCTGTGAAAATGTTATTTTTGTCTGTAGTCTTTTGCTGCACCAGTAATTTTGTTGTATTTTTTTATTCATATTGAGGCATCTTGGTGGTAAAGGAAGTACTTAGAAATTGCGGTATGCGTGATGCCGACAGTCGAGTTTATTACGGGCTAGGATAGTAAAGCGATAAAAGAACGTGCAGTACATAATGTTTATAAATCATATTAGTTTTTAAGAACATTTGTATGCTCACTATATCACGAGACCTTGTTATTCATGTTTCATACAAATAAAGATTTCATTACATTTCCTGCCTTATTTTTATTTTGCTTATAGCACATTATCTACATAATTATTATTTTTCTTTTCAATAAAACCACTTAACTTATTACAAAAATACTATTTTATACTAAATTCACTATTTTAACTTAGAATAATGAAGTTTCATTGTAATCAAGGCCCAATTCTTTAAAAAATAAAAAGTGAAAAACACTCAAGAGTCTCGAGGCCGATTTTAACGCGGTAATTTATTTGATTTTTATTACACCGACTTTTCGATCGCTTTTCAGCCACCGTGATCACGAAAGACAAAGATGTAATGTGTCAATGAGTACTTGTAAAAAAACGTATCCGGCTCGAAGGACCAAAAAACTGTAGTTTTAGTTTAGAAAGGTAAAATGTAAGAAATACCAAACCCAACGCGCGCTGTAATAACACTTATTAAGTTGTAGTTGGACAGAAACGGAGCCCGCTGAGTATACAATACTTTTCTCTTTTTCTTTTGTGTGTCAATGGCAAGGCTTGGTCCACCATGTAATGTGATCGAACTAGCTTGTCGTATTATAAGGTCTGTACGACGACCGTGGCTTGGTAAAATTATTGCAAGACGCCTGCTGACTTCTCACAGTCCGTCCCTTTCATCTAAATAAGGGCAGAGACAAATGAGTTTACTGCTTCTTTTCACAGTGTTATTCTGTCATTGAATGAGAAGCAGCTGAAACGTCGGAATAATAAAAATTAAAAAGTAACTGCGCTTGAAACCGTTAAAACGTATTCTTATTATTATGTACATTAATCGCGAAAACTTAAGAAAATACTACGAAAACTCAAGTGGTATCATTAGATTTCTGAAAAATCACGTCAAATCGACAGAATTATCCTCAAAACTGCTTTGCGTGTTTTCCGCTATTCCGTATAAGCCTGAAGGCTCCCGTGAAACAGTTGATATACAAACTTGGCCGCATAATTGTTGTAGGCCCTCGTCCACCTCACGGCCAAGGGCTCCGGGTGATCGGGGTCCTCGAGGTGGTGCATCTGAACTAGGTGGAACACGTCGACCAGCGGCTGCAGCTGCTCGTACAGAAGATAGCTCTCCTAGCGATATAAATCGTATCATTACAACTATCAGTTCATATTACAATTTGGTGGGCGCACAGAGTAGTCAGAATGTAGATGTGGGTGGGTTACCGCGCCGGTGACGTCGGTGTCGGCGTAGAGCAGCAGCGCGTCGAGCACGAGCCAGTCGTGCGGCTCGAGGCGCGCGCCCTCCGCCACGCCCAGCGCGTCGTCGCCCGCCGCCGCGCTCAGCGCCAGCTTGCCCAGCGCCACGCGCCGCACGCGCTCCCTGCGCACCGCGAGGGCGACATTCAGCTCGGTGTGTCGAACGTTGTGTGCAAGTATTCAAAAATGACTCGAGGCCAGTACCAGAGGTCGTGCACGGCGTCGGCGTCGAGGCGGTGCGCCGTGAGCGCGGCGAGGCGCGCGCGCGCACCCGCCAGCGCGTCGGCGCGCACGCTGCGCCGCCGCAGCGCCTCGCGCGCCATCTGCGTCGCGAGCCGGCTCGCCAGCAGCGCCACCGCCTTCGGCGACGACCACGTGCTGCTGCTCGCCTCCTATGGGACACGCACGCGTAACACCCTCGAATACGTATCACATGTGACGAAGGAGGGACCTCAAGAGCGGTCCGTCCCGTTCGGCGGTTCGTGCAATAATGACTGAGCGTCGACAGTGCGACCGTATTTATAGGGCTCACCGCACGTGATCACAAACATTGCACGTGATCATATGACAATAAACTCACAGTAATATAATAAATGAGTATTGTTTTTGTAATACGTTAATTGTTGTATTTGCGCCGACATAATATATGAAAAGGATACAAATGACTAAGACAAACAAAATGATTATAGTGCCTACTTCTTAAACTACTAAAGGTGCTCCCCCTCCAATTTAGATCAACGTTAACATAGATAACATAGATAAATTTGCTGTTTATAATTTACTCATTTTCTAAACATTAAGTTATAAATAAATTAGACTTAAAAAGGAGAAAGTGAGCGTGTGGTAAGCATGTAAGAGAATACCGCTTTGATGGTGGGCACGCACTGCAGCGCCGCCTCGACGGTGCGCACCCAGACCGGAGCCGCGCGCAGCACCTCCTCCGCCGGGGCCTCGTCCGCCGCCTCCCACACCAGCTGCCGCAACTGCCGAACGACATATCTCCCAGCAATGGCATACAGAATAAGTTGAAACTAGTATTTACCCTAACTTCGTCAACATTGAACAAGTAATACCAACACATAAAATCAAAGGAAACACAAGTTTTTTTGACAGACCACTTGCTATCAGCCCGTCCATTTTAATACGCTCCCAAAAAAAGCCCCGCAGAATTTCCAGGATACAAAATACCGCAGATTTTTTACAGTACTTTTAAGCAGACGCTTAGCTGCTAATCGAGCGAGCCATATATTCGCGGTAAACGGGGCGTGAGGGCGTGGAGGAGGTCAGGGGGTGATTCTTACCACAACAGAAGGTGGCAAAAACTCATCAAAAATAAATAACATTCAAGGTAGGATTACTCCAATTGGACAGAGAACCGGGAGGAGCAGGAGCGCCACGGTTTTCCTTATTCTACACAAAAATGCCTTTCCAATGATAATATCATACATTTTGATTAATACTTTAAAACAAGACGTTGTAGATATCTTTTACAATCCATTGTATAATGAGAATAATAAAAAAAATTGATTGTTGATGAAATTACCATATCCGTGAACTTCTTCTTGAACGTGACGCATTGGTGAACGATGCTCGACTTGCGGAACGACCTCCACCCCAACTCTCTGGCCAACTGTTTATGACAATCTGATATTTTCACTCTCTTCTGTAAAGAAGACCAGTCACAACTCGATTAATATGAAATCCCTGCTACACCTGGGACAAGAAAAATAACTGAGTGGTACCCCAGAGGCGGGGGGAAGACAATATAAGAGGGAGGACGATCTTAAATGAACAGCAGGAACAGTATAGTCCAGAACCTGCAAAGACAAGGATAAATGGGCAGCAAGCAGCTTGAGGGAGGCCTTTGTCCAAGGACAAGCTGAGAGGGAGACAAAACTAGATACCAATTAGCCTTAGATCATATAAACGTCTAGATCACGCATCAATTGCACAAAAACGGCACCAAAAACCGTGCACCAAATTTGGTGCACTCGCTCCTCACGCCGGTCACGCCTGTTGGTGTCGTTTTGACTACTTTACTGGCTGGAGCTCTCACGAAAAAAATCTTTATACCGTCCAGCGCTATTAAAATGTGTCGAAACTATTTTAAAAGAGAAAAGGATAAGGATATGATGTTATTTCAAAGAAAAACTTACCACCTTTTTCATGATTTCTTAGTAAAAACATGAAATTTAATTTCGATATTTCCAAGGTTATCGAATTGACTAATGTTGTCAGGTGAGAAGTGGAACTTATTTTCCAAAATTTGGGGAATTTGTTACGATTTTTTTTTGTAAAATGCGAATAATTTGAAAAATCTATAGAAAACAGACATGTAATGTTTGTGGGTCCGTCCGGATTTCTTAAACCAGTTTATATTACGTTTTAAATTTTCTACGAATCCAATTGTAGCAATTCGTTGGATAAAAGAAATCTGGGAATCGCAAGATGTCCACCACTGGAACCCAAACAAAAGATCGTTTGTGTTTTCCAATTATTTTGAGGAATATATATATTATTTTAGAATATATAATAATATTTTCTATTTATTAGTTTGGGAAATGAACCAATTTACCATGAATCTCGACAATACAAACTTATTTTAATACTGTCATATGTATATACTTGCGGTAATGGAAATAAACATAATATACTTTTTAAAACAGAAAATAAGGGATATTTTAACTATCATGCAAGCAAATTTTAAATAACCAATTATATATTGTTGCAATAGTGCTTGTTTTTGCTGGATAGATAATTTACAACAAATTAACAAAGAGTAAATTTTTGGTGCTCTTAAAGTTTACTTTAATTAACTTTTACTGTTTAGTTTCTTCTAATGCAATTTTAGTTATCGCTAAAGAGGAGAAGTAGTAAGAGAGAGGGAAGGATTTCGAAACTTATTTTTTGTGTACAGCTTTATTTTATGTTACCAAAAAACATGTAATGAATTTATGGAGATGTGGTGTATTGACATTTTTTTAGTAGATTGTTTTATTTAAGAAATTAATTTTGTCCATATTCTGTTACCTGCATCTCCATTAATTCCTAATCAATAGTAATTTAATAAATTGATATGTTAGAAAACAAATTTTAGTTTATGAAATAATCAAATCGTAAATTTTGAATAAAAACTTTTGGATATTAATATTTTTATTTTAATAATAGCCCTTTTCAAGAGGTTTAGTTGCTCTTAAGTTGCTGCATCAAACTATTCCGTGTACTTACCCTTTAGTTCCTACTACTGATATAAATTTACATTACATATAACACACCCAGTATGAACCCATCGGATCATCCCAAGTCCACTATTAGAAAATATTTAATTAATTTTTAGGGTAAAATAATCTTTGGGCCATAACTAGTCGTCTAATAACCATAGTGAACATATTGTGTAACACAAAAAGAATTTGCCATTATGGAATATTTTTTTAGAATCGTTAAATTAGTATTGGTAATTAATAGATTTATAAAGATGTACTAATATCTGTACAGACATTTAATTGCGAATTAAAATTACTACATATACTAAAATGTGTTATGAATTCATTTGTGCATGTATTTTTTTATGATTCGGTCCAAGACACAACTTTAGTTGCTAATTTTATAGATTTTTATTCTTTAATTATAGAAGAAAAACTGAAACCTCTGAGTAATATTAACTTATAACACAAAGAGGGATTAAATCATTACGATCATTTAAACTTTTCACTTACATAAAAATATTTAATTATAAAATATAAAAAACTGGGTGATTTTTTATAGCTGATATCCTGAAATCACGCAACATTGATAGTTTTTTTAGAGTGAATATAGAAACGCTTCGCGTTTTTGATGCCGTTTTTGGCGATGTTCTTTGTTCGCAATGCTCTCTCTAGACATGTTATACCTCAATGCAATTAGCGGATTAGGTTTTCTTCAGCAATAAAGGCTACTTTTGTTTTATTTATTTTTTATTTATATACCTGGTATAATTTAAGTGCGTTTTGTAACATGCTACATCGTTAATGGCGTTAAACACTGACAGATAGTTCATATATATAGATCAATTCATTAAGGACATTATTTTTTAACAAAGTCGTGGTAGCTTGATGGCCAGTGCGTCCCAGACTTAAAGGGCGCGGATTCAATCCTGGCCAGAACGCAAGCAACACTTGGCAGTTGTCGGACCTAATGTGCATATTGCTACAATTAGCACATGCAAATAACACTGAAGGAAAATATTGTGATGCAACCCCCACATTGAGGTAATCGATGTGTCACACCTGCCAAGCCGCCTTGGACAAGTGTGGCGAATATACTGTCAGTTCCCCCTATAATGGGAGGCCCCGAGCCCAGCAGTGGGACATTTATGGGCTGATATTATTATATTATTTTTTACAATATAATAAGTCGTATTTGGACACAATCACTGTAGGGATATAACATAAAGTACTCACCGACTGACTCACTAATCTTAAATATATATACACTTAACTTATAACTAACTTAAAATTAAATTATTTAACACACACACACATTAATTATATTATAAAATTCTAAGCATGCCGTGTGTGCACATTAATATAATTAAAAAAAAACAACTGGAATAAAGTATATAAGTGACAAGAACACTATGCAATGTTTTTAGATTTCTTGTTTGTCTGTTTGTTCGGGATTCACGTAAAAACTACTGGCCCGGTTTCGATTGCTGATCAACAGCTAATTATTATACTTAACATCTGTGCTACTTTTTAACATTAGAATTTTACTAGGAATGATTTAAAATGACCAGATAAGAAAAAATCTAATTCTTGTGGGATTTTTCACTAATTGATAGCAAATTTCATGTAATTGTAATATATACATAAGCAATGAGTCACTCAGAAAGCACTCACAAAAACCCATGTCAAGAGGTGGATAGAAGTGGGCATTGAGCACAGAACATTAATTCTCTGTATCAATACATTGACAAAGGTGTGCTTTTTTAATCAACCAACGACATTTGTGTATTAAAGACATTAACGCTCCATAACCAATTCCACTTCTGTTTATGATTGTTAAGCTTGCAAGCAAGTGGAATGGGAAAAGTCGTTGGTAGTGGTGCGGTCATGAGTGTAGTCATTGTGAGCTTCCAATGGTACACACCCTTATATGGGCTTATATTTTATGATTTTCGTTTTTGTCAGTTTTAGATAAATATTAACAATGTCTTTTGTAAAAAAAATTATATTTGTTAAGGTGTGTTACAGTGCATTTTCGGTATTTTATTTTAAGATTTTAGTTTGGGGGTTTTGTTATGTACTTACCTTGCCTTTGTCCAAACTATTACTCTTAGGTTTTTGGTAAAGCGGTTCATACTTGATAAATGCCAATCCAAACTTCTCCATGTACTCATTAGTCCACACGACTTTATCCATTGTGATGACCTGTTAGACAGAGACGTAAATGATGAGAGCAGCATAAACCACTTGCAGTGGAAATTATTTTAGAATAAAGCTGTAGAAGGAATAAGTTTGTATAATGTCTTTTAAAATATCAAAAATGTCAGGGGGCTAATTTGGAACATATTTTGAAAATGCAAGTTTTATCTTCTGTAAGAGCATCAAGTGAAAACCTCTGAATGGATTTCAGTGAAACTCAATACCGTTACCTATAGACGTTTGTAACACCAGAGGAGTGGCCAACACATTGCCGACCTCTAAGAAATTTTATAATGCCCTTCTTAAAAAACCTCATATCATAACACAAGAAGAAAACCATGGTTGGAAGTTCCCTCCAGATCATCGTTGTATGCAATATAAATATTCTGGAGAACTGTTGCAACTCTTTAAGTTCATAATATGAGTTGACATACACAATGTGCCGGTCTTAAAACACCATAGATAAGAATACATTTGATCATAGCTTTTGGCTGATGACAGATAGAGATGAAAAAAATATTTTAAAAAAATTGTGTGTTTGGTGTATCAAGATAAAAATCTTTTCAAATATTTTATCTTTTGCCTTATTCTATGTTTGTAGAAAAACGACACTAACAATAGAAAAACTAAAATATTGACTACAGCTAACTTCAGGGTGTCGGTTTTTCGTGACAATATGCATGCACATTTTAAAAATTTATTCTCATCATTTTTCCCTAAGGTGCCTAAAGAAGTATAACTTCAATAAAAAACTTAGGACTTTTCTCCCAATAAATGATGTTGTTTCCATTGAAGAATATAGCAAGAAAGTTGGTGCTGCAGATAAACATTTTGGTGAAACCATTGTAATATAAATATGATGTTGTCATAGCAATGACTCAGGTCAGGTGGTAGGGTATTTGCCCAACTGGATGGCTGCCATCCCTGGTCCAGAGTATGCCTTCATAACAACCTTCAGTTGTGTAGCAAATGTCCATAGGCAATGGTAACCACTTTCCATCGAGTGGGGCATCTGCCTGTCTGCTGGACTCATGCAATAAGATATATATATATATATATAAACAAACACGAAAATTTTACTCTCCCAAACTAAGCAAATAAAACTAGTGCTATGGATAATATAGTGAATATGCTAGGTCTGATCTCAGATACCTAAATTGGAGTAAATAACAGGTTTGTTTACAAAATTTACCTTCCTTAGGTTAGTATACCACAAACACTATCAATATACCAATGTTCTTTCTAAAACAACTACAGCAGATATCGATTATAACAATGATGAAAGACTCACTACAATTATGTTGCTATATCTAAAAGCCACTATAAACTTTGATTAAAAGAAAGAAAACATTTTTTTAAATTCCTGGTGTACAGCAGACTGACAGCGCAACTGTAATGGACAATGGTTAATGTTGCCTATGGGCATTTGCAACACTAAAGGTGCTACCAATGAGTTGCAAAGCTCACAGATGGGCCAAAACCAGGTCACTAATGCTGGATCACAACTCAAGGTTGTTATGACATACTCTAGACCAGGGGGCAGCTATCCATTCAAAAAATGCCCAACCACCTGAACTGGATGTAGGTTGATCTGTTGCCTCACAAATCTTTTTCCATTACACTTAGAGAGTGTAATAGAAAAAGCACCATCAATTTTGGTACTATAGGCTTTTTAGAGTTCTGCAGAGAAAATATAAAAAATGTAAGGACTATATCTACTATAAATATTATACACATTTTACACAAATGTATTTTTAAAGAAACAGCTATAACAATTGTTTTTGTTTAGATTTCTGTGCTAATGCATGTATTTGATATGTGTTTCATTTCCAAACTCCTTCAATGTCTATATTCTGCTTGTCTACCTGACTATTTATAAATAATAGTATATTATTACAACTTGGTGTAGTTGTCTGAGGACATAAATAAAAATGAGAAAGTTTATGATTGTATGAATTAACCTTTGTGTATTTGTTTCTTGACTCCTTCACAATATCTGGAAGTGATATCTGGGCACTTGTTCCAACTGGTTGATAAAAATGGGTGTGTTTTAGTTAAATTGTGTGCTTAAAAGGTTAACTTAAAACATTTTTTACTTTAATATCTAATCCATATGGGTTAGATACTAAAGACAATAAATTATTTATAGACATACTATAAATAACTGTTGAACTTAATTGGTCAAGACCAGCTAGACTACTGTCATAAAGTGGAGTGCCTAAAAGGCTGGCCGCATTACCTCGCTGGATACAGAGACTAATTTTTTGAGCAACGTAGGCTCCAGTCATAAGTTGATTCAGAGATTTCGATATTATTAAACAGTGTAATTGATTGTAATAATAGGGTGAATAAATCACCAAAACCATCTAAGGAAACACAATATGGTAGCAATATTCTTCAATATTTTGAGTTTGATAATATAGCCTAACTTGCATAGCAAGGCTAGTGAATTTCTATAGGTAATATTTTGCTAAGGAAGTTAGAAGTTGAATAAAATGTGTAGATACTAACATGTATGCTTGATTACAAACAGAATACAAATCCAGGCTGAATACTGACTACAACAGTTCGGTTATCATCGTTTGCGGTCGGAATTTGTGTAATCTTGTGATAAACTATAAATTGAATCGAATTACGACACATAAACATTATATTTTGGTTAGAGAACACCACACAAATTTTCTTGTTGCCATTTTCTTCTTCAGGTTTAAACTCGTTAAATGGCCAAATTATTTTTTTAGTAATTATATTCGATAGAAATTATTAAAATATCGTGGCTCATGATATCTTTATTATTGTAACACATATTACAACGTTCTTTTAACTTTTAATACTTTCTGTTTGTAGAAGTTTGTACTTTTTATACTTGTTGTAAGTTGTATGCAGTATTGCCAGATGACCATGTCAATGACCCAATTTTTTTCACAAATAAGCTTTTTGCAAAAAAAACCCAAAACAGTTTTTACTCATTTAAAGGAGAAATAAAAAAGCAAAAGCACTGTCGTGGTGAAAACGTCACTAATGACGTCATCATTTTCACTCACGGAGAGCTCACATCCGTGTCAATAGGTGGGTTAAATAACCGTTCCACTTGAGTTTACAGTTGTAACACCAGCAAATAAGTGCAACGGGAAAACCGCCGTTGTGAACGTGATCGTTGTGAGTCTCTTATGTAAAGTAGCCTATAGGATACGACGTATACGAGTAGAGATGGCATAATAAATAAATAACTTAAATGAAGGAATGAGTGAATTGAATTATTAAAATGAACCATTCAATTGAAGAATGATTCACTAGTAGAATATAATTCTAAGATAAAGTAATAATATTTTATTATAACTTCGATATAATAATTGTAGTGATGAGAGTTGTGCTTGTAGGTGAATTACTGATACTTAAAAAATCCCAAAACTTCTCTCAACAATATTTTTCACCAAAGAATCTTCACCCCGAATTCCTAAACGTCGAAAAGTTCAGAATGTAGGAAGTTTCCTCTATCTGGTAGCACTGGTTGTAAGGATTTCTATTTAATTCAGTTTACGGCTTGGAAATTAGACATTTAAGCCTCTTAAGGTTTTTCCACACTCTCGCAAGAACTAGGTGAGATCGCGACATGCACCGATGTATACTTATATCTTACGCCATTAAAAATATATTCAGTTCAGCTCAAAACTTAATAATTCTATATGAAAATAGCAGTAATATAGGTAAAAAAGTTAGGACAAGATGTTTGATAACTAAAGCGAAAATACTTACCACATAATTATTATTCGTCTTTTTTAATTCTTAATTAATAAAACACGTAAATTTATTGTTTTATGTCTATTAATTTAATTGCACATAAAAATAAGTATGTGTAATTTGATAATGGTAAGAAGACACCCAGGTTGTAGGTATCGGAAAATATAGACTCCGGCAGTGAGTTCCGCTCCTTTGCGGTGTGCCTAATAAATGTAAACAGATTTTATCCAGGCATTTGAATCCTCAATTAAAATCTGCTCAATAGCGTACGAGACACGAGAGGCCAATTGAAGCAGTTGCGTAGAATTAGATTGTTTTTTGTCTTCACTTGTTTTGATATATATTACGGTATTATGTCATCTATGTTTTTGTGAATTAATTTCTAAGTTCCTACATAAAAATGCGCTAAGATAAGTCTGCAAGTTGGTTATTGACGATAAAGCGTAAAGGAAAACAGTACGAATATACATTAATGCTTTAAATATGAACACTCTATTATAGAATTGAGTTTCTCATAATTATTCGTATTATTATTTAAGTTACAATTATCAATAATACCTATTTACATTCGATACATTTATCAATTATTAAGTATAAATGCAATAATTTTTAGTTGAAATCGTCCAAATATTACAAAATGTTGCAAAAACGTGACTGGCGCTCGATGTCTGTAGCTTAATTTACGAACATATTATATTACTTTGTACCTATATCTAACTAGCGACCCGCCCCGGCTTCGCACGGGTGCAATGCTGATACAAAATTAAATACACTACAGAAAAACTATGAACGTTGTATATAAAAACATAGCGGCCCGCTCCGACTTTGCACGGGCATCACTACATAGAAACCTCTAAAATTAGCAATGTTGCCTTAGTATATGATGCATGTATTATACATATAAACCTTCCTCTTGAATCACTCTATCTATTGGAAAAAACCACATCAAAATTCGTTGGGTAGTTTTAAAGATTTAAGCGCACATAGGGATATAGGGACAGAAAAGGCGACTTTGTTTTATACTATGTAGTGATATATGACAATTCTCTAGTGTTGTGATATCACATACTAGATAGTCGATATCGACATTTCAATCACACATATTGTATATCCCCAAATTTTAAGCAAGTTACGCTTGTGTCCTTGGTATTATACAACGGACTAAACTGGGGCCAATCCCAGAAATACATACTATAGTTAATAACGGATAAAACAGGTTTTCGAAGTTTATCACACCAGGAGTCGAACCTGGAGCCTCTGAGTTGCAGTGAGGTAACCCGGCACAGACTTAGCCTGCTCAACCACAGAGGCCGTCAAATAAGGGTAAAATACTATTACCCACTTTCCATTTCAAGAAATATTTACAAGCACAACCTTATTAAGTATCTAATTGACGGGATATTTATAACGGTAGGGACTCATCTGACCTAATTTGACAGTTGTATGCTGTTTCACGCACATGTGACGATGTAATGCGTTATTTGTGATGCAAGATTGTTTTTAATTGTTAATGACGTTGGCCGATAACGTATCTATATAAACTAAAGTGGCTACTCGATAAGCGCTTTATTTGAATACTACCAATGAGACACATTTGGCTAAGAGTGAATGGTTTTATCGTAGGTGGTTACATTTTATTTTTGACATATTGGTCTCTATAATTTTAAGTGAGCGATTTGTAATAACCAAATCTGCGTAAAGTATATACTTATGTTGTTTTGTAGTAACGGTTTAGCTTTAACGTTGCCAACTCTTTTCTTCTTTTGTGTCCCTTATTAGTCATTCTAAAGAAAAATACAATAAAATGAAACAAATTATTAATATTTCTATTATTTTACTTATAATATACAATTTAGAGTATTTAGAGTATATATATCCTACTCACCAGTTAATATAAGATGGGAGCTTCTTTTTGTGTTTATTTTTAACCTAAAGTACGTTAGATTAGATTTCTATTATCGAATGCGGAATTGCAGCGCTTAGGTTGTGCGCAAACGGGCCACCGACCACATGAACTTCTGTGGTCAGTCACAGTCACAACCTAAAGTGGCCTCCACGACTCACCTCATACCCCCATTGCCATGTGTACCTTTCGTGGACTACTATGAAAATAATTGTTGAAAACTAGTCTGCCATTGAAGCTTGATAACTCATACAACTGTACAACGATGGTAAAACATTTCAATATCAAGAATAACGACTTAAATTCTACATTTTTACTTGCTTAATCGAACAAAAAAAGTGTGTTGTGTACTTATGTAGACGCGTTAGAAGTTATACTTCTTTAAATTGGTTAAATAAGTAAGACCACTACCACGGTCGATTCGACCTTGGTAGGGGCTTTATTTATTTAACCGACCGTATTGAAAAATACAATCAAAAACTGAAGTTAACTCTAAATAACTTAGAAAAATAAATACCACAATCACACCCAAGTATTAGAAAAAGCGATATAATTACTTACTTTTTTTAGAAATTCACTTGGAATTAGAATTAAAATAAATCATTTGATTTTGCTGATCACTTTAATATAAATATATATGTAGGATACTAAATAAATGATTTATAAATCATCAAACTCTATACGAGTTAATTAAAACACAATAAAGTATTGAAATATTACAATGCTCGTCTCACAATCCATCTATCAACAACTCGTTGCTACGCAACCACCATACTGCACCCGGCCATTCTGACAAACTAAAATGTTGACTATAGCTAACTTCATGGCGTAGCTTTTTCGTGTGACGGTGTGCGCGTGCGTTGTAAAAATTTACTCTCATCGCGCCTAAAGAAGTATAACTTCAAAAACTTAAAATTAAGACAATTTCAAGCGCCGACTTTAGTGTATTCTCTTAGTAACTGCTTATTGCTGCGTCAGATTCATGTAGTGGACTACAAACGCTAAACGCCGCGTCCGGTGTGACGCCGTATGCTACCGACGAATGTTTCTTATGAAAATGCCACTGTGGCCTCCCCTAGACGCCTGACGTGGTGTCCGCATCATTCCAGCAGTTGTGTCATCAACAAAAACGTGTGCGTCTCGGGACGCCAACAGAAGTGATAACTTGCGCGAGAGAAAGGAAACCGAGACAGACTGGCGCCGTAACGCGTTACGTAACGAAGCGGTTCACCCTCTCAAAAATCTGTCGCTTCGTATCGAAACGTTTCAAGAGTGACACAACGGCACAACGTCACTTTAACGCCGAAAGCGGCGTTCGACGTCAGCGGCCGCTAGGCGCGGTATTTAGCGTTTGCTGGTTATCCCACAATGGCGACGTTGTCGTCCGACTCCACTCTTATGTCCTCGATGACGTTGCCGATGGTGGACTTGCCCTCGTCCTCCGGCGGCTCCTCCTCCTCCTCCTTCAGCATCACGACGGGCGGCTCCTTCGGCTGCACGCCGCTTATCAAGTTCAATTGGTGCACTAGCTCCTGGAATTCAACAAAATAGTGCTGGAGGGAGTTCGTCACATGAATTTCATGATTTTTATTCGTAAAGCAAAACCAGACACGTGGCCATACTGCGAAGTGAACACCGCGGAGAGAGAGATGGAAAGAGCCGAGGAGGACAGCCCCTAGGTTCAATTCGGTCAGTTATAATGATGGATATAATACTGTTACGACCTGAATGCCGACAAAAGACCAATTCACACCTGCATACTGTAGACATTTTACTACCTTTTTGGCATTTGGACTTATTCTGTTTACTTTATGTTTAAAATTTGTAATTAGAAAAACAGCCCATTGTGTATTGTAATATTTTATGATAGTCATTAGCCAAATGTGATTCGTAGAAATTCAGTCCACGCGGCCGAGCAGACATATTGTATTTGTGCAGTATAAAGCAATGCCCCAACAGAGAGATCGGCAGTCGAGCGATAACCACAAGCGAAAGCAACACCTGTGTACATTCGCTGATCTATTTAGTGACGGACTTACCGCGTGTTATTGAACCGTGCTTTACGTTAGGACTGGTTGTGTTCAGTTATATTTGTACTTGTGTTTTACATGTTTTTATGATTCTAATAAATTCTATAATAATTCCAACGGCATTTTAATTTGAGTCCTGCAAGTCGTAACAATACTAAAGGTAGAAAAAAAATCGGGAGGAAGTCAACGACGTGATGACCGAAATTATGTCTAGGAAGGCTCCTGACGAATCGTTCTCTTCAGCGAGAAGAAAGCAGTGGGATTATCCCCTGCCTGTCCCCTGCCTCCCCCACCTAGCGCTTACCGGCGACCTCGAGTCTCCTCTCTAGGTCTCGTCTGCTCCATCGGCCATCGGTCCTGCGGCAGAGGTGACTGGCGCACTGTCACACCTCTGGTGCGGTCTGCTCGTTTGCAAGAACGCCTGTTTCTTTTATGTGTTAAAGTATTAAAGTGTATTGCTGTATATAGTGTGTGTGTGTGTGTGTGTGTGTGTGTGTGTGTGTGTGTGTGTGTGTGTGTGTGTGTGTGTGTGAGAGAGAAAGAGAGAGAGAGAGAGAGGGGGGGGGGTGGTTCACCTGCACGGCGCCGTTGTCGTCGCACATGAGGCCCACGTTGCGGGGGCCCAGCGCGGCCATGGAGATGGGCCTCAGGCAGCCGTCCGCCTTGCAGTAGGCCCACACGGGCTTGCCGCGCATCAGCAGGCTGCGGCAGTCCACCGCGGCCGCGATCATCGAGAACACCTGCACCCAGACCGACGCAGTCTATTACCTTTCCCGCATATGAACTTCTTTTGTATACTTTGTGTTTAACAAAATGTAATTAGGAAAAACATTATAATGTTATTGTACTTGTTTTATGGCAGTCATTAGGCAGACGTGTAATCCGATCTATGCGGGCTGGCAGCCGTATTTTATTGGTGCAGCAATGGCCGAATGGAGAGATCGGCAGTCAAGCGAGGATCACGATACGAGCAGGACGTAAATTCGATTAGCTAATACTTTTTTGACTTTAGACTGCGCGTGTTATTGAATCGTGCAGTTTGTACTGGTTGCGTCCAGTTATATTTGTACCTGTGCTATACGTATTTATATAGTTCAAATAAATCTATAGTAGTTCCAACAGCATTTTAAATTGAGTCCCACAACTGTTACGACAACAGTATGGTAGTTCGTTGCATTTGAGTACCTGCGCATAGACGAGAGGCTTCTCCGAGAGCTTCTTGTAGTACTTGTCGGCGAGGCTGATGGTGTCCGGCGAGCAGCCGCCGCCCAGCGGGTGCGGCGTGGCCTTCGACGCCCCCCAGTCTTCATCCTCGTCCACCGCGAACAGGATCCTCTGGACGGACCTGCCACGCGCAACCAAGTCGACTCACTCATATTATAATGGGGAAACATTTGTATGTTTGTAATGAATAAACCCGGAAACTACTGCACCGATTTCGATGCCCTTTTGCTGATTCACGGTAAATTCTCGAACATAAAATCTGCGGTACTTTAAATCCCCCGTATCCTACGGGAATTTCTTTGGGAGAGGTCTAATTAAAGTGGTCAAATTGAGTTTTTTTATTCGGATGTGACTTTTTTTCTGATAGATGAACCCTACTAGTAGGATAGTACCCTCCCGACGTGGACCTAAAAGCGGGCTCACCTCCAGGGCGCGAGGGTGCAGTAGGCGCTGTTCTGCACCGGGTGCTCGGCCTCGGTGACGAAGATGTAGGCGCGGTCGCAGCACTCGATGTTGACGCGCAGCAGCCGCACGGTGGTGGGGTCGCGGCCCTCCAGGAAGCGCTCCACCGTCAGGCAGCTCCACAGCGGCTCGATGGCCTCCGACGGCCTCCGCAGAATGCTGCCTGCGGCCTTTTTCGGAGCCGATGCTATATTAAAGTTGCTTACGACACCACCAGAGATAGAAGTGATCTTGACAGATGCGAACGGTCCATTACCGTCAATATGGTCGTCGGTTGCAGTCACTTGACCATCGAGTTTAGGAACAGTTTCTCCAATAGTATTATCTACTGAGACTAGGTTTTGCTTATTAGATTCTACACTATAATTCATACTAATTTGATGCCAATTAACATTTAGATTGTCTTTTTTATTATTGTATTTTGATTTGTCTTCATTTTCTTTCGGTCCCAGACCAAAAAAAATTGTAGTTGAGTTCTTCTGCCGTATCCATTCTTGGTAACCTGGATCATTCTCTGGATCAGTGTGTGTTTTCTCTCCCGTATCGCTTACTTTGTTTTGTGTCACTGTAGCTTCTTTGGTGTCGGGTATTTTCTTTCGCCTTGCTCTACTAGTGACTGGTTTATCTTCGTCGTTTGAAATCACTTTATCAGAAGATTCCTCACTGTAACCCGTATCTATAATCAAATCAGTATCGTTGTCACTGTCTAGTTCGCTTGATTCATTTGAATCTGCAGAATTATTTCCTTCTATTTTAGACTCATTGCTGTCTTCGTCCTTATTATCTTGTGTTTTTGATTCTGTGAAACGAAAATAACTTATTTTTCAAATAAACTCAAAACTAACAAATTAAGCAATATTCATAAATTCGTTTATACCTAAAATTAGCATTATGAGACCGGTTTGTTCGAGGAACTTGCGTTCTCCGTTATATACAACAATTAACATACAAACATTTAGACAACCTTATGTTATTGTTAATTGTACTTCGACTGATTTTATTCACTAGCATCTGTTGTCAGGAGTATTTTATTACTGGACTTGGTAAGAATATAATGTCACTCACTGTTTTCATCACACTACAGCCGGATCATATCCTATACCTATCCAGGAGACAAACAAACATATAAACAGTGTGGGGGTTATTTTTTAGTTGTGTGGTAAGTCGATGATCGTCACCCCGTTGGACAGGGTGACGCACCGTTATCCGTGCAGGAACGGAGAAAAAATACAATTTCCTATGTTGGGGCAACCTGTCGTAAGAGGCGACAAAACAACCCACAGCCAGGCGGTACGGTATTTGCCAGACTGGTCTAGAGTATGCTGGCATAAGATCCTTGCGTTGTGTTGCGGCATTAGTGACAAGGTTCCAGTCTCCGTTAAGAGAGCAGAAACGCATTTGTAGCACCTTCGGTGTTGCTGAGCTCGTGCAATAAAAATAAATAAAATATTGAAGTCTTCATACATGCACCTTTATTTAATCTGACCTCTCTTTAACACTTGTGCTATTTGATCATGGTGTGTACGTCGCGGTCCAACCATTCACAATGCTGTCACACACTTGTTTCGAAAGAAAGAAAGAAGATTTTATTTGAAGAAAAATAGCGTCTTCATTACAATTTAACATATTATTCTTATATACATAGTATATTTTAAGAGTTTATTACCGCAATTTGAGCAAACGAGGTTTGCACTTAGCACATTGCTGTGCCGGAATCATATCCAACACGGCACTGATTTTTGTGCAAACGTTCCTCTTGGCCTAAGGCCAATACGACCCAATTTTTGTTAAACTATATCGATAAATATTATTAGCTTGCATCCAGCAACAGTCTACATTTTCTTTTATCAGTAAATAATAGCCTGTGTTTGACGGCTAGTAACTCTGTTTTTATTTATTATTGATAGAGGGTAGTGTAGGAAACCTACATAGACACTGGCTGCATGGAAGCCTAAATATTTTATAATAATAAAACAATGTGTCTAATAATTTTAAGTCAGTTGCTATTAACTGTTGATGTGAAATTTTATTTGGTATTCAATTAATACAAACTATCGTCAAACGAAGTGCTGCTTTAATTTCATACGTGTACGCGCATTACACCAGCTAAATACAGTTTGCTAAAATATAAGTTTTAAACAGGTAGAATAACAATACAATACAATCGATACCGGGAGTTACACTTTGGGCTTTGGTTTTTCGACTTCAAAACCCAAAGGAGCATTATCCTGTTTGCAACGCGCAAGTATATAAGTGCCCTGATAATTACTAATCAGACAAATTAGAAAAGAACAAATTATAATAGACAATAGTTGACTCAGTTGTAGGAACTAAATTGTGAACAGCTTATTAAAATGTAAGTAAAAGTCATGCTAACTATTCTGTTAAGTATTATGTTAACCGAAATAGATGACTATGTTCGTAAATCTTAAATAGTTGTTTTTCTTTTGCGAACCCATTAAACTTTTTTAATTTTTGGTTTTCTATTTGTCTGTGTCTTTGTACGGGCTAATCTTCGAAACGACTGGATCGATTTAAATATATATCCATAACTTTGTGTACGTATCTAACCTGTTTGGTGCGGTGGGCCGAGCGGTGAGTCGCATGAGTGGATGTGTCATCCGGCTTGAAGGACCATATGTTGGATATATTAAAGTTCACTATTGTTTTTACTTGTTGCAGGATTGACAATAAAATACATGTTTACTCACAAAGGTGTATTTTACGACTGACCGGGTGAAATATAAACTCGACAACTGCGATTATCGAACAGTAATTATCGTCCACAATACTCTATGCGGAAGCTCTGTTGGACAAAAGATGTCCAACAGAATATATATATATATATATATATATATATATATATATATATATATATATATCATATCAAATGTATAATAAATTAATCCACTTCACTTTCACCTTTCAATCCGAAACGTTCCCTTACCAACCTAGATCATTATTATTATAAATCAGTCAATCACAGGCTACGTCGGCCATATTGTTATCTTGAACTTTAAACTTTTCTTCTGAGCTGTAAAGATATCAAAATGCATCTGCACGAAGTTAGAAAAATAAATAAAATTGCTAACTTACTGTTCGACGGCGGCTTCAGGTGAGGAGCGGGCGTCGGCTGAAAGTCGAAAGAACATGTTTCATTGCTATTGCTTGTCATAAGGATGACTATTTTTGGCAGCCAACACTCGTGCCGTTTCCTATTTTTCCCAATACCAATAAAATAGATAATTCAATATCGAAAGTCGCACAAGTCAGAACCGTGTTGTCGTCCGTCGCATGTTTGAATCATATAACACTTTGTTTGTAAATAATTTTAATCGGTTTTCAGTGTAGGTTTTTTGTATGTATGTTACGCGTTTTCTGCGTCAATTGTGAACCGATTTTCAATTGTATTTATTCAACAGAGTACTCCTGAAATGGTCTCATTTTCATCCTGATGAGTGGGATCCCCGTGTTTTTCTGTGATAAGTGATTTTATTGTAACTTTTTATTTTGTACTAGTTGCGGTCGCGACTTCGTTGTCACGCGATATCGCGTGGTGGCGAGGTCGCGTGTTCCGTAGTAGTAGTAGTAGTAGGAGGGCGCACCTTGGCGCCGGCGCGGCGGCCCAGCAGCAGGCCGGCGAGGTCGCCGCGCAGCGCGCGCTGCTCGGCGGCCACCTCCTCGTCGCGGCGCAGCTCCTCGACGAGGTGCAGGCAGCAGCAGGCGCACTCGCGGAGGTGGGCGCCGCTGTAACGCGAGCAGGCCGTTTAGGCAGTAGGCAGTGGGAGTGGGAGCCGGCAGGTGGCGCTTCGGGCCCTCCAATCTCACCTGTGGAGCGGCAGCGGCGGCGGCGGGCGCGCGTGGCCCGCCTTGGCGGCGAGGCGGCGGCGCGCGTCGTTGACGGCGCGGTGGCGGCGCGCCGCGCAGCAGTACGCCACCTTCGCGCCGCTGCGCCGCTGCTGCGCGACGCCGCGCGACGTCTGCCACACGACACTCGGTATCAGTCGCAAACACTTATTTACTTATTATATTAGACCGCATTTTTAGAACTAAAACTCACATCAGCGATGTTCTCCAGGAATTGGAACAACTCTCTCTGGTTCGGCGTCGAGGCGTCCTCTTCGCAGTCTTTTGTCGACGCTGCCCAAACAAGTAACATATATTACATTAAAACTGAAATTCAGACTGATGCAATTATTATCAGTATTGTTAATTGTAAATGTGTATTAAAACATTTTTTGGAAATTAAACTGTAAATAGCGAGCTTAACAAATGTTACTTATTTTGAATAAGTTGAGTTACTGAGTAGATCACATTAGAGGATAATTTACAATTAAATATTTTTAATTATTAGATCGGTGTTCTAGTGCAAGAACGTTAGACGTTTTCTTTTATTGTACGCGATTTCATTCGCGTTTTTTTTGAAGTAGCCTAAGTTACACCTTATAATATCAGCTAATGACCAGTGAAAGCCTTGCCAAAATTGATTCAGCCGTTTCAGAGATTAGCCGGAATATCATTACAAACAGACACTTCAATTATATTTACTTGTATAGATGTTAGGTTGTCGACCTGTGTACGGCTGTTACATATATCAGTTTGAAATATTTCCAAATGAGAGAAAGACTCACCGTTGTCTCTGCTTTTTCTTTTGTCTGTCTTCCCCTGTTTCTCCGTGATGCTGCTCTTTGCTGTTTCCTCGTCCTTAACATCAGTAGTCTAGAGACATAGCGACCAATTTTAACAGTTACTAACTGCGATTTTAGGCTGACATGCACTTGGCCGATTTTGTTTGGCAATTCATTTTACGGCCTCAACCATTTTTCACTGGACTTGATTACAGACTAACATTTGCAAAAAGACTAACATCATAACAGGTTATGGGCGCTGCATACGCCTTGTCATCGCAGCGGACGAGCAATACTGGCTAGCGCAGCGCGGGAGCGCACTGATTAATAGTTGCTCTATCACGCTCGCACATCATCCGTCCCGCTCACACACTGTACTTTACCACTTGTTCATATTTGTACTTCAGGTTATCGTTTTCAAATAAACCAGTTCACTCGACAGTGAATACTATTCTCTGCCATCTGAAGTATCACAATCAGATATTGCGCTGAATTAAAAAAAATATTTATAACACTACATAGCTCACTTAAGGCATAATATAGAACGAGTTCTCCCGAAATACTAATCCCAATGGGGTCTACATTATATAGCTTATGTTATTTGAATTATTGCTTGCTTGCACTAAAATGTATTTTTTCATATAGACTAACTACATAGAATTGTAGTGGAACACTTGCAAGCTAAGAGATGGCGCTGTGCAATTATTGAGGTCACAAACGTTTCCTGAAACATAGAAACAATATATACAAATGTTCAACAGTTATAGACGTATATAGATCCGAGAGGCACATCAGTAGCTTCGCTGGAACATCTTCCTGTGAGACAGAGGAGTACAAGCATTCTATATCGCTCTTCCACCTAGTTAGTAGTCAGAGCGTTCCTACAGAATTTGTATAAAAATAAAAGAAACAGTATAATTTTCTTGGATTTGGCGTGGCAATTTTGATGACAGCTTGCAGTCAAAAATAATATCAAATTTGGCCCTCGAGAGGTGTCACCTTTTGCCTGGCGGAGCGGCGAGGGCGCGGCGTGGGCGGCGTGGGCGGCGCGGGCGCCAGCGGCGGCACCTGCGCCGTGGGCGTGCGCCCGTTCGCGCGCCGCACCTGCTCGATGTCCGGCAGCTGCACGCGCTTCGGCGCGTGCCTCCCCCCACCACCACCATCACCCTCCTCGGACTCCGACTCCGAATCCTCTGCAAAACGACATTCGCTCAAAACTAAGCCTGTATACAAAAAAGCAAACAATCTCCCTTCTCCGCTCTGTCGGTGAAGATTACGACTATGTTCTGTGCAATAACGTGTACGAACTTCAAGGATGCATATAAGTTTTGCGTGTACTACATTTGTATACTAACCGTCTGTCTGTCTTCTCTTTCTCTTCCCGCGATCGTCGCTACACCCACGCGTCCTCTTCGTCGCCTTCGACGTCCTCCGCTCACCTAGTGCGGTTGCACTCATCGCTCGTATGTTTTCACCAAAATTAAAGTTCACGTTATCTTCAGGAGCTTCCTGTTTTTTCTCCTGATTTAAAAAGTTTTGGATGTCGCTCTGATCTATTTCATTCAAATCACTCAACGGTATTATGTTAAGCGCAAAATGTCTTTGCCTCGGAGTCGGTTCATTTGCATCATTAGATTCTTTTTGTATTATGTCTTCGCATTCAAATTGAATTCTGTTTTTAAGGGTCTCTGGTTTCTTTCTTCTTTTGATATCTGCGATACATAGCTCATCTTCACTTGTATCGCTGTTTTGGACTGTATTAACATCATCAACAAATAGGAAACGCGATGGATTTGTATCTTCGGATTTGCTCTCATTGATTTCTGTTTTGACTTTTATTTTATTTTCGTTTACTATTTTACTACCTACATCTACATCTTGTTTGATGTCCGATTCCTTATTAGAATCCTCTGCACTATCTTCGTCCGACATTATGTTTGAACCTTTCGCTCCACTAGTGCTAGGAAGAGGACTCGCCCCTCTTGATGTATCAACATCCGAGTCGCTTTCGAACGTTATTTTAGTTTGAACTTTATCGGGGTCTAATTGTTTTAATTTCGATAGAATAGCTATTTTTGGTTCATTTTCGATTGTCATCTCATAATTATATTCTTGTTTTTCTGACTCTATGTTCATATTATTTACTCCTTCTTTTTTAATACTGTCCATTGAAGTCGATTCTGTTGTACGTAGTACAGCATTTTCAGATTTGTTACTTTCAATGTTACTAAAACTATCTTCGATGGCATCTAAAAATGCTGGTGCCTCCATATATGTATCATCTATTTGCATATCGTTGTCATCATCATCACCATCTTCATTGTCTAATGTTTCACCTATTTGTTTATTTGTATTGTCTGTTATTTCAGCCACTTTTTTTGTATAATCTATTTTTTCGCCCACTATTAATATATTTTTTGTTATTTCATCCGCTGTTAACGCATTATCTTTATTTTCACCTATCTTTGTAGTATCTGTAATTTCACTCGCAGTTTTTGTATTATCTGTTATTTCACCCACGGTTTTTGTGATATCTATTTTTTCACCCTCTGTTAGTGTATTGTTTGTTATTTCACCTGTTTTTGTAATATCTGTAATTTCACCCGCGGTTTTTGTACAATCTTTTATTTCACCAACGGTTTTTGTAATACCTATTTTTTCACCCTCCGTTAGTGTACTGTTTGTTATTCCACTAGCAATTTTTGTATTATCCCTTATTTTACCCGCAGTTTTTGTGTTTTCTATTTTTTCACCCACTATTAGTGTATTGTCTATTATTTCACCCATGTTTGTAGTATCTGTTATTTCACCCGTGGTTTTTGTGTTATCTATTTTTTCAACCACTGTTAGTGTTTTGTCTATTATTTGACCTGTTTCTGTAGCATCTGTTATTTCACCCGCGGTTTTTGTATTATCTGTTCTTTCACCAGCGGTTTTTGTATTATGTGTTATTTCTTTATCCTTCTTAGCTTCAACATTCGTAACACTTGACCTTTCTTTACTATCTTCGTTTACAAAAATTACTTCGATACATTCAGTAGTGTTATCTGGGTCTCTATCGTTATTAACAGCCTTGTCATTACTATTCTTGGCAGCTTCGCTTTTATCGTTCTTGTCGTCATCGTCGGGTATGTCATTTTCGTCTTCTAAATCAACTATTTCGATGTTTTCTTCAATCAATATTAGGTCGTCTTCAGTTTCTGTAATAAAAAACCAACTGACGCATTATAGTTCTATAAAGCCACATTTGGCATCTATGAAACTGATTTTAATATTACGTGAACTATCGATGATAATACAGTTAGATATTGCAATCGACCTACCTCACATATTACCGAATCGAATAAAATAAAATGTTTTTTTATTATATTAAAAGTTTCGTTGCTTTTTTATATTTAAAATGTAAAAAAAACATTCAAATTCAGATTCAAATGTATTCAACAAACTTCTCATTACATGACAATGCTTTAACAAAAGATTGTGCTAAGGTACGTTATCCTGGTTGTCACATTCTGAGCGAGATATGGCTCCTAAAGAACTCTGCACCAGGCAAACCCGGTATCGCAGGGATCATATAATTTTATATAAATATAAAATGAAACGTTACTAAATACATATTTATAGTATGAATGGAAGTTTGAGCGCTTGAGTATGTCGCGTATGTGTGTTTATGTGTTTGTGTGTGTGTGTGTGTGTGTGTGCACATATTTGTATATTTAAGACACAATACGCAGTAGTTCTTCTGTTTGAAAGCACGTAAGAGTTTGAATGTAAACTTTTTTGCTTGTTTTGATGTTAATTTAATCATGTCACCTTTGCTTAGCTTTGCTATATTGTTATATATAAATGGGTACCTGAACGCGGGAAATCGCTGTGTAAAAGATGTTTTGACTTGCGGAATAAAAATTCCTCGACGTTTATTCTCGCTGTTTGGTTTCATGTCTTGTGATAATCGATGAGTTTTCAACGTGACTTTTTGGATATATATGCATAAACTAATTGCTATTTATGTTCAAAGTTTTTTTTGATTATATATCAATGTACAGGTCATTAATATTAAAAACAAGGTTCACACACATAATATTGTCATGTGTTTCCTTTCTAAGGAAGTAAGCGAATTATGCTGTTTTAAGTTCGAATGGGATCTCAAATTAAAATTCTATAGGATTAGACACAGTGGTGAGTTGTTAATTCGACTTTCATAACACTATTATTCTAGATTAGAAGATTCAGTAAGACCAAATGCTTTCATTTGAAAGCTGAATCGTAATAGATGTGTACATTACAGGTGGCCTACTATAACGTACTCTATCCAAAACTTGTATACTTAACGATATCTCGGTGAAACGAAAATTACAAGTTTTCCTTGCATTTCCTCCACTCCTGCATCAACGACAAACATGTATACAACTCACTAGTTTTGTGCTTCAGTAACAACATACCAATGTAATTCTCGTTCAGGCCCTGGCTGCTCACGGGGTTGTCGGGAGGGTGCTTGTTGGCATCTGCTTCGCCTAGATCCTGAATTAACAAATAGCTTCTGCGTATTTTGTACAAGCATATGTAACAGCTTGGTCTCACCGAGCCAAACTAGTGGGGTTCCTTCTATACTGTAGGTTTATTCAGAAAGGACTTTTGAAAATTCAACCCCCAAGAGGGGTGAAAGTATGTATGAAAATTCGTCGTTAATTAAAAACTCCAATAATGACAATTTGTAAGTGTGCAAGGGGCAGTACTCACGACGGGTTCGACGACGACCTGCCCGGCCGCCACCAGCTCCTCCCACCGGGGCAGGGGGTCGGTCACCACGTGCGGGAACCTGGACGGGCACAGAGGGAGACATGTAGGCCATCGAGAGGTGAGGGGGGAGCGGGGGGAGCGGGGAGGTGGGGGAGGGGAGGGGCACGCTCACCTCTTGGCGACGGCGACGTGCAGCGGGTAGAGCTGGCAGTCGGCGCGGCGACGCCACCGCGCCAGCACGCCACGCCGCGCCCACAGCTTCAGCTCGTACCAGCGCCGCTGCAGCAGCACCAGCGACGCGCTCAGCCCCCTGACGACAGCCACGCCGCACATCGCTCATCCACTTATTGCTTATTATATGCTTTTATTTGCTTTAAATCCAAGATGGCCGCCGCCACAAGACAAACACACACACGAATAAAAATTATAACGATGTAGATAATGTACTAAAAGCTAAAAATAATGGGTACTAGGCATCAGTCATCGCACCAATTTTACGTCATTAATCCTAAAAGACTCAAAAATAAATCATGACACATATATAAGCGGTTGACAGCTGTGAGAAATTTAACTTCTACCTTGGAGTGGTTGGAAACCTTTCAGCAGGCAGGGGAGGCACTTTCGATATCAACAACGAATAAACATTTTATTTATTATGTAAAAAATAATTAAACACACACACACATACAAAGTACACTGTAAACTCTATATAACGACATTGAAAGGAACTGTCCCTTTTATGATACGTTATAGAGAGTTGACGTTAAATGGAGAGAGACCTGTAATTTTTGTCTGTCGACTTTGGCTGCACTAGTAATTTTGTGGTTTTTTTTACTTATTTTGTTCATATTGAGGCATCTTAGTAATAAAGGATGAACTTAGAAATTTCGGTATCCTTGCTGCCGACAGTAAAGATTATTACGGGTTGGGATAATAAAGCGAATATAGAATGTACGCAGTTTTGACTAATTTTGGCAACTTAAAAGGAACTTTTTATTACTTCATTGTTGTCGTTATTGGGAGTGATTTTGACGCTTCCCTTAAGCGTCGTTTGTCGTCAAATCGTTACATGGAGTTTACACTGTTTTTTTACTATTAAACTTAAAACTAGTAACAACATTAACTTAGAGGCTGGTGCCTGAATTAGTACAGTAATTAGCTGTAGTTATATACAGTAACTGTATATAACTACAACGATTGAGTCTGTATTAGAGTGGCTCTTTTATGTACGTTAGCTTTCATGTTAGTGGTTGCAATTTGAAAAATGGCTCTTAAATGCTTACATGTGACGAGAAGTGTATTTCCTTTTCGGTAATTAAGGATTGACTAAGTTCTCATAAATAACTACTACCAAAAATTGTAATTAACTGCTAAGCAAACCTTCTCAATTCGCACATTAGCGTGTTTACTTAAATTTCCAGCCTATTCATTTCATTACGGTATAATTATATAATATACCATAAATAAATATGTAATACAACATTCATAATTATTTATATTGTTAAAAACAACTACGGGCCGCATGTTGCCGACCACTGCCCTACATCGAAGAGGAAAGTGCTGTGACCACTGCACTCCACCATCTAGGACCTTTATTTATTTTATTATTATTATTTTATTACCAACACGTGATCGTTATTCAAGTTTCATACAAATAATCATTTCATTTTCTACTTATTTTTACATCATTATTATCTTTATTTTCAATAAAACCGTTCAACTTATTAGAAAAATACCTATTTTTATATTAAATTCAATATATTAACTTAATGAAGTTTAATTGTAATCAAGGCCCTATTGTTAACCATATGAAAAGTGAAAAACACTCAAGAGTCTCGAGGCCGATTTTAACGCGGTAATTTATTTGATTTTTATTACACCGACTTTTCGATCGCTTTTCAGCCACCGTGATCACGAAAGACAAAGATGTAAAGTGTCAATGAGTACTTGTAAAAAAACGTATCCGGCTCGAAGGACCAAAAAACTGTAGTTTTAGTTTAGAAAGGCAGGGTAAAATGTAAGAAATACCAAACCCAACGAGCGCTGTAATGACACTTATTAAGTTCTCGTTGGACTGTACGGAGCCCGCTAAGTATCCAATACTTTTCTCTTATGTGTGTCAATGTAAGGCTTGGTCCACCATGTAATGTAGTCAAATGAGCTTGTCGTATTATAAGGTCTGTACGACGACCGTAGCTTGGTAAAATTATTGGATGTATTGCTAATTGACTAAGACGCCCGCCGACTTTTCACAGTACGTCTTTCATCTAAATAAGGGTTGAGACAAATGATTTTACTGTTTCTTTTCACAGTGTTATTCTGTCATTGAATGAGAAGCATCTGAAACGTCAGAATAATAAAAGTTGAATAAATTTCATTAAAATACAACAAGGTTCGTTTACAAAACATCTGTGTGTATGCACACTTTACAATCCTCCTCCCGTCTCATACGACCGCCTTGATCGTATTACAAATAACATTACTCATGTAATTCAACACTAAATTCCCCAAAACTTACTGTTACTATTGGCTGGCGACTTTAACCTTTCTCAGCTAGACACCAAACTTACACCAAATAAACCTGGTTTTAATATTCACGGACGCATGCTTGATCTAGTTGTTACCAATGTTACTAATACTTTTTCAGTTGACTTATATTCTACTCCTCTCGTCAGCGTTGACAACCAGCACCCGGCTTTAATTATTACAATGAAACTTATGACACAAAGGTTAATAAAGTCCAACAAATCACCTTTCCTTAATTTCTTTAAAGCTAATTATACTAATATTATTGCAGATTTAGATAAACTTATTTGGAGTGAACACATTAAATCGACACACAGTCGGCGACATGGTCGAAATTCTATATGATCTACTAACTCCCATGATTTCTAAACATACACCACTCACCACAAAAAGTGATAATAGGTATCTCTGCTGGTTTAGTCGTTCTTTTATTAGGACCCTCAAAGAAAAAACAAAATATCACTGTCGGTTTAAAAAATATGGAAATCTCAGAAACCACATCGCTTACAAAATGTTAATATCTCGTTGTGATAAAATTTTAAACGCCCTTAAATTACTACACATTAATAAAGGTTCAGGACCTGATATTATACCACCAATATTTTTAAGAAATTGCGCGTCTCAGTTGGCTGAACCTTGATTGAAAAAAGTGATTGCAGCGACATATCCAATTATCGTCCGATCTACAGAGATGGGACAGAATAGTCTGTCTTCTATGGGTAAATTATTCGAATCTCTGGTCCAGAAAATAATATATTTTCACTTTAAACCCTTAATCAACAGCCAACAATTCGGATTTTTACCGGGTAGGTCAACCACGTCTAACTTGCTTGCGATGTCAACGATATGATAGAAGCGTTTGAAATTAAAAATGATGTTCCGACCACGACGACGATGTTGTGTGTGATGGACCGACTTTTCCAAAGCGTTCGACGTAGTCGATCACGGCTTACTTCTTCAGAAGCTTGGTCACGCAGGTATATGCGGTTCGTTGCTCAGATGGTGCGAGTCATATCTTCGGAATCGCTCACAACTAGTACCTTCTGGCGTACCTCAAGGCTCACATCTTGGACCATTATTTTTCTTAATATTCATTAACGACCTTTGCCCCACAATTACTTCCAAATTCAAAATGTTTGCTGATGACTTAAAAATCTATAGAGCTATTAACTCCATCAACAATATCAATATCTTGCAACATGACCTGAATAACATTGATCGCTGGTGTAAGCTAAACAGCATGATTCTTAATGGATCTAAATGCTTCCATTCCACATTAAGTTCACCCGTAAAAGAGAGTCAATTGGTGCAAAATACTTAATTAACGGCATACCAGTCGAGGAAGTTTATAGTACTCGAGATTTGGGAGTGATTGTTGAGAAAAAGTTAGATTTTCGAGAACACATTGATATTATCACCAAAAAAGGTTCTAGATTGGCTGGTTTTGTTATAAGACAAACTAAACTTTTCAAAGAGCCTGAGATACCCATTATCCTATTTAAAAAGTATGTCCGCAGTTTACTTGAGTATTATAGCCTAGTTTAGAACCCATCTTACACTGTTCATGTACAGAGATTAGAAAAACTACAAAAACAGTTTCTTTACCACCTTACATTCGCTAATAATCGCTTCCGTAGTCTAAATAGTTACGATTCCAGATTGGAATACTACAAAGCAAAGTACCACTGCAATTGCGACGTAAGACTGGTGATACGCTATTTCTTTATAAACTCTTAAACAGCAAAATTAACAGCCCCGAACTTCTCGACAACCTAAAATTCGCTGTACCACGAGCTGGATGCCGTTTACAAAATCGTAAAATATTCGCTCTACCAGCATGTCGCACTGTGTACTCTCAATACTCACCACTCTACCGAATTTGTACTGCCTACAATAATATCTGCCACGAGCTCGATATTTTCAATGCATTGGTTAAGCACATCAGGAAATTGTACACTCCTTTTTAATTATTTAATTAGCTTCATTATTTATTTCTTCTTTTTTTTCTAAATTAATATGTACTCAATGCCTTTTGTACAATGCATGATGTGTTTGCACCAAGCTGACTGGCCAGCAATATATTATCTGTATTCTAGTTTTGTTTGAGTTGGTCAGTTTGCGAACCAAAGTAAAAAAAATGTGCATTAAACGCGAAAACTTAAGAAAATACTACGAAAGTTAAAGTGGTTATTAGATTTCTGAAAAACCACGTCAAATTGTCAGAATCGGCCTCAAAACTGCTTTGTATCTTTTTCGCTATTCCGTATAGGCCTGAAGGCCCCCGTAAAACAGTTGAAATACAAACTTGGCCGCATAGTTGTTGTAAGCCCTCGTCCACCTCACGGCCAAGGGCTCCGGATGGTCGGGGTCCTCGAGGTGGTGCATCTGAACCAGGTGGAACACGTCGATCAGCGGCTGCTGCTGCTCGTACAGGAGATAGCTCTCCTAGCGATATAAACCATATCGTTACAGATATGGCAGGTTTCGTGAAGTAAATCTTTCACGACCCACCAGCTCGTCAAAAAAATTTTTAGTGTGTGCAGTTCACATGCAGTAGAATTGAAACTTCAGAGAATATCACAGATAATTCTTCTCTAACTTTTATTTATGTAATTGTTTTAGCCTACACCAATCAACTCATTCTGTCGCAGGCTTACTCGTATAGATGGCACACAGATTAGTCAAAATATAAATGTTACCGCGCCGGTGACGTCGGTGTCGGCGTAGAGCAGCAGCGCGTCGAGCACGAGCCAGTCGTGCGGCTCGAGGCGCGCGCCCTCCGCCACGCCCAGCGCGTCGTCGCCCGCCGCCGCGCTCAGCGCCAGCTTGCCCAGCGCCACGCGCCGCACGCGCTCCCTGCGCACCGCGAGGGCGACATTCAGCTCGGTGTGTCGAACGTTCAAAGTATTCAAAAATGACTCGAGGCCAGTACCAGAGGTCGTGCACGGCGTCGGCGTCGAGGCGGTGCGCCGTGAGCGCGGCGAGGCGCGCGCGCGCACCCGCCAGCGCGTCGGCGCGCACGCTGCGCCGCCGCAGCGCCTCGCGCGCCATCTGCGTCGCGAGCCGGCTCGCCAGCAGCGCCACCGCCTTCGGCGACGACCACGTGCTGCTGCTCGCCTCCTATTTCAAGAGTACTCGGTATCGTTTATTCCAAGAGCGTTACGGCTTCCCAGAGAGGTCCGTCCCGCTCGGCGGCTCGAACAATAATGATTGAGTTTTATTATCTTTTACAAGCCCGGTGGCAACTGGCTCGAGGGAGATCCCTAGGGATTTTTTAACTCGGCTGGGCTGTTGTCATGGGGGATGAATCTAATGATGCCCACCATAGGGCGACAAAATGAACTAATTGAGAACGGGCGACGGGTAATATGAAGCCCGAGGGGAAGGATCCCGGCGGACCGGGATCGGCGGTTCGCGGCGGCCTACGCTATCTTACTGCCGTTTCGCAACGTGTTATGGCTGGGAGAGAAGAAACGGCGAAAGAAACTTCACAGTAACACGCCTAGTATATCCTGTGAGGGGGCTATGTCTCCTGGCGTCCCTCGCGAGGACGTGGAGAGATCATGATTGGCATTGTCTGAGACGCCGCCGTCTGTGTCTGTCTGTCAGTGCCTGCCAGCCTGCCGTCCCAACCGCGGGCGGGCTGATCCGTGCCAGCCGTTTTGTAATAACGTCGACCTTCTCCGAGGACATTATGCGGTCGTCGCACGAGAACCGAGGCTTGTAATCTGAGGCGGAGACGACGAGCGGATTTCAAAGGTGCGGCGCGAGATCAAAATGCTTACTCGAGAGCGACATAATGTAGGGAAGCTCCAAATCGCGGTGGAGGTCGACGTTACGCATATAGAGGTGAGCACCGACGGCTCTGCGCATGAATTTATTCTGCACGATTTGCAGTTTATTAAAAAGGGTAGGCTTGGCATGCCCGAATACCACACTCGCATATGTTATGATCGGGCGAATGCAAGTTTTATATAGAGTAAGCTTGTGTCTGAGGGAAATTTTGCTTCGTTTATCTATCATGGGTGCTAGACGACCCATCACAAATCGCGCTCTATGTCGGACAATAGTGATATGCTCGTTGAAGCGCAAGTTCTGATCTAGGGTGACTAGGGGAGGGATTTCTTGGTCATAGAGCGAGATGGCTTTTAGGCGAAGGCAGGCGCGTTTGGGGGAGCGAAGTGTGCCCGGGGAAAAGAACATTCCTGCGCTCTTCTCCGGGTTCACCTCTATCCTCCATTTACGAAACCATTTGCCTAGCTCTGTGACAGCTACCTGCAGCCGGACGCAGGCCATTTCTCTGTTCTTATCTAATGTATACAGAGCGGTTTCATCCGCGAAGAAGGTCAACTCTACATATGGAGTTTTTGGAATGTCGCTGGTATACAACCTGAAGAGTAGTGGGGACAGTGCCGAGCCCTGTGGTACACCGGCTATGAGTGGGTGAGGGGACGAGCGCGTTCCCTCCACTCGAAAGCGGAAGCTACGGCCTAGGAGGAAGTCTCGCAAGATGAGCACGAGTCTGTCTGGCACACCGAACTGGTACATTTTGTAAATCAAGCCGTTGTGCTAGACCTTGTCGAAGGCCTTAGCTACGTCTAGAAAAAGCGCAACTGTTCCTATAGGGCGGGGAATGACGGAGTGTCGACAGTGCGGCCGTATTTATAGGACTCGGTGCACGTGATCACAAACTTTTTGCTTAAGTATCGAGATAACAATAAACTCATATTAATTAAATAAATGATTATTGTTTCTGTAATACATTAATTGTTGTTAATTTGCACCGACATATATGGAAATGATACAAATGACTAAAACAGACAAAAAAAAATATAGTGCATACTCTTTAAAGTAGTTATCTTTCTAAACATTATGTACGGGTTGTTAGGGTGCAATTTAATTTATTCGATCGGATAACTATAGTTTCGAGTAAAACAAACGTGTGTATGCTTCCAATATTTATTAGCGACTGCCTGCGGTGGGGGGTTACACATTAATAAATACTAGGACATTATTTTAGTACAAAATTGCACTAACACATTAAGTTTTAAATAAATTAAACGTAACAAGAAGAAAAGTGAGCGCTCGGTAAGAATATAGGAGAATACCGCTTTGATGGTGGGCATGCACTGCAGCGCCGCCTCGACGGTGCGCACCCAGACCGGAGCCGCGCGCAGCACCTCCTCCGCCGGGGCCTCGTCCGCCGCCTCCCACACCAGCTGCCGCAACTGCCGAACGACATATCTCCCAGCAATGGCATACAGAATAAGTAGAAACTAGTATTTACCCTAACTTCGTCAACGTTGAACAAGTAATACCAATACATAAAATCAAAGGAAACACAAGTTTTTTTGCTGTAGTTTTTGTGACAGACAACTTGGTATCGGCCCGTCCATTTTAATACCCTCCCAAAAAAAGCCCCGCAGAATTTCCAGGATACAAAATACCGCAGATTTTTTACAGTACTTTTAAGCAGACGCTTAGCTGCTAATCGAGCGAGCTACATAGTTGCGGAAGCCGGGCGTTGTGGTGTGGAAGGTACAGGGCAGAGGTCAGGGGGGTAATTCTGTCCACAACAGAAAGTGACAAAAAACTCATCAAAAATAAGTAACTTTCAAAGTAGGATTAGTCGATTGGACAGTGAACCGGGACGAGCGTCACGGTTTTCCTTATTGTACATAAAAATGCCTTTCCAATGATATATTATACTGGCTTCTGTCCGCGACTTCGTCCGCGTGGAATAGTTTTAAAAAAGTAAGTTAAATAACCCCCCGATTTTGAAACATACTTCATTAGTGCTCTGCTCCTATTGGTTTCATTGTGATAATATATAGCCTGCCTTCCTCGATAAATGGGCTATTTACCAATGAAAGAATTTTGCCTAAGGCGGCCACAAAATTCACTGATGATAACAATAAATAACTCAAAGTACGTCAATATTCCAAAGGCTCGCGCACATGATGGTGGGCCGCACTGCACCGCATCGTATAACAATAATCTTCCTAGATCACTTTTGTACTTTTTATAAATAAAATATAGATAATGTAATGTGCAGTAATTATTTCGTTCAAGTAAATTCATTATGTACTCAATATGATGGGTGTTGAGAAAGGTATTTACTACATGTCCTGGGGCCTATAGTAGAATTATTTTCTCCGTGCAGTTTGTGTCATAAATAATCGGAGTATTTCGCTCTCTCTTCCACTCACGGGCCTTATGGGCAGGCATAGTGATACGCATTATTGTTGTCGATAAGCGTTATTGATAGTGTATCTAGCTTTTGTCATTTTGTGGGTTAGTGATCTAAATGAAAGAAATTTTTTTTAGATAAAACAACGTATTTACTAAAATATGAATAATAGTGATTTAAAATAAATTATTAATTAGGTATCTATGTATTAAAAAACTATAAGTACAAAAGTTTAGAATGTAACAAGTTATATTAAAAATAAATATAAATACTTATATCTAAGTTTAAAATTAACAGCAAATAAGATAATAATGATTTTTATAAGAATGATAATCTTTCTTTGAAAAGAACGAAAAACTCGTTACAATTATCTTATAAAATAATGTTAGTAGTCTTAGTATTATAATATTATGCGAGCCACTTATATTAAACCGATAACTACCCCTATCCAATGTTCTTGGAAGGGGCAGTCAAATCTAACCGCAATAGCCTTCAGAAGGCTGTTGGTGCTGCCGCGCAGGCGTTGCATCAGCGAAGCGGGATTTTTGCGGATAATCGCCTTAAAACCGTCTCTGCGGGCCTCCGCAAACATCCCCGACGCACTACAGTGCCGCGGCAACCCCAACAGCATTCTGAAAACATTATTATATTGTACTTGTAGGGCGTTGAGGGTTCGCTGAGTTTTGAAGTCAGATCTTTTATGTGATTGTTTTACAATTCACTGTGTTCATGAAAATAATAAAAAAGTGAATTGTTGATGACATTACCATATTCATGAACTTCTTCTTGAATGTGAAGCATTGGTGTACGATACTCGACTTGCGGAACGACCTCCACCCCAACTCTATGGCCAACTGCTTATGGCAATCCGAAATCTTCACTCTCTTCTGTAAAGAAGACCAGTCACAACTCGCTTAATATTAAATCCCTGTACACCTGGGATAAGTTTAGCGTTAGTAACCGTGGCAAGTGTTGATGCCACTTATTTTCCAATTAACAATTGTGTCTTGGGTTTATAGCGTCTTGCAACCCTCGTATGTTGCCCCCGCTCGCTCGGCGCGTGAGTTCAGTACGTTCCTAAACGCCACGCCACCGCGACACACGTAATAAGTATCGCACGCGCCTTTATAAATTCATATTCGCTATCAAAAAATTTCGACGTCCAGTTAAATACTAGGACATTCGCCCCAACCATTTAAAACTTAGTGATCAGTGCATCTGCGTCCCTTGCGCTTTGGGGCTCGTGTAGAAGGACTTTGCCACCACGTGACAAGCAAAGGCAGAACCCTGAACGGGCGCTTTCGTGGGCTGGTGGCTGACTGCGAGGTAAGTGATTCTATATTCTCCGGGCACCTGTTCTTAATTGGGGTACAAGGGATGGCCATATATTGAACACACAACCACATCGCGGAGATTGCCTCATTGCGTGCAATATGTACATTAGCTCAGAAAACTGTTACAATTACCACGTGCTAATAACTGTGAAGGATGGCATCGTGATGCAACCTTTACATTGAGGTAACCGATGTGTCACACCTGTCAAGCCGCCTTGAACAAGCGTGCCGAGTATACTGTCCGTTCCCCCTATAATGGGAGGCCCGAGCCCAGCGGTGGGACGTTTATGGGCTGATATAATAATTATGTTTCAACACTATAAGGAGCACTGTAGGGATATAACATAAAGTACTGCCCTACTGACTTACTAATCTTAAATATATATACACTTATAACTAACTTAAAATTAAATTATTTACCACCCACGCACACATTTATCTATCTATCTATAATTATAAAATTTTAAGCATGCTGTGTGTGTACATTTATGTTATTAAAAGAAACAACTGGAATAAACTACATAAGCGACAAGAACACTATGCAATGTTTTTCAAGTTATACTTCTTTAGGCGCGTATGAGAGTAAATTTTTACGATGCGCGCGCACACCGTCACACGAAAAAGCTACACCCTGAAGTTAGCTATAGTCAACATTTTAGTTTTTAAGGATGGCCGACTGTAGGATGGTGGTTGCGTCGAAACGAGTATTAATAGATGGATTGTGAATTTGTGAGACGAGCGTTGTAATATTTCTTTAATCGACCGTGGTAGGGGCCTTATTTATTTAACCAATTTAAAGAACTATAACTTCTAACGTGTGTACATAAGTACACACACACTTTTTAGATTTCTTGTTTTTGTCTGTTTATCAGTTAGTCTGTTTGTTCGGGGAAAACTACTGGGCCGGTTTCGATCGCTGATCACCAGCTAATTACTATACTTAACATCTGCGCTACTTTTTAACCTTAGAATTTTACTGGAATGATTTAAAATGACCAGATAAGAAAAATCTAATTCTTGTGGGATTTTTTCACTAATTGATAGTAAATTTTATGTAATTGTAATATATATATATCAGCAATGAGTCCGTCACGTAGCACTCACAAAAACCCATGTCAAGAGGTGACTAGAAGTGGGCATTGAGCACAGAACATTCATTCTCAGTATCGATACATTGACAAAGGTGTGCTTTTTTAATCAACCAACGACATTTGTGTATTAAAGACATTAACACTCCATAACCAATTCCACTTCTGTTTATGATTGTAAACCCTGCAAGCAAGTGGAATAAGAGAAGTCGTTGGTAGTGGTGCGGTCATGAGTGTAGTCATTGTGAGCTTTTAATGGAACACACCTTTGTATGGGCATCTATTTTATGATTTTCGTTTTTGTCAGTTTTAGATTAATATCAACAATGTCTTTAGTAAATTTTTTAATATTTGTTAAGGTGTGTTACAGTGCATTTTCAGTATTTTACTTTAAGAGGTCAGTTTTGGGGTTTTGTTATGTAAGTATAATTACCTTGCCTCTGTCCAAACTGTTAGTCTTAGGTTTTTGGTAAAGCGGTTCATACTTGATAAACGCCAATCCAAACTTCTCCATGTACTCATTAGTCCACACGACTTTATCCATTGTGACCTGTAAGACAGAGAAGTAACTGACGAGAGCAACATAAACAGCTTGCAATGGAAATTATTTTTTAAAAATTCTGTAGAAGAAATAAAGGTTGTAAAATGCCTTTTAAATGAGCAAAAATGTCAGAAAGGCTAATTTTGGGCAGCAGATTCTGAAAATGCAATTTTTATCTTCTTTTAGAGCTTCAAGTGAAAACAACTGAATGGATCTTATATCAACAACACTTAGGACTTCACCTTGAAATACCTATGGTTTTTGTTTATTGCCTGAAGTAGGCAAACAGACAGACGACCCACCTGATGGAAAGTGATTACCGTCACCTATAGACATTTGTAATAACAGGGGTGTTGTCAACATGTTGACGACCTCTAAGAAATTTTATAATACTCTTAAAGAAACAATATATCAACCGGTCTTAATAATTCTTCGTCTTCTTGTAATTCTTCTTCTTCTTGTAATTCTTCGTCTTCTTGTTCATCGTTTTCTCGGCACAACTGTCTACAAATTTCTAAAGTTTTCTCTATGTCCAAATTTGATTCAAATTCTTTCCTACGTTCTAATATCGTATCTTTGTTGTCCTCATATATTTGTATGAACTTATTTTCAGCAATAATATCATTTTCTTCACTTTGAAAAGGAACATGCAACAGAACCATCTCACGTCTATAATCGTTGTAATTGTCAGCCATATCGTAGTTCCTGTACCTTATTATTCTTGCAGTATCTCTTATAGTGTAAGTCCCCTTTTTATTTAGGTAATATTTTGCAACAAATTGTGCTAACGTAATATCGCGGAGTTCTTCAGGTCTTTTCTCGTACTTATCGAACCAATTCTCTATCCAAACGTTCGTACAATCATCATCTAAAGCGTCAAGTCCCTTCATAGATTTTCTAATTCCTGCGCGTTCAGTGGGAAGTACCGTTGGAATGTAGACTGTCACCACCGATGACTTAGCCATAGGTTCTCTTAATAAATACCAAGCAGCTTCTTGTGCCGTCATTTCAACAGACTGAAGTATGTCAATACTCATTTTTTTCGTGATATCGATAATGTCGAACTCTGGATGCTCGTCCATTACGTCAATTATTTGTCTTTGCAAATTACTAATTCCTCTAGTATGCTTATTGACATATTCAACAAGATATGTTGCACAAGCATATTCATCTAATATAATCTGAAAATCCATGTTCAATTTCAAATGATGTAATACAAACGGATTGAAAGTGTTGTGCCATTTTTCTGCTGGTGTCCTTTTATAGAATAATTTTGGTCTATTAATACCCGCACGAATAATATTGTAGTAATGATCATCAGAAATAATATGATTATGCCAGTAAAATTCATCAAAATTCGTGTAGTCAACATTTTCGAGATTATTTCTTATAAGTTTAAATTGTTTCTTATATTCTTTGAAAAGTGCTTCCGAGTAATGGGGATCAGTGTCTTTCATAGGTACCAAATTAATAGTTTTTTTTGTTGGCATAAATGGTGCACCAAATCTACATTCTTGCTTTTTATTACAATTCATTTTTTTATAACATGTGAATGTGTGTTTGTGTGTTACTAGTTTTATATTTCCAGATGCCTCTGACTCTGACACAGAAATTAATTCGTCGATTAATTTAATTACTTCAGGATCATTGCTTAATAAATCTTCAGGAACATTTTCCAACCAAAGAAGGATATGAGCATGTGGGCTACCACGATGCTGAAATTCTATTCTTTTGAAATAATGTACTACTCTATATTTTCCGAATGGACTTCTTTTCTTTGATTGCAAAACTTTTAACACACAATTTACCATTTTATTAAAATAAATAGCACAAGTTACGGCATCTTCATTCACAAGTTGAGCTTTATGCACATAACTCATTTTTGCTAAAAACTCGTCTGAAATTTCCGCTCCGTCGTTTTTCAATTTGTACAATAATTTCAACAAATCTCTCCAGCCAGTTTCATTGGCGCTAAGAATCATAAAAGCAGTTGGTAGCCCTAATTGCCTAATCATTGCAAAAAGATCTTTTTTGCGATCTGACCAAAACCAAGCAGAATTTGGTATGCAGCGAAGAAATGAGAGATTTGTTTCTAAACAATTATTTATATATTCTTCAGATTGAATGGTCTCTTTCGTAATTGAAGTACCTCGTCCAACATGCTTAAACGCAACGTTGATACATCCACTAACTCGCAACCTCATGATTTTAGTAGCGATGTATAAAAGGTGTTGTGGGTCAGTAGCACGCCTATCAGTGCGCCGAAGTTCGCTGGTAGCTTGCATGAATGGAGTAACAGTAACACCATCTCTGTATGTTCGAAACTGACCGCCGTAGATTGTCGGGAAAGATAGTTCTTCCGCATGTTCATCCATTAAAATACTGACTTGCCTCTTATATTCACCGGGTGTTAGACTCAAAAAATAATCATCATTCCACAAAAGAGTTTGTTGCTGCGCAACTAAATTGTCTTCAATTGGCACGTGTTCACTTATTTCATCCATATTCAATTGCGAAGTACGTTCATTGCCGGTAAAAAAAGATTCATCGATTTTAATGTCATGATAAATATAAAGAGGCGTTGCTACTAAATACGACAACCACTCTTTAATATGGGTCTTATTAATAAGCCCTTGGACATAACTAGTTTTGTGAATCAACCTCTTTTTCAAATGCACATAAAAGCAATGGTCATCTTGAATGTTTCTTGGCAATTGTTTCACCATTGTATTAACTTCAACAGGAACATTAACTATCTGGCCATAAATACCATACTGACCATTAATGTGTCTCAGTCTACGAATTTGCATGAACGGTATTCTCGGTGAAATCAATCGTTGCTCGATAAGGTTTAACGTCGGTAAATGTGATGGAATCTTCGGATATGCAAAACCATTGTAGGTTGACATGAGAGGAATTTTTTCTTTTTCCAAAGATGTATAACACGTAGAGCAGACTTGAACAACTTCACCAGGTGTGTATTTCTAAAAAAATCAAATTCATATTATCAAGATATAGAAAGAAAAATGTAAATTGAATAATTAAAAAACCATATAATTAAGATTACCTGCAGTATTATTTTTAAAATACTCTCATGTTTACTAGTTGACATTTTCAAGTCTCTTTTCCAATATAGTCTATCGCAAATAATACAAGAATGACCAAATGAATTACTCGTAAAGTCTTTATAAAAATCAATATGACTCGAACTGTGTTTACGATAATTTGTGTAAGCTGGTATAGTACCATCAACAACATAATCCATAATATTTTCACCAATTCGATCTTTTCTATCAATCTCAATTTTATATTCATGATTGTTATGGTTATCTTCGGTAGGATCTTCATCATAATTGTCACGTAATTGAATATTGGCATCAACATGGGCTTCATTTTGGGTAGAGCCTTGTATTGTCTGCAATAAATCTGATACTTCATAAAGAGGTGTGAAATGTTGTTCACGAAGATGAAGATGAATCCAGTTTTGTGTATCATTCGCTTTAAAATGACAAAAGATAGTGTCTTGATTTGTTGTAGTCATGTTGTAAAAAGAATAATGTACACAAACATTTTGATCGTACATTTTTGAAAATAAGTACAAACAATCCAAATCTCCGTAATCATTAGTGCTTGATAGAATGTTATATGCTTCTTGCGGATTGTGGCAGGAGTTTAAATAGGGTGAATCGCGTAACTGATTTCTCAAGTCACAAGTCTCAATTTGAAGTTGCAAAACACTTATGAGCGAGTGGAATAGACAATCACCATCGCCAGGAATTCCTGTGTTCCTGTGTAGAACAACTTCAGGAGTAATGCATTCATTACGCTGTTCATAAATTTGAAGTTGTTGGCTGTGAAATTGATTTTCTTGTTTGACATTTTTTATATTTTCAACAGCCCTACATTGCACGACATTCTTTTCATTACTGTCCAACTTTTGTCTTTTCCTGTGAAAAAAATGAGGAAATCGTAAAGTTAAATATTATTGAGGCATATATTAAATTTTTTTAAATATTATTAAATCAAATTACATATCCAGGTAAGATTTTTCTGCATTACGTTGACGAAATTGCCTTTGACGTTCAGCATTTGATTTTGGTACGGTTTCTTTTTTCTTTCTTTCTTTTTTAATTTCTTTTTCATTTTTCTTCAAATCTTTCTGACGTTGATAATATGCCCTTTGACGTTCACGATTTCTTTTTCTTTTTAGCTCTTTAAGTTTTTCTTCTCTATAAAATGAAAATAGCTAGGTGTAAATAATAGGTATAAATTATTAGGTATAAATAGTGTAATTACACATCAAAAAATTATTCATTCAAAAATTTGAACAAAATCATTGATATTAAGAGTTTGATCATCGGATTTCACGCAATGTAAATTTATATAGATATAATATCATATATACTTTCTCTGCGTGGCATTAATGTGTACTACCTATACACAAAAGACATAGGTACTAAATAGTACATGTGCTTGGTTTAATGGTTAATGAAGAAAGAATATATATATATATTGAAAATTTAAACTGTGTGTGTGTGTGTGTGTGTGTGTGTGTGTGTGCGCGTGCGTGCGTGCGTGCGTGCGTGCGTGCATGCGTGTGTGTGTGTGTGTGTGTGTGTGTGTGTGTGAGAGGGCTACTTTTAACATCGCACATTTTGATATCAAAAATGTAAGTTATTTTTATAGCAGTAATATATATAAATTAAAAAAAAAAAACTGTATTTGTGATAAGAATAAAATGTATGTATATAGAGTACTCACTCATTTTCTTTCACTATTTTTTCATCACTTTCTTCCTTAATAAATGCACTTTGATTATTCATATTTAAAACACTTTTAACTTAAAACACAAATGTTGTGCGTACAGCTATTCACTGTTGTACATAGGTACTGTAATGACTAAAACCTTTTTAGTCTCTGTTTGTATTAAGAAATATAATAATTCAAATTTAGCAAATCAAACGCCTCCTAAAACAATAAAGATCAGAATTGTATTGGGCTGCGCACAGAACATATGTAAGTGAACATTCAAAAGAGACTTTCTTGATTGATACAATGATAAAGACTATATTCTCTAAATCAGTTTACTTTATTGAAGATCCCTGGTCAGCTTGAAGCCACTGGTCACCACAGTACACCTATGTATACATATATACCTACATGTATATTTATGGATGAGAGTTGCTTTATAAATCTATATACTTTCTCACAAACAGCTGCTTACATATTCATCCAATTTTGGAGCAGCTTGTTTCAATCCGTGTGAGCTTCGTAGATGTACCATACACATACATGTTAAGCGAACGCTCGGCCGAGCTACATAGTAGGTGGAGTGGGGGGTGTTAGGTTTTATTTTCATTACGGAATTGATTGATTCGGTTGCCACACTCAAAGCCTATGATACAAGCTTAAAAAACCCTTATCATAATACAAAGGAAAACCGTGGCCGCAAGTTCTCTCCAGATATTTTTTGTATGCAGAATAAATGTTCTAGAGCAGTGTTTTTCAACGTGTGGGTCGCGACCCCCTAAGGGGCCGTGATGCCTTTTAAGAGGGGTCGCGGCTGGCATCCGACGTGGTCCTACATATGCACGAAAATTGTGTTATCTATTGGCGACGCATTTGATGTAAAAAAATGTGTTTTACTTACTTAATTGTGTATTTAGTCAAACCCAAATTATGAAAATTAATAAATATGCTGGATAAAATTTTGACACAAAATAAAATACGTGAAGAAAAAGCAATGGGCAAGGGGGTCGCGAAATATTTCTTCATACTAAAGGGGTCCTGTCATGAAAAAGGTTGAAAAACACTGAGAACAGTTGCATAGTTGAGCATTATGAATGGTGAAGGAGGAAATAGGTCATTTGCAGCCTATAAAATGTAAACTCTTGTGCCCTTAGCCTGCATCTTTGATACAATATATCTACTATAAATATTAAGCACATTTTACACTAATGTATTTTAAAAGAAACTGTTATAATAATTGTTCTTGTTTAGATTTCTGTGCTAATTAATGCATGTAATATGTGTTTCATTTCCCAAATTCTATCTGATCTTTTATAAATAATGGTTAATATACCATTACAACAGCACCATCTGAGGACGTAAACAAAAATAAGAAAGGTTATATTTCTATGTGTATTTGTTTGTTGACTCCTGCACAATATCTGGAAGTGATGTCTGGGTACTTATTACAGCTGGTTGATAAAAATAGGTGTGTTTTAGTTAAACTGTGTGCTTAAATGGTTAATTTAAAACATTTTCTACTTTAATATCTAACCCATATAGGTTAGATACTAAAGACAATAAGTTATTTATAGACACACTATAAATAACTGTTGAACTAAAATTGGTCAAGACCAGCTAGGCCACTGTCATAAAGTGGAGAGCCTAAAAGGCTGGCCGCATTACCTCGCTGGACACAGACTAATTTTTTGAGCAACGTAGGCTCCAGTTATAAGTTGATTCAGAGATTTCGACATTATTAAATAGTGTAATTGATTGTAATAATAGGGTGAATAAATCACTAAAACCATCTAAGGAAACACAATATGGTAGCAATATTCTTCAATATTTTGAGTTTGATAATATAGCCTAACTTGCATAGCAAGCTTTGTGAATTTCTATAGGTAATATTTTGCTAAGGAAGTCAGAATTGAATAAAAATGTGTAGGTACTAACATGTATGCTTGATTACAAACAGAATACAAATCCAGGCTGAATACTGACTACAACAGTTCGGTTATCATCGTTTGCGGTCGGAATTTGTGTAATCTTGTGATAAACTATAAATTGAATCGAATTACAACACATAAACATTATATTTTGGTTAGAGAACACCACACAAATTTTCTTCTTCAGTTTTAAACTCATTAAATGGCCCAACTATTTTTTTAGTAATTATATTCGTTAGAAATTACTAAAATTACGTGGCTCATGATATCTTTATTATCGCAACACACAATTATTAGAACGTTCCTTTAACTTTTAATACTTTCTGCTGATTTGTAGGTACTTTCATACTTTTGTTGATATTGTAAGTTGTAGCAGTGTTGCCAGATGACCATGCCAAGTCCAATTTTTTTCATAAATAAGTTTTTTGAAATAAAATCCAAAACAGCTTTTTTTAATTTAAAGGAGAAATAAAAAAGCAAAACCACCGTCGTGGCGAAAACGATACTAATGATGTCATCATTTTCGCTTACGGAGAGCTCATAACGACCCGTGTCAATAGGTGGGTTAAATAACCGTTCCACTTGAGTTGAAAATTTTGACGCCAGCAAATAAGTGCAATGGGAAAACCGTAGTGAACGTGCTCGTTGTGAGTCTCTAACGGAAAGTAGCCTATATGATCGACGTATACGAGTAGAGATGGCATAATAAATAAATAAGGTAAATAAAGGAATGAATGAATTGAATTATTAAAATGAACCATTGAATTGAAGTATGATTCGCTAGTAGAATATCATTCTAAGATAAAGTTATAATACTGCATTATAACTTCGATATAATAATTGTAGTGATGAGAGTTGTGTTTGAAGATGAATTGTTGATACTTAAAAAATCTCCAAAACTTCTCTCAACCAAAATTTGCCCCAAAGAATCTTCACCCCGAATTCCTAAACGTCGAAAAGTTCAGAATTTGTAGGAAGTTTCCTATCTGGTAGCACTGGTTCTAAGGATTTCTATTTAATTCAGTTTACGGCTTGGAAATTACATATTTAAGCCTCTAAAGGTTTCTCCACAATCTCGCGAGAACTTGGTGAGATCGCAACATGCTCCGATGTATACTTATATCTTACGCCATTAAAAATATGTTCAGTTCAGCTTAAAACTTAATAATTCTTTATGAAAATAGCAGTAATATAGGTAAAAAAGTTAGGACAAGATGTTTGATAACTAAAGCGAAAATACTTACCTCATAACTATTATTTGATCTTTTTTAATTCTTAATTAATAAAACGCGTAAAATTATTGTTTTGTGTGTATTTATTTATATGCATATACAAAAAGTATGTGTAATTTTGTAATGGTCTAAGATCCAGCACGCTTACCTAGAAGGTAAGGTACGTAACTATTCACATGGGACTAGAAGACACCCAAGTTGTAGGTATCGGGAAATATAGACTCCGGCAGTGAATTCCGCTCCTTTGCGGTGTATAAATAGGTTTCATACTTCAGTGGTGTAAACAGATTTTATCCAGGCTTTTGAATCCTCCATTAAAATCTGACCACATTGCGAGAATTTATTAATAGCGTACGAGACACGAGAGGCCAATGAAAGCAGTTGCGTAGAGTTTGATTTAAACATGATAATGATCGTGACTTGGTCGAGGATCTAGAATTGTGTATTTTTTGTCTTCACTTGTTTTGAAATACCTTTATATATTACGGTATTATGGCATCTATTTTTTTGTGAATGCATTTCTAAACTTCCTTCATAAAAATGCGCCAAGATAAGTCTGCAAGTTGGTTATTGACGATAAAGCATAACGAAAAACAGTACGAATATATACATGGATCCAACTATTAAAATTGTTTAATATATTAATGCTTTAAATATGTACACTCTACTATAGAAATGAGTTTCTTAGTATTCTTCTAATATTACAGGTTTATCTTTTACGTTCAGTTCTAAATATCCATCGTTTTGTAATATTCACTTGCTATTTAGTAAGTCTAGTCATCAATTTACATCATATATTACAATTAATAAGTATAAATAAACCCGTTTTCTACTATTTAATATTCATTTGTACAGTCCGTACAGCCTAAAGCCGAATTTAACTAAACCAAACCGTAGGGCAGAAATTCGATATCACAAATCGCACAAAGTTCATTGTCATAAGATACTCGCTTCGAAAGTGCACTAGGTAACGCCTCGTTCGCAATTAGAACACGACGGGCGTGGGAAACGCGCCGACCGACCCTCATTCATTTGTAAATTAGACATGGCCTCCTAGCAATATGCTGTCCACTGGTTCTTAAAAACATTACATGGTAAGCTTAATGGCTTCCAAGAATTCTCATAAAATGGTGAACAGGTGAAAGGAGGTTGATATTCGGAGGCCAGCACCGCCGTAGAACGGGGTTGTATACGCGATATCTGGATTGTTAGTAAACTACTCATTGTTTTTTATTGCAGTTCAGCTGACAGGCAGACGGCCCACTTGATGGAAAGCGGTTACCATCGCCTATGGACATTTGCAACACCAAAGGTGCTACAAAAGCTCTCTAAGTGAGACTGAAACCTGGTCAATAAAGCCGGAACACGACTCTCGGTTGTTATGGTGGCATACTCTAGATCAGGGGTGGTTGCCAACCAGTCGGGCAAAAACCCTGTCACCTGGCTGTGGGTTGTTTTGTCACCTCTTACGACAGGCCGCTCCAAGGCAGGTTCCTGCGTCGTCGGGACAGTGTGTCGTTAGTTGTGCGTGAAGCGGCGATCCTGCGGGAAAGAATCCCGTATTGCTGTGTAAGGCAATAAAAGCGTTTAGTTAGAAAAATAAAACTGTTGTTTCCTTCCATTCCTGAGTGCGTACACCACGTAATATAGTATTACTACTATGATATGGTATTTTTATGTGTTAAATTGTTTGGTTGAATAACAGCTGGGCTCGGGCCTCTCTCTCCATTTTAGGTGAATATACAGATTGCCGGTTTAGATTTGACATGCTGGTTATCTCGATGTTTTTCTTTATCATCAACATGTGGCAACGACTACGGATATAAAGAAAGAAAGAAAGAAAAAGATTTATTGACTAAAAATACGACGAAACAAAAAAAAACACAAATTGTCAATTTTTACACAAAAACATGTATAATATTAAATAAACAAATAAAGTCATACGGCGTCGTACGTCGAGTTTTTTAGTCAATGAGGTTGACAACTCAGCATTGTGCTGTTTCGAAATTTTTTAAAATCCCGATACAGCGCTGATTTTCAGTGCCAACCTCCGAACACTTGACCCAATAACACACACACATATATAAGTTATAAGTTCCTGTACACATAAAAAAAACATACAGCATATACACAAATACAAACACACATAAATATACTGTGATTATAATAGAAAAACAAATATAGTATATTATTAAATAAAATCATATAGTTATATACAGTAAAATTACAAAAGACTTAAAGATATATCAAAAACAGTGCTGTGAAAATAAAAAATAAAATAAAAATTACATTTGTATTATGGGAAAAAAGGCTATACGTTATTTTCAATTCCAAGTTGAATTCAACACTTTAATTAATATTTGTGGTAGGTGGGGTCATTCTTTTGTTCCTCCATCAAGTATTTTCTGTATTGAACTTTAAATGAAATTGCTGACTTCATATTTCTCAAAGGTGGTGGGAGATCATTCCAACAATGAGTCGCTGCAAATTTGAAACAACCCCTAAACGCTGCTGTCCTATGTTTAGACGTCACTAAAGGCTTAGTAACAACACGTGCACTGTATTCTGGCGCCCTATTTTGTCTCCAGTCCATTTTTTCATATAAGTATGTTGGATTTCGTGTAGATATTATTCCAAACAATAGGGTAGCTAGGTGAAGTTTCCTTCTAGCTGCCATCTTAAGAATATCGTTTGCATTAAGAAATGGTGTGATATGACTCCTCCTAGGTATCTGAAAGCAAAATCTGGCACAAGAATTTTGTATACGTTGTATAAGACGTTCCGTTCTTGTTAGCAGGCATGGTCCATATACAATATCACAGTAATTTAGCTTCGAAAGGACTAGACTCTCTACCAGTTGCTTTCTCACATCTACACTTATAAAATTCCTTAAAGCATATAATATTTTCAGCCTATAATAACAGTTTCTCGTAACATTATTAATATGTGATTCAAATCGTAATTCAGAATCGATGGTAAGTCCTAGATTACAAGCCGAACTTACATTCATAATACATTCATCTCTTATTTTGATCGTAGGACTTGCTTCCTTTATTGAGCTGACTTGTTGGCGACTACCAAGTATCATGAATTTCGACTTTATAGGATTTAAGACCAAACAATTTTGTTCTGACCATGATACGATTCTTTCGAGGTCACTGTTGATGTTTTCAACCGCTTCATTTACGCAGTTAGGCTTGAACGATAGATACAACTGAATGTCATCCGCATATATATGAAATTTACAATGCTGGATACATTCAATAATGTCAGCACTGTATAAGATAAATAAAAGTGGTCCAAGAATTGAGCCTTGCGGAACTCCTCTTGCAAGGTGAAGTGGTTTAGAAGTCACTATTGTTCCATCAGGCCTTTTAATTTCAACCTGTTGCTTCCTGCCAGTCAAATAACTATGAAACCATCTAATTGCGTCCGGTGAAAATCCATAAAATGCGAGCTTCGACATTAGTAGATTGGTGTTAATGGCATCAAATGCGCGAGAATAATCCAGTAAAACAAGGATTGTTCCTTGTCCAGCATCACGCGCTTCTGTAATATTTCCTATAACGTCACTTAGAGCAGTTGCGGTACCATATCTCTTTCTAAAACCTGACTGAAAATCTGGCAATATATTATTCGTCTCTAAATATTGTATGACTTGTGAATGTACAACCTTTTCCAAAATCTTCGAAAGACAAGGCAATATACTTATGGGACGTAGATCTTTATTAGTAATTGGATTGTTATTTTTAGGAATAGGACGAACAATAGCCTGTTTCCATAAATCTGGAAAAGTGGTTGACAAGATTGATTTATTAATTATTTGTGTAATTATATCAAGCGAGTAGGGCAAAGTTAATTTTAGCATATCAATATTAATTTTATCTATACCAAGAGCATTTGATTTGATAGAATTTATAATTCCAAGTACTTTATCTTTTGTAACGGTTTTCAAAGAGAAGTTTTCTTGACTATATCTATGATATTCGAAATATGTAAGTTGCCGTATGGTCACAGTATTTATACCTGGCACTTCTAAGAATGCTTTATTGATCTCATCTGGATTACTGAAATAAGGAGGTAAGTCTCTTTCTTGGTGCGATTTTATAACACTAGATTTTAAATTCTTCCACAATTGTTTAGAATTATGTACATTTTTGTTAATATGTTGTGTAAAGTAAGCTTTCTTTTCATTAAAAAGAGCTGTAGATGATAAATGCTTTAGTTCTAAGTAATATTGTTTATGAGATTGTGTTTTAGTCCTATGAAACCGTCGTCTAGCTTCATCTCTTAGTTTAAACATTAACTTAATATTGTCAGTAATCCAGGGTGTTGGCAGTGTTTTAAATGTTTTAGTTTTTACCGGTGCATGCGTATCAAATAGCTGTAAAATTTTTGTATTAAATGCATTTACCATACCATTAACATGCCCCTCTTTACAAAATTCCTTCCAAGGTAACTGTTCTAAATCATTTACAAAAACATTCTGAACTATGTTATTAATAGACCGATATGTAACCAATCTTGGTCGTAGCTTATCTTTTTTAATGATTGTGTCACAAATAACAAAAGCGTGATGACTTAGTTCAGTAATATGCTCTACTTCAACTTTATACGAGACTATATCTGTACATATAACATCAATAAGCGAACGACTTTGACTAGAATAATGTGTTGGTGAATCAACTATCTGTTTTAAATTTAAATGATTAAGAAATTCTTTAAGTTTTCTTGAACTGGAAGTATTTTCATCTAGCAAATTTACATTAAAATCGCCTAATATAATTATGTTGTCATTAGGAGATAGAGCAACCGCACTCTCCCTAACTCCGTTAAGGAACACCTCTAAATCAAGCCATGGGGGTCTGTATGCGGTTCCTATCAAAATGGTTTTAGTATTCAACCTTAGTGACATCCAGAGCTGTTCCACATCTCTGTTGTCTGGATGTGTTCTAATTTTTACATGAATACCTGTCTTTATATAGAATGCTACGCCTCCTCCTCTACCCCCGCGTACTGATTGCGGCCGAGACACATGCCGAAGTTTATAGCCTGGAACATTTGGTGCTCGACCCTCTTGACCTGGTCGTAGCCACGTTTCGTTTATGGCCATAATGTCAACGCAGTGTTTATTCATAGCCAATAAAAACTCATCCTGACTGGTTCCAAGTGAACCTGCATTTAAAAAACCGAACTTGAGACATTTATTGTTAATCATTTATTTTAATAAAATTGTGAAATATACTGTTATACCTAAAACGCAAACCAAAATCATTATAGTTATAAAATTGTTCACTGTATTCTTGAGCAAAAAATATATTTAGTAGGATTAAATATTTTGATATATCTTTATATACAAACAACAAATTGAAGATATTAGTCGATAATAAACATAAAAATATATTAAAAGTAGATATATGGTAAATATATAAATCAAAGATAAAAATAGCAATAATATTAAACCTTTCTTGAGAATGAAGGTAATCAATTCGCATAGGCGTACAAAATTCAAACTCTCTAATTGATAAAATTACATGAAAAAACAAAAATGAGATACAAATGACACTTCTGAAAAATAAACAAAGATATGAAAATAAAATAAAACAAAAAATGCTATACAATATTAGAGCAAGGGCCAATGTTTTCAACAATATCATTTTCCACACGAATTCTAACTGCCATCTCTCCCTGCTTGCGTCGGGCAAGAATACGACCGCGTCTGGTCCATACGAATTGCCATCCATGGCGGCGTCCGGCATCACGCGCCAGGCGAAATAATTGACGATTGCTTTTAGTCAAACGTTCGTTTACGTAAAAACGTTGTGGCTTCCCAGCGATGCCAAGATCACCAGTATCAGCGGTACGCCGGACACGAGCATTATGCAGCAACTCGTCCCGTAAGTCGCGTCGAGCCAGACGAACCACGAGGGTACGAGAGCGATGCTCGGTGACTCCCTCTGGGTTGTTCGCATTTATGAAGCGACCACCAAATCTTTCTGCAATTACGACGTCCCTGTTTTCTATGTTAACTCCTAACTTCGCTGCAAGCGTGATGATCATATGCGTAGGATTTTCTCCTTTCTCTTCAGGGACATTTCTGATCTCGAGGTCATTCGCAAGAAGATCCTGATCGCGATCATTCAAGTCAGCTTTGAGTTGAGATATTATCTCGTTCATATCTGTAGGTGCTTCTTTTTGTGCAGAAGTATGCTGCTCTAAAGCCTCCAACCGAGATTCAATTGCATCCATGCGTGTAATGTAGGTCCGCACCTCAATCTTCAGATCGGAAATTTCCTTTCGGAAATTCGAGAGATCAAGGCGAGTTGCCCGTATTTCCTCCATTAGTTCCCTGTTCGTTAAATCTTTTTGAACGATCTCCGCTCGCTGGACGGGTAGCGTGGGACTACTATCGGACGGGCTAGTATCTTCATTCGTTGCAATTGATCTACCCCGCACTGGAGTTTCATCCCTGTTATCCCTCGATTCGCCCTTTCTGCACTCTGGGCATTTCCAAGTTCCACTTACATTACCTTTAGTCGGTAGCGCAACACAGTTTCTATGTTGAGGTAAGTTGCATTTCGTACATCTAACGCCCTCTATGGACGAGATGAATTTGCGGCAACTACCACACCTCTCTGAAGGCATTTCCAATAATCAATAGTTAGTTAGCGTTCAATATAAAACTTCACTAATACAACAGATGGCGCTTTAAGCAAAATTGCTTATAGAAATTACTATAGTGAGTTTTTCCTATAAGATAGTACTGTAATATGCCGATTTACTCTGCTATTAGGATTTATTATGTGCACTGATGTTTAATATGTTATAAGCTAACACTTTCACTATTTAATTAGAAAGATGTGTCACTTTGTTAATTTAAGAAATTATGGTTTCGAGTTTTCATCTGAAGTCTCAATAAAAACACTGGATAACACTGTATATGACGTATTTTAGCTTTATGTTACTTTTTAACTTAAAATTAATAACTATAGTATAGTACTTTTAAAAAATAATAAAAATACGGAGATATTGTATGGGTCTTAGTATTTCAAACTGCTGATATCAATTAATATTTATGGAGCTGCCCAGGTATTTCGGACTCATGGGATATTTTTATTATATGTCTTATACCGGAAAATGTAAGCGTGCCATGGAAGCAAAGATCATGCCGGCTGCCTTTGATTTGTTGGTGCAGCAGCGGTGTGAAAATGAATCACTTTGTTCTTATTGCTCGATTAATTACTTGCGAATTGAGAAACGCTCATCGATACTGCACTGCTGCTGCGCCAACATTGGAGTCCTTGCTGGAAGGTGCTAGTTGAAAATAAAACAAGTAAACTCAATAAATAGTACAAGTTTATTGTGGTTGTACAGAATATGGCGTCGGCCGATAGTCGGCCGCTTGTATAAATTTAAAACATCTAAATTATTTGGATACAAATGAAATAATTATAATTACACAAGTGCTTTTGAAACCTCGCAGTATTAAAAGTTGGTTGCTATATCTTACTTCTCTTTCACTTGCCTTTATATCGGTTAAATTTTAAGCGATATAAGGCAAATGAAACTCGTAAGTAAGCCTTTACTGGGTCAAAACTGCAGTCCGTATTACGCGGCCAATTAGATAAGCAGCTTTAAGTAAGTACATTTTTGATCTGAAGTAACGAATAATGTAATATCTAGGAAGCTGGGACCTTTTTAAGTCCGACTCGCATTAGGCAATTATTTTGAACGGACTTATATCTGCCAGATGTTTTTGAGCAAAGCATCTGTTGGCAATAATGGCTTCATTATCGAGGTTTCAAAAAACACAATGATATTAAAAATAGATAATGCAATTTTAAAATATATAAAGTAATCCAGTCTCTTGTTGGTGGTAACGTGATCAGCACAATTTGCGGGTCGCGGTGGTTATTTTTGATAGTTGGGACCCCGGGGTACCGTTGCCACGAGTTCGGAGTATAGCGGGAATAAGTGTAAAAGTAAAATTCAACTGTCTGTCTGTAATGTATACTTAATGTGTGTGTTACGCTTTCACGTCTTAAAAATTCAACTGATTATCATGAAATTTCGCATAAACGATGTCAGGTGAAAAGTACATAGGGTACCCGTCATTCTGAAAAAAAGTACTTTTCCCGAGATTTGAAACAATATTTTTGATCAGGTCGTTGTACAAATAGTTTTAGTACATTTATTTAATTGTAACTGAGAAAGCCGCGGGCGAGAACTTGTTAAGTATCAGAAGGAGACAGAGACTCTTTCATACATTGTTGGGCCCAAATTGTTAAAAGATGAGCTTGATTTTAAAATTTATTTTAATTACGTTAGTTTTTACAATTTTAGTGCGTTTATTTATTTAGAATGAATTAATCACGTGGTGTATTGTCATATTAAAATGTGGAAATTTATTTATATAAGTGGATTATTTTATTTGTAACATTATTTTTTAAGATCTCTCGCCTTCGAGGCAGAACTAAAGGCTCATGTTTCCAGTTTGTAATTGAAATACGCTTTTTTAAGCAATATCTCAACTCTTTAAATTTATTCGGCCCAGACATTGTCCGTCTTCTTTAAATTCATCATAAATCCAGATTTTCGTTTGTCTGTCTGCGAAGTTTACTTTCAATATCGATTTCAGAGAAAATGTCAAGAATCAAAACTCATGAATGTTTCATTTCACAGAAGTCCCGCGAAAATGACGTAATAAGTATAAAATGACCTTTCGCACGTTAGTCTGGGTGTTATCGAAATTAAGATTCAAGTCATCAAACATACAAATAAACCATCGCCACACCGCAAAACAACAAACAAACACCGATCACACGATCGTTCAATCTACACGGTGCTGATCGTGTGATGGTCATCTTAAATCAAACCGAATGAAAATCATCAAAATCAGTCTAATAGTTTCACTTAACTAATGGCGTTTTAATTCTAACTTCTTGTATACTACGGAATAGTTTTGTGTATGGAAGTATGTGTTGATGGTGTGGTCGCACTTATGGCGGGTTTCTATTTGTCTTTTTTTGCTTTTTTGTTGATTGTAGAACTCAGATCTGTACAGCTTTTATTAGATAATAATAAACAGTATGTATGTAAATACAATGTGTGTGTTTGTCTGCCGATTATTATTGTTATTACACATATATATTTATTCATTATTTTTTTACGTTTTTTTAATACTTATATATACAAAAAAAAACAGATACATATTAAAAAATATAAAAAGGTGACGTCCGTCGGCAGCGGGGCCTAGGATCCAAGCTACCGGTGGTTAAGGCTCCAGAGACCGGAACTTCCTCAGAATTATTATTATTATTTATTCAGATAGTGTTCTCCTACCGCAATATCAACGAGTACACTCTACTGTTGTCAGTGTTGAATTTGATCTAGTAAAGAGTAATCATTATGGGCCTTAATCATAACAATCTCGTTAAGGAAAGATTAGCCATCTCTTAAATAAGAGACTCTTAAGCCCCTAATCAATAGCTGTTTCAAATAAAACTCGCCATCTTGCCTCTTAGCAGTCACTTAACATACCTCTCGATATTGGTTATTTTTGACAGTCATTTATGAGTTACTTTACCACCACCTCTTATCCTTAAGAGGAGTTTATGGGTAAGATTTTCGTTAATCAGTTGCTGAGCAGTTTCTTGAAATTTAACAAACGATTATAAGTAAGGCCATATACCTATTATATTTGCAATAAAGTCCAATCAGTAACCGGTTTGGATACGATAGCAGAGTAATGTAGTATTTGCGCGTTCAACTACCTACATAAGGAAGGGAATAAAATTGATAGTGAGATACAAAATTCTGGCATTATTAAACTTGAATCTTCAGCCTTGGTTTTGCTATTTCATTTTCAAAAATCATATTGTAATAAGTTGTTGTACATAGGAAGTATTTAGTCTAATAACAGTCTAGATCAGGGGTCACCAATTAGTTTCGTTCGGGGTCCGTTTTAAGAAACGAAAAGACCATCGCGGTCCGCACAACATTTTATGGAAAAAATATTTATTAAACAAATGTATTTACGGAAATAACAAAAGTAGTTTTTTTGATATCAATGACAAAAATGGCATTTTTTCATGGTCCGCACAAAATGGGTCCCGGTCCGGATGTGGACCGCGGTCCGCCATTTGGCGACCCCTGGTCTAGATGTTTACATAGAATTTGAAAACAAAATCCAGCCAAATGGACACCTGGTCATACAGTGATTACAGAAGCCTAAAAAATAGGCTGTGGTAAAAAATATCGTAAAAACATCAGTCTATATCTCGGATATCAATGTTTTTAGTAATATTTTATCTTTAAAGATGCGATATGTGTATTTATGTACGAGTTTTTACTTTAAACCATTCAATTGCCTGGTGCACAATGTTTTGGCCATGTTCCCTAATCTGACGTTACATCGTTTACTTCTGTCCTTCAATTTGGATAAAGCAACCAAAATGAAACATGTAAGTAACATTAAATGCCATTGAATATTTATGTTTCCTTTCATTTCAGCGCCTTTCAATGCCTTGATTGGATTTGTTTGAATCGTGAAAATCAGCTTTTAGCAAAACAAGAGCTTGATTGAATGAATAAATAGATATGAATTTGTTCTTCAGAACAATTCAGTTTTACCGCTGGCAGTGCGACCACGCCCTTTGTCTACCATTTTACTCTTTTCTTACAAAATTACAAGTAAAACATGAAACGACTGTGCGACTCGATGTGATGACATCTCAAATTATCGAATACTTTAGCCTATTATTATTTAAGTTACAATTATCAATAATACCTTATTTACATTCGATACATTATCAATTATTAAGTATAAATGCAATAATTTCCAGTTGAAATCGTCCGAATATTACAAAATATTACAAAAATGTGAAAAATGGCGCTCGATTTCTGTCGCTTATTTTACGAAAACAATTTTTTACTTTGTATATATCTAATATATAAAATTCTCGTGTCACAGTGTTTGTACCAAAACTCCTCTGAAACGGCTTGACCGAGTCTTATAAAATTTTGTGTGTATGTTTAGTAGGTCTGAAAATAGGATGTAAACTATTTTTCCTACCCCTAAGTGATAAGGGTGGTCCACTACGATTTTTTTGATACTACTTTTTATTTTAATTTGACATTAAAAATATATACAACAATAAATTTTCACCCTTAAACTCTCAACGAACCCCTATTTTCGCCGCTCGATCAGTCGTTCCGGCTAGTCGTCTACTGGTGTCACTTTTCATCCAGTAAACAGCACGGAGTAGGGATGAACGAAGCCTGTCTCCTCTCTTTCTCACACAATAAGCTTTCACTCACTCACTAAAGTTTAAGTTAAAATTAATATAAAGAACTGTAAATAGTAAAAAAAATCCCCTTTATATATGTATACAAAATAAGCGACGGACGCAAACACCTTCCACTCCATAAGCTAAAATACGAAATAGGAAATGTACAAATATCTTTATAGTAATCATATATTAGTATCAAAATTTTTACAAATCTCATAAATTGAAACTTACACTACTAAACAATAGTCAAGTTGAAAATATCTAATGTATCAAGTTTGGTAAATTAATTTTGAAGTTTAAAATATATGTACGCAATAAACTATATTACAGATAAATATTTAATCTGTAACAATTTCGAGAGATGACAGTTTATTTGTTTCAAGTGGCATTTTGAAAAAAAATGCGAGATTTTTTTAAAAATAGCAATTAACCATATTTGAAGAAGAAGAATTTCTGTAGATTTCAATTGGTAACTAGGTCATTTAAATGTAACATTAAACAAACTTTTCAAAATTGAATTTTAACAGTTTCAAGCATTGTGTTTTTTAGTTTTTAGCGTCTTTTCGGCCACTTTTCAGGAGAAGGAATATAAATTAAATTAGATACCACGCTTAAAACCGTTTAAAATTTGTTGTTCGTATGAATCGTGTATTTAAATGTAAGGTTGTGTTTTTCTAGTATATCTATGTAAGTAAAAAACACGGTTTGATTTTTTTTTTCTAATTTATAGTGTCAGCTCGTACATTACTGTGGTACTTTATGACTGAATACAAATTTAATCAATGTGTGATTTTTCTTTTTTTAAAACGCGACGCCAAAAAACCGCTCGGTGGCCCAAATATTTTCATTGAGACATTATGAAAAAAAAACTATTATTTTAAATTTGTTACAAAATATCTCTTGTAACAAATAGCTTTTAAGCCTCGATTATAATTTTCTTCTTAACGATCTTTTTTATATTATTAGCTAGATAAAAAAATGTGGGATATTTTAAACCTTGACTAGTTTCCTGTGATTATTAGAAATTTGAATAAAAAAAGTATTTAAAAAATTTGTGTTTTCTTAAACTTATTTATGAATCTAAGTGTATTTACATATTATATAATTGTTATTACATAGAAATCACATTTACATAACTGTCTAGATATATCATTAGTTATAACCTCAAGCTTATGGTTTTAGTGTCGTAGGCAGACACTTGTTAGTACCAACGGCGCACCGTCGAGGCTGTTCACACACTGTCAAGTGCCAACTGCGAGCGAATATTTGCATAATTATTATCATTAATAACTATGCACTTGTTAATTGTTTACACAGGGACAAACAGTTCCAGAGAGGTCGGCATGGCAATCGGGGGTATGGGGTGGGTAGTGGAGGGGGCGGGGAGACGCACAACCGCACTTTAGTGTTGCACGAGTCCGTGTCGATCGCGTTTATCGATATCGATCTCGCTTACCTTGCTTTTTTATAAATATTGTATAGGTCTGCGTTTTACCAACAATGCACCCAGTATCAGGTGGAAATGCAGTCTGTGATAGAGCACGGTTACCTAGAAGATACTTATTCACGACGGTAATCTCTCCCCGCACTCGCCTATGTAGTATCGCTGCCAACCCAAGCGCTGACATAAATGTATCATTTTCTCTTTTAAATTATATTTTAGTTTCTTAGGCGTTATAACAATATCAAAAAAGTACAGGTTGAAAAAAACTAATATTAATTCGACCACAACAAAACAAATAACTATTAAAAGAAAAACCTGAAGAAAAATTCAAAATAAAAACTTTTAGAATCTTCCGTACTTTATAACATACATATTTTTGGGCATTTCTTGAAGTTTTATGTTGATTCTCTAAGTTGCATGACGTCATTAATCAGGTCCGCAGATATTTCCGCGGATTATAATAGTTTTGTATTGAGATTTTTTTTTAAATTAATTTATTCATGACCATAGAATCAAAGTCTTTCAGTCGGAAACATGTTAATTAATAGGTCTTCGTATAGTAGCGCATTTGTATTGCAGGCTACAACCGATGCCATTCAATCGAGTTCTTGTGAAAACTCGAAAGATCAAATCTGACTATACAGTTCACATTTCTCACAAAAACACATAATTTCTACTCAAAAACTATAAATATCCTACAACTATTGTTCATTTTAGAGTAATTATACACATTTTTAGAAAATAAAACTGCACAGCAGAACGTCTCCTTTCAGTTCCCGCCAAAAACTCCTTTGTATTGAGAATAACGTGTGTGTGACCAGTATACAACTAATGCAGGTGCTTGCGACCCAAACATTAGGATAATAAAATCTTCTAACGTATACTTTACAGAAGTAGAAATATTTTTCTAAACACCCTTGTAGAAAAAGAAATGTTAACAGATTTGTAGCTCATCAATATCAGCCATGTAGTTAGATGGTGGATGGTAGCGCCACAATATATATATCATTGTTTTAAAAAAAAGCATATAGTCAGAAATGTTTTACAAAATTGTGACATTAAACGGAAAAGTACTAATTACAAATACAGCAATTTCACTCTCATGAAAAAAAATCGATATTGAATAGCAGATATGTGATGTCACATCACTAGAAAATTGTCACCTCGACCTCTCGCAAACTATACCTGCACGTTCTACTCACAGTTGCCATTGCACAAGGTGTAAAATTAGCTCGATTCTAATTACAATAAAGTTATACTATACGAACGATACGGCTATACGAAAAATTTCATCAAAGGCAGTGATAAAAAAATCTACAGTAATTAAACTATAAAAATTAAGTCTTTTTCGATGTCATTACTTTATTACATTTAACATTGGACTACCAGCAAAAGTAATACTAAAGAGTCCTCCACATTCTTACGCGAGTACCGTGAGAACATTACGAGATTTGGGAAAAAAGTGTGAAACGAGAACGTGGAGCGTCTATATCTCGTATATAATACAATATAGCCCATAAACGTCCCACTGCTGAGCTGGGACCATTCCATTTTTAGGAAGGGTCCAGTATATACAGCTTGGCGGGCGATTGCCCTAATCACTAAACCACCAAGTCTGTTTTTTTTAATCTACAATGTTATTGTCCAATTTTAAACATAATAAAGCATTTTATTTTACATTTTCGAAATTTTTTCGTTGAGAACTATTCACAGCACAAAAATCGCCCATTTCACGTCGCCTAAACAGTTTGTATCAAATTCGACATATTAGTAATATTATTAACCACCATACAATTGTTTTTGCCTCGAGATTTTTTAACTTCTTTACGATTTATTAAGTACCAACCTATAGATTTAAAGTTTCTTCTATACGGCGGGTTTTCACAATATATGCCAAAAAGAGTACGCTACTAGGGATGTATGTTTATATAATAAAATAATTTTAACATACTAATAATCCCCATTTATGCATTATTAATATATTAAAATAATATAGATTTCCTTAAACCTCAAACAATATTTTAATTTATTTAGTTACATTTGATAATACAATATTCAAGTTTTACTTCACAAAACGTAACTAGATACCACACTCAGAGAGTGTAATAAATTTAAAGGGATAATTAAATTGATTATGGCGAAAGTATTTTCATCACTTAAAACAGATGGTAAGTACACCCCCCATCAATCGGCTTAACACACAACAATAACTGCAGTGAAAATAAAAAATACAGATATAATGAGAAATTCGTTACACCGTATTTGGATTTAATGATTCATTATCTCACTAAGAGTGCGGCAAGAATCATTGCCCTCAAATGTTACATGTATCATCTGTATGTGTAGTTTCCAACAAGTCGACATGGCAATCGGAGTATAGGGTGAGAAGTGGAGGGGGGTCGCCCCGCACAACACCCCCGCCCTCTTAGTTTTAGTGCTACATGAGTCGGCATCGACCACATATTTCGATTGACTTTTCGTCACTTGTTCAAATAAAAAAACGTAGAATCCATTCTCAAACACGATAGATAACCCAAAAGTATCAAAAAAATTAGACAAACACAATATGAATACATGTTCTAAATATTTAGTTAATTACCTGAAATAAAAATATGGTAATGATGTTACTCTTATTTTACGTACTAAGAGAGTTATCGATATCGACTATCTTGTATGTGACGTCACATCACTAGAGCATTGTCATGTTGACCTGTCAAAAACTCAAGCGGGTATTACACTAATTAATTTGCAGAGCGTTTGATCGGGTCCGCTAGCTAGTGCACTAGATGGGCAAACATAGCAAGCTAGTCGTCCAACGCAGCATGAGTAATATAATGTCCGCTTTAGCCACCTGACTAATGGTGGTTGAATAGCTGGCTAAAAAACCAGCCGATGGCTGTAGCGTCTATAGTCCATGTTTCATTGTCACGCACTTCTCTCAAGTCTATCAAATAATAAAAGATGACCCACCACTCGGTCAATACCACAATGTCTATTTGGGTAATGAGGAAATGACTCGCTAACTATTTTATTCGACAACCATTAGCCAGCTGGCGAGTTGGTGTACAGCATGGCCGTGGCTATTTTGTGAAGAACCGCAATTTAGCTGGTTTTTACAATACCCATTTGTAATGGTGGTTAATACCGAGACGCGTACGCGCACCTCATCCGGCAGCCTCGGGCGTGGCGTGCGCACGCGCAGCCGCAGCACTCCCTGACGCCTGGGCCCGTGCCAAACTGGCACTGTTAGCAGTGGAACTGGTGCTGCGTGATCGCGGAGAGGTCCTTCATCAGACCCTCGAGGTTCTGCATCTCGCGGTTCAGCCTCTCCGTGGACCGCGACGGGGTCAGAGGCTCCAACTCTTCGGAGCAGTGGGGAACGTTGCCACCTTAGTTAAATATGTTATTTATTAGCAGCTGAATTCACTTGTGTTTTTCTTGCCATTGTAGGCTTCATTTGGGATAATGATATAGTTACGTGTATAGATCGTTTCACGCAGATGTAGCAATGGGTTTAATTCGTAACTTAAGATTTATTTTCTTACAGTCAATAACTATAACATTATTTGAAGCCCGAGATATTTATTTTTATAAATTATTTATTTAAATGATTACTTTAGAACATTTTCCGCCGGCCGGTTCCTATATGTTGCTAACCATTCACTCGCCTTATCATCGGTTGCATTTTGATGTTACTTGTGTGGAGGTTGCGTCATACCGATAATAAAACAAATGAACGATTAGTAAGATTTAGAAACCGCCCACAAGACATTTAAGCGTCATTAAAGGGTGTAATTGAAAAACGTTTACTAATGTCGACGAAGTGTGGCATTGTGTGACATGGGGGGGGTCTTATATTTCGAAGTCACATTTCAAAATTGAATATGTTTAAACCAATTACGGAACTGCTGTATGTCACAAATGTGACAAAGACGAAGGAGGGGTCAAAAAGTCACGAAATTCGTGTGTTCAGTAGCCAGTAATCATCAGCTGTCTCTTTCAAAGATGTGAAATGCGAGTCTCACCTAACTGCAGTCTGTTGGGTATGTGTCCTGGCGAGGAGCTGGCGCTCTTCTTGTATGGCGAGGTCTCCCTCACGCTACCTTCAAACGAAATATAACACATTGTCACAATTACAAAGGATACAGACTACATTGTCATATTGTGTCAAATGAGGATTTGAATTATATGTTTATCAAGTTTATTTTGCTTCAATATGCAATAATGTTTTAAGCCTCAAAATCTAAATGCTTCATGGCTAGATAACTGAAAATGTAAGACAAGGGTCTAGTGGGCAAATATTATTTTAGAATTTGTAAGAACAATTGATGCCACCCAAAATCACTGCCAGGCTTCCCGCTGGCATGGATCTGGTACCTCATTTATAACTTCAATCTAAAGTTACTTCTACTTAAGGTTATATTTTAATAATTTTAACTTTTAACCGCAAGAAGCCACGTATTATTACTATGCATCCCAGTATTGGTACGACCTAAGGTCAGACACGATCGATGATATTAGGCTTCGCTGCCATTTCATCGTCCTAGAACTAAGTATTTATTTATTGCAAAAGTTATTTTAAATTATTATTTTGTTTAAGAATTTCAGTTTTTGTTTTAATAAGGTTTAATTTAATTAAATTTAAAATGTCGCTTAAGTTGATATAGTGGTAAAGGCTCGATATTGGTTACAGTGGAAATGGTTTTTTTTTATAACTACTCCACGGACTCGAGTTCCGTACCCTTTTTTAAAGCTTTATTTTTAGATTTACTTTTTAAAATTTAACACGCTTATTATTTTAATTCTTGTGTGTGACATTAATTGATTTGTGTTGAAGTGTATGTATCTTACGTGACTTATTATATTAATTTATCCTAATTTTAATACTAAACTTATACTAGTGTAGAATGTATCTGGTACATGCCGGTGTTGTGAGGAAGTGCATGTGCAGTGTGGGCCTTATGTGCCATGTGTGTATGAGTGGAAATGGTTAAGAAGGCCATACCCCTGGAGTGCGAGTGCGTGGGCGTGGAGTGGTCGGAGCCGTTGTCCGCCCCCAGCGCGAAGCTGTGCAGCGGCTGCTGGCAGGGCGGGGGACAGTGGCCCCGCCGCGAGAGGGACCCCATGCCCCCCGGGACCCCCATGCCCCCCAGCCCCGCGGGGGCCCCCGCGCCCGCCTCGCCGCTCAGCGAGTCGCGGCTGAAACACGAGCGTCGTTCATCACATCTCCACATCTCTGGTTCAGAAACCTTCTCCATAGGATTGGTCTTAAAATTATTACAATTGGACAAGTCGATGTCAGTTAATGATTATTTTTTAATAATGATTTAATTTTTAAATCATTTTTACTAAATAATGTCCATATAGTAATTAAAGAAGAAGAAGAATAAAGAAGACCTTCTTAAATAATGTCGATATATTAATTAGGAAACCAGCTTGCCGTACCATCACCAACATATTCGCGTTGCGGTATTTTATTTTCGTATTTTTATAGGAGAAGAAAAACTGATTACTATAATAAAAAAAATCTAGCAAAGATGAGACTGACTTCAAGAATCACTAAAAAGCAAAAAATAAATATTTTCTACAAAATGTGAAGTCCTCCTCCTTTAAAATCGGTTAAAAGCTGTATTCACGGCCGTTTTCACCTGGCCTCAAGAGGCGCAAGCCGACGTCTTTCACCTACAAGTAAAATGCGTAAGCGATTAGTTTTGAAAATGAGGGTCTTTAACATTCATATCTAAACCGATCTAATAAATAAATCATTTTAAGTTTTATTATTCGCAAAGGGAGAGTAGATCGATTGCGTCAATATATTTATTACCCAATGAAAGGATATAATCATTAAAAACGTAGAGTTTATTTAAAATGATAAAATGGATAAAAATTCCAAAATTTCAAAACTATCCTACTTTTTAGGATAACCTTATAATATATCCCTTTTTCGGGATGAAAAGTATCCTATGTTCATAGTCGGGCATCGAATATATATAATAGGGATATAAGAGTAAAATAAATAAAAATCTTATATATTAAATGTATTTTAGTTTTTTTTTGTAGTCAAAAAAAGTTTCGTTTTAAAAGTGTCCCGAACAAAATTATTGAAAAAATGGTTGGTTTCGCAATTAAGGTATCGACGCGTATACTATAGCTCACCCCCTCTCGCTGCCCGCATACCTCAGGCGCTGGCTATCTCTTGCGCGCGGACTATAATATATATATATATATAGCTTGTAAAGTATTACTAAATAACGTTACAATACAAGTTTGTGACGTCGTCTGAAGCCAACCGGAATGCAAGTATAGTATGCGACAGGTCGACATGGCAATCGGGGTATTGTTGGCAATATTTAGTGTTGTACGAGTCAGCATCGACCACATTTATCGATATCGACCTCGCTCACGTAGTTGTCTGCGTTTTGAAATTGACATCAATTAAATGTTATCCGTGCAGGAACTGCGGCCTGTCGTACGAGGCGACGAAACAACCCACAGCCAGGTGCTAAGGTATTTGCCCATCTGGATGCATACCTGGTCTATACTGCCATAACAAGGATGAGCTGTGTTCCGGAATTAGTGGCCACGTTTCAGTATCCCTTTAGAGGAGCGGAAGCATGACAAATGGTATGTACACTTATACACGACGATAACTACTTCCCATCATGCGGACCGTCTGCCTGCCTGCTGAATCCATGTGATAAAAAAAATTGTATGTGTGTTTGAAGTTCACATGCAGTACAAGTAAAATTTCAGAAAATATACTCACAGATAATATATTATTATCACTTTTATTTCGGTCCAAACTGAACCTATATATAATCAGCAGTCTCATTGACTCTCTAATCTATACTGAACAATGTAAAACTCATATCTCATTCTCTCGCAGGCTTAGTCTTATAGATTTATGTGTTTATCTTTTTTAGTGTCGGTAAAATAAAACAAAAAGCACGAAAAGTAGCCGGAAAATTGCTAAATTTTTTTGTGATGAACGGAGAAATAATTGCTATAATAAATATCCTGTCAGTTAGACATTGGATAGGGCTGTGTTGGAAAATATTACTTTTCCTTATCAAAAATTTGGTAATAATCTTAGTCTCGTTTTGTTGCGTGTCAAAAAACGTTACCAATATCGACTGGCTAGTGTGTGATGTCACATCAGTAGAGGATTGCCATGTCGACCTGTTGCAAAGTGTAGTGCATGAACTCACTGTGTATAATGCCCTAAAGGTTCATAGGCGACGTAGTGGCCCCTCTCCCTCGCCGCACAGGCGTAGATGTCGGAGCCCGTGGACGTGGGGGCGCTGCCCCCGGGGGCGCCCGCCATCCCGACGCCCCCGGGGGCCCCCAACGCACCGGGGGGCACCGAGCAAGCAGCGCCCAGGGGGCACGTACCCGACCCACCTAAGTAAATAAAAGGAACCTTATCATCCACCTACACTCCCACTGTGGAAATAATTATTTTTAATTCATTAATGTCTTGTAATTTCAATTGAGAAAATATTAGGTCATATTCTACTTTATGTCATAAATCATTACTAGTGAATAGAACAGTCTTTGTCAAAGTGGGCAATAATGCCCCTTGTGGGCTAAATATCTCAGAAACTGGTAAAGGATCTGAGAAAATTTAGGCATTTTGTAACGGTTTAGGTGTATAACGAATTTGGTTGTTTTATAATATTTTAAATTAAAATAAATGTTACATAAACAACATAATAAATGCAATTTTTATTTTTAAGATACATTGCAAATTTTGGTGACGCTAAAAATATTTATTTTCTCGAAATGTGTGGTAAAAGATTAAGAACTTGTGGGCTAGTAAATTTGAGTGAAACTCGCCAATCCGTCTTAGCCAAACGTGATGTATGTCATTTGTTAACATATATTTAGTTATAATACTAAATAAATATTAAAAAATGCTAAATACTAATGCATTTTTCTCAATTAATAAATAATTAAAGAAACAGTAGTTACATGGCGCAGGCGGCGGGTGAAGGGGCGCCAGCGAGGCCAGCGACGACTGCGGCGAAATAAGGGGGCCCACGCCCGACAGCAGGGGCGTGCTCTAAAAAGACATTTCAGAAACAGCTTATTTATTATTATTAGGGTTTTTGAACGGCGTCTACAGCTATTATGAAGCCTGCAAATTACCTGATCGGGGTGTCCCATCCGTGGGTGCGTGCGCCGGTCGCAGGTGTTGGCGCACCCCACGCCACCCACGCCCACGCCCACGCCCATGCCCGTCATCGCTACCATCACAATAGTGTACAATTAACAAATATTACACATAATACGACATTTGAAACTATTATAAATAATTAAAACATTATTTAGAGGATTCAAGCGAGTGCTACTCGAAAGCTAACTTCAAACGAGGGAGTTCTTCTAGGACCTCGAAAAGTCACATTCCCATTATTGCTGATTTAAAAAAAATACACATTTTTCTACATTAATGTGTATAGCAAAACGTCGCCCTTCTTTCCGCCCAACAACCACACCTTTTCTTTTTAATATTGGCTATAATTATTGAACTAAATTTCATGTTATCCTAATTTCAAAAACTATTTTACAAAGCCTTCAAATACTTAAATTCATAAAAAAGTTATGAAGTAACATATCGAAGAAATAAATGAGAATGAATTAAAAATTGTAATATAAACAAATAAAAATATAAAGAAGGAATAATTTACTGGAAAACTATTCAAATATTACATTACGAAGCGTCAAATAGAAAAGCTATAAATCGAATATTTAAACATTGTGCTCTTCGGCAACTGAATAAGTATCGAAAAAACTACGTTTTCATAATTTATAAAATTTTGTTAATTTGATTTATTTATTTATTATGTGCAATTTAAATAAGATCGTAAAAATATTGTGAATTTTATGTCAATTTTGTTAATAACTTTTGGGTGCAAAGATTCCAAAAATGTATTATAAAGCGGGGGTCGCAACCGAGACCCCCGTGCGGTCATCTTACGTTTGCACTTGAAATCGCAGCAATCGCATCGTTTGCAGCTGGGCAAAGAGGCGGGCGAGGCGCGGAGGATCGCCGTATCGTCACTGCCGCTGCCGCTGCCGGCGCACGAGGGCGAGCGCCGATCTGTGGTGGGGGTCCACGGGCGGGGCGGGGGGTCGTCGACACAGTTTGCCGGATTTAGGACGATGATTAGTGGAACGGAATGTATTATACAAGGATGGGAGGGTATTTAACCAGAACATAATTCATAACAGAAGACAGACAGGGGGTTATTACAGGTAAGAGGATTGTTGGGATCCGGATGGAAAAGATAATAATAATTTTAAATAAAAAAATATCAAATAAGATCAAAATCAATCGCTATGTTGGGATGAATAAATAATAATAAAAATTAAGGGGGGCATAAGTGAAACACTTTGGGAATGTGTGGATGAAATACTCATTTCGATCCGGGCAAAAATGAGTCCGATTCTACGTTTCTTAAAGCAGTATGTTTTGATTCTACTTCTTGTACTACAAGTGTATTTTTTTAATTTGGCCGATAATTTGATAATAAAACAAGCAAAAGTATTAACAAAAGTTATTCTAATTTTTTTATTATTAAAATGAATATTCTAAACTAATGGTACCACCTAAACTTTGTTCGCGTTTCCACGACGATCACATTTGTAAACGGATAGCAACAACGGAACAAAAAAAAAAAAACACATACGCAGGGCCGCCTTTTTTGCTATATTTGTCTATCCCGTGAAATAGACAAACTTATTCATGACAAAAAAATCAGCAGAGCAATACATATTGTATGCTCTAAATTAAGCAAGTTATGCTTGTGTTATGGGTAATGCGGACGGTAACGAGGAAAATTCGTTTCCGAAATTCACCATACCAGGAATCGAACCCGGAGCCACTGCGTTGCAGTGAGGTGAGCCAGCAAAGGGTTAACCTGCTCAATCACAGAGGCCGTCCAAAGCAAGCTCTGTGTTGCATTTCATTTAAGTCTTTTGATTGTCTTCAAGTTATGCTTTAACAGACAGACAGACAAATATTTAAAAAATAATATACTCTCTGCTGATCTAAATTAGATCCCTTGGTTTTTTCCAGTCCACTCTTTTCGTGAGAATTATTTTATTTTTAAAGTGGAGCTCCTTTGGAATCATTGTGATTTGAAACTTGATGCGACACTAAAATAAGATAAACACAAATCTACAAGTGCCTACTAAGCCTGCGAGAGAATGAGATGGAATACATTATGTTTAATAATTTAAACACTATGCTCATACAGATAGAATTGGAGGGGTTCTGGAGGTTACCGTTAATACTTCAAATTTCGTGTTTTAAAACTTAAATATACTGTAACAATATAATATGTGACGTCATGAAATTTAGAATCATTCCCAGCCTGTTGTTTTATTTATATTGTGCCTGAACTACATATACACACATTTTTGTGAGTCAGTTGCCTGCCCTGCCTCGCCCTATCATATCTTTTGGGGGCTCTGAGCTGGGGACTATTGGGTCAGGATACATTAACTATATATATTAACTTATTTTTCCAACAGAAGGTTAGCTGGAATTTGAAGAGAAGGGAATTGGGGGGGGGGGTTTACTCACCGACATATGTGGGCACATAGTGTCTCCTGTCCAGCGAGGCCGGGGGCTGCGGGTGGTGGCGCGCGGGCTCGTACTCCGCGGGCGGGTTCCGGCCCAGGGTCAGGGTCGAGGAGACCAGCGCGGAAGAGCCCTCCACGCTGCCGGCTGATACTTCGCAAACAAACAGACAGATGTCTCTTTTACTCATTATTTGGATTCCAGCGGGACAACGTTAAAAATAAAATTAAAACGGGTTGAAAAAATTGGTAGGGGATGAAAGATTATTTTTCAAGTTATAAAAAAATTTATCATCTATCAAGAAATGCGATAGTAAGTCGATCTGTCTGTCTGAATACCGAAAATGGTCATAGATACCTTTTATCCCGGGAGATGGGAGAGTTTGTGATATAAATATATGAAGTGAATCTGCCGGGGCAAATACAAATATAAAAAAATCAATACAATGTAATCTGTATTAATGGTTGCACTTTAAGCAAGAAGCGCGCACTGGGCTTTGATGTATGTCATTACACATACTCAACATACATCGTTGTCAAGAACATGACAAAATGACGAAAATGACATCAGAAAAAAAACTTTCCTACTTTCCGTACTAAAAGGTATCCCTTGTGCACCTTCGGTATTAAAATTATGCCGAAGTTCAACTAAATCGGTCCAATTGATTTTCCGTGAAAGAGTAACAGACAGACAGTTACTTTCGTATTTATAATATTAATAGGGATTATGTAAATACTTTTTAACGGCCTATAAATGTTGCATAACTATAATGAATAAGACTGTAAGTGTCATGCATCAATTTGAAGTGTGTTTGTCGTACTCTTACTGGCGGAGGTGTGCAGGCCCTTGTCCATGTGCTTCAGCTCCATCTGGTCGTGGTGGATCCACAGGTCCGGGGGCTTGATGCCCGCGGACGCCGACGACTTCTGGTAAGTGCTGCCGCGGACAGACAAACAAACACACACCCCTTTCATTAAATATATTTTATAGGCATCTTCCCAAATGAAATATTTTATTTCAAAATGTAAAACTTAAAAAATCGAGGTCAGGTCGACATGGCAATGTTCTAGAGATGTGATGTCTGACATCTGAAAGTCGATATCGACGAACTTTATAGTACGCCACATATGAAAATAAAATTATAATGCAACACATTTTCAAAAGTTTTTATTTTAACTTGCAATGTTTGTATGTGCATACATATGTTATATGTTCAGGCCAAATTTTGGAATTGAATTTTAAAGCAATTTATCTTCAACCGATTAAGATGAAATTTTGCATACACATCTAGTTTCGTTAATAATGCATTGTTAGTTAAGTAACGTCATTTTAAATTCAATATGGCGGACGGCCCAAGTAGGCGGACTAGTTGTTTTTGTACACTACTATGATATGGGTTATAACATTAAAAGATTTACTAATAAAACTACAAGCTTTTATCTTTGAAAATAATAAAATAAACTTTAATATAAAAGCTTGTTTTTGAAGTTATACTTCTTTAGGGCATTAGGGAAAAATGACGAGAGTAAATTTTTACGATCCGCGCGCACACTGTCACGAAAAACCGACACCTTCAAGTTAGCTTTAGTCAACATTTTAGTTTCTCTATTGTTAGTGTCGTTTTATCTGAAAACGTAGAATAAGGCAATAGATAAAATTTTTGAAAAGATTTTTTTTATACGCCAAAGAAGTATAACTTCTAACTAGGGTTGTAACGGAACTTCGCTTCCGCCTCCGTGACTGCGGAAGTTCCGCAAGACTTAGACGCGTTAGACATACATACGAAGTTTTACCGACGCGATGTAATGTATAAACCATAAACTACCATTTTTTCTACATCCAATTTCACTTCCGCCTCCGCCTCCGTTGACCTCCGCTAAGAAAACCCCACTTCTAACGCGTGTACATAAGTACACACAGACACACACACCCACCTGGTGTCCGGGGAGAGCGGCGCCTGCGCGCGGCGGCAGCAGAGCGAGAGCGCGAGCGCGGCGGCGAGCGCGAGCACTGCGCACGCGCCGCCCGCCGACGCCCACAGCCACGCCGACGTCGCCGACGCCAGCCCGCCGCCCTCGCCGGTCTCTGCCGCGTCCACGAACATATCACAACCCACAGCCGGACAATCACTGCCCACCTCTGACTCTAAAGTGCCCCGGAGACGGTAATCCGCAATTCGCGGTTACGTGATTGAAGGCGAATGATGGAAGTTTTGATTGAACGTCTCGTTGTGCGATTAGCTTGCTAGTTGAGAAACATGGCGGACATAAAGCAAATTTGGGTGAGCAATTGACGCATCGTATAGAGCTCCATCATTCGCACCTTCAATTGAAACGGTCAATGAGGTAAACATTGACAATTGCAAATGACTGTCTCCGGGGCACTTAAAGGAGGGTTGCCTGATTTCGGTATTCTGGTAATACCAATAGCCTGCCAGTTTAGGTATCTTTGTAAATATTTAAAAGCGAAAACTCGCGACACAAATGTTTATTTTGGTAGTTCTTCAATATTCATTTCGGCAAACGCCATTTCCGCTGATGGTAATATCATTTTTTTTCTACTATTACTCCGCCGCGACGATATCGAGAAGACATTGTGAAATTCTCCATCGTTTATATAGTTTTTTCAACACACTTGCTCATAAAGTGGCTCTATGGTCACCGCAATTAGGCACAGAATGACACCTATAATCAAACTGTGAGTAAAAAATAACTCACTAGTAAATTATAGATTTTTTAAAAAAATTTATTGGTTGAGTTGCTTTGTTCTTAAAAAAGTTTTTATTAAAAAAAAAGACCGTGTTCTATAGAACCAATAAATTAATGTTCCTATTTCTTACTCATTTCATGCAACTTCTTATTTAAATAGATAATTTTAATTCGTACGTGTCTAATAAATAAAACTTTCACTCATATATAACTTTTTTTTCTCTGTAATAAAAGAGAACTTTAAATTCCCCATTTTGTACACTATAGCGAAACATATTTCACAACTCGTTTTCACTGTTGAAATTATAGTTATTTAGTAATTAAAATGTCTACAAGTACTAGTTACGAAGAAAATGATATATGTTGTACACCGCCCGATGTAAGATGTGAAGCCCTTAACGCTATAGAAAGTTTACTACCTGAAAACTCCAAGGAAAAATATCTATTTTATCTACTAAATAAAATGAGTTTTTGTTGTTATTTTATTCGCAAGTGTGTTGAAAAACGTCGTATGATACTCGACTCTCTTAAGACCTTCGCCTACGGCTCGAGTCTCAATGGAGCCTCGGCGGTAATCACCAATGTTACACACTAGTACCATAATGCACTGGCACTGTTCCTGTTGTTTTCTTTTAGATGTATATTGGGGGAGGGTGGAGGTGGTGCTACGTTACCCATGGCCGTGGTGTAGGCGACGGGCGCGCTGAAGGGGCCGAGCCCCTTGCCGTTGCGCGCCTGCAGCTTGAAGAGGTAGGTGGTGCGCGGGCGCAGGCGGTCGACGCGCGCGCGCCCGCGCTCCCCCACCACCGCCACCGCCGTCCACTCCTCGCTGCCGGCGCTCGCGCCCACGCGCTGGATCGCGTACATTATCACGTAGCCTGCGGTGCGCGCAACGGAACCTCACTCTTGTGACAACCACAACCACCTCCACGTGGCACCACAATTTAGTGTTGTGCGGGTCGGTGGCGATCTCGGTCACATTGATGTTTGTACAAAAGCCACGCGTTGTTTCAATCGTTATCATTTAACATTAATTAATATTCAACATAAGGTGATTATCATCACCATTTGTACGGGTGTCGCGTTGTGTGTGGGTGGGTTTATGGCTTGGCAGCTAGGCCTTTAAGCCAGATCTTAGTTTACAATATAGTTTCTTTCATTTTCTTAGGCCTATGTGTAGCACAGCTGAACTGTAGGTTATCAGCTGGTGCCATCCAACGGAGTTCTTGTGACAACTCAAAAGGCCACATTTCTCACAAAACACATAACTACTACTCAAAAACGATGTATATCCTACAACTATTGTTCATTTTAGGGTAATTTTACACATTTTTAGAAAATAAAACTGCACAGCACGTCTCCTTTCAGTTCGCGCCAAAAACTCCGTACAGCTGAGACACGAGTCAAGGTTGTTATGGCTGCACTTTATTAGAATGGCAGCAGTAGTGTGTAAAGTCAAAAGTTATCGATATCGACAATCTGGCACGTGACGTGACATCATTAGAGAAATGCTCACCGGTGACGAGCCCGTTGGGCTTGGTCGGGGGCGCCCACGTGAGGTCGGCGGCCCTCGCCGGGGGCGCCGCGGGGGCGACGCGCAGCTCCCGCGGGGGCGACCCGGGGGGCGCCTCCAGCGTCGTGTTGCTCACCAGCATCGACCACGCCGACTCGCGACCACCTTCAAGAAATATGTACCCCTTAAATACCACGAGCTCTAGTTTCGAGATTTCTTTGCTTGAAGTGAAAATTGTTGTCTTCTGCATGACACTATTTTTACGAGTTAATATTTGACCTCTTATAAAGGCGTCAAGGAACATTTCTGTTTTTACGATTTAATTGATGATAAGACACATGATTGTGTACAATGTACCTGCATGTATGCCATTCATCAATATCCTTTATGCATAACTTCATAGTGATCCATTATAGACCTTCGCTTGAAACATCCACTTGGATCCTCAATAATAACTTACTAGTTAATCATCACCATGATCAGTTATGACCTCAATTGAGGCCAGTCTGTGCTGTCCATCGGTCGGCAGGGTAGCTGAGGCTTCCCAAGACACAGGTGGCTTGACTGATGTGTTTTCTTTCAAATTTGTAACGTTGTTGTGTGAAAAGTTACCGCCTTGCTTTGTATGCGTGGAAAAATACATTAGTATGTGATTTTTATTTCTATCTATTACACTATATATGGGATATGGGATAGGAGGGAGGGAGGGGGGAGCAACGTAACCCGTCACTCCTGGCACGAAACACGATCAGCTGAAGGCTAACTGTTTCACGCGAATAATCTGGGAGTGCGAGGTAACACACCGATCGAGCTGTAAATAATAATAATAACAATAAAAGTGTAGAGACGAGATAATTCATTTAAGGTATTTACTCGGTAGTAGGTAAAAAATTAATGTCTGTCCGTACGTCAGACGGTAGAATAAATAATATACTTGAATATATTATTCTTATGCTGCCAAGACTTCTCATTGTATTGCTACACGCCAACAAAGTAAACGCACACCTGGATTATTGCCTTCCCACATTTGAACTTCTTTTGTTTACTTTACGTTTAAAATTTGTAATTATGAAAAACATTCTATTGTTTATGGCCGCACGTGTGCAGATTACGGTTTCTCGCAAACGCGGCTCTTTGTTGTATTGTACAGTTATATAGAAAACGATGCCCAAATGGGGGGGGGGGGGCAGTCAAGCGAGGATTACGATACGAGCAAGACGTGCAAATTCGATAAACTGTATGGTGACGGATTTTGCGCGTGTTATTGAATCGTGCAGTTTGTACTGGCTGTGTTCGGTTATATTCGTACCTGTGTTATACGTGTTTGTATAGTTCTAATCAACTCTATGGTCACAACAATAAAAGATCGGGTCACCTTTGATGAGCTTGACGGCGAACTCGTACTGCGTGAAGGGGCGGAGGTCGTCCAGCATGCAGTTGAGGTCGGTGGCGTTGAAGGTGCGCACGCGCCCCCCGCTGCTGGAGTAGCGGACCACGTAGCGGCGCCCGTCGGTCGCCGTCTTCCACATGCAACAGCCACGATTTGCATGATGGCTATAACCTTACCAACTTAACCATCATGCAAACCCCTAGCGTGTATGGCCGCCATAATAAACTCGAGTTATGTCCCGGCATTTAAAAAATAAAATATTTCATTAATTTCCACAAAACTGCCGTGAACTCGAGTCTACAAATAACCACGTTACTTTTATTAATAGTAAGTTTTTAAAATCTTTTGTGAATGTAACAAACACATTATGGACGCATGTCTGAGACAAAAGAAAATATTATTAAAACAAATGCTAAAGTGAAATATTCCTAGAAGACGGTTAATAAGATATGTACGCTAAAGATGTGTAACTCAGGGCTGATTGATTTAAAAGATGTATAATCTTTCAAAATTGGAAATCACTCTTTAAATCTTTGGTTTGGAAAATACATCTTTAACTCACTACGTTAAGATTGATTTTAGTCACATGGAATGATGAAAACTAACAAATCAGATACTTAGATGTAATATGAGACAATAGATACAGGATATTGTGAATCGAAAAGAGATAACATGCGCACTCTAAGAAATACAATGATGATACACAATAAATTAAACTCTCTGGCGTTACTGTAAAGCTTAAAACCGGTCAACTGAATAAGTTATATCATTCGAAACCAAAGATTTAAAAGAGTGATTTACATGTTTTAAGGAAAAAGATTTATAAATCACTGATCTCATTGGTGATTTAGTTTGCGCATCGCTAATGTACGCGCTGTCTCCTAAAATAAAATTCAGATTGTTATTATGGCCAACTAAAGTTTTCCCCGCGGCTACACTTCGTGTAAATCTCCAGTGCAGTAACTCTACGTTTGTCCTACATAGACTAAATTAAAACACTTACTTGACTTGGTATACTAATTTATTGAACTGAACTATAAGTAAAGTACAAAAAGGGTACTATGAAATTTGTGCTAAACAATATCATGTCTAATTATTAGTCAGCGCCATCTAGTTGTACATGTATCAAGTAGTGTCATCTGCGACAACGTTAAGTACATAAAAACTTAATTAAGTGTTTTATATATTTAAACCTACAATACTTAAGTGTCTTATTGGACTCACTATAATTACAAAGAAACTAAGTCAATATAGTGTAGGCACCTGCACAGTGAGATGGTCGCAGCCGACTCGATTTGAATGACATTTGGGCAACCTGACAACGTGTTTGTTATTGGATTATAGTGATGGTTGTCTGCATCGTAACTAGCAGCGCCATCTATTTTGCTAATCCGTCTTTTTCAAGTGAACGACGTCTTTTGTTGGGATAAAACGTATCCTAAGTGTTATTCGGGTTATAAGCCAGCTTCATGTAGAGTTTCATTCATATACGTTCAATAATTTCCCAAAAAAACGCGATCGCTGCGCCATCTTTTGCGCTATTTTCGCTAACCCACGGAAACAACATCATTTATCGGGATAAAAAGTATGTTAAATAACACCCCGAGATATTTAAATATGTTCTGTAGTTTTACGTGGTACTACTAACAGACAGACGGACGGACAAAAAAAATTTTTTCACGTTTCGAAACGTAATGTACAAACTCGAACTATTTATTTACAGTTTTATAGATAGATAGATAGAAAGATAGATAGCATAGATTAAAATAAAAAAAACTCACCTGTCCCTTGGGCAACGTGGGGTCGGTCCAGTAGACCACGGCAGTGGTGCCGCTCAGCATTATCACCTGCAACGCCATGTTCCATTTGTCAAATATAATATTAAAACAAGTGACTCAGTTAACAATAGTGAATTGTTACACGTGAGTGTTCTATTTAGCCGAAAGTGACCTATTTAAGCATGCACACGAGCGTAGCGAGGATGCCGATTATTTGAATGCCTAAATATGCTTTTCACCCGAGGTTAACATTCTACTTTTCATTCCGAATATGAGGAAAAAAATGAAAACTGATTAGTTAAATAAACAACTATTTCTGCAATGAAATCAGGTTTCAAGTCCATAATTAAATCTAATGAATTAATTTAATATGTAACATACGAAATGTCAAGTAATTTATTTCTCTGTGACATTCTCTCAACCAGTATTTACTAACATTGATGATAGTAAATATTTAACTCTTCTTATATATTAAATAATAATTTAGTAAAAACGTTAATAAAAGTTATGCAATATATATGGATGGATATTGCATAACTTTTATTAACGTTTGGAGGATGGAGCACGCTTACCTAGGAGATACCTATTCATTCGTGATTTGAAGACTTCCACTCTTCGGCAGTGCGCACCAGAAAAGATGAGGCGAAACGCTTGGTTCTGACTGGTGGTGTTTCCACCACGTAACGGTGGCGCAAACCGGTGCGTCTGGTTGTCCGATGGTAAAAAGGGGATGGAGGCATCAGCTCGTGCATTCCTAAGGAACACTCCCCGAAATGTATCCGATAGAAGACAGTCAGCCCCGCGACCTTGCGCCTATGCTCAGGACTCTGGAGTCGAGCGTCAAAAAGACGACCATCGCCGACCAGCTTCCTGGCTCTCTTTGATGAAATAAACCTCCATCACAGCAACAAGAACCTTTTTTAATAGGGTCTTCTATATTTAAATTGTATTATAATATAGTAGTGTTCAAATGTATGTTTTGTCAAGAGAGTATGGTGGAATAGAAACTCTGCCTTCTATATTATTTCCCGGTCCATAACCAACAGGTTATGGGCCCAGCACGGATCACGCGCGGGCAATAAATATGCGTAAAGAAAGCCAAAATATAATTATTTAAAGTTTTGTCGCAATCACTACGCACGAAACAATGGCTAGCGGCAGTGGAGTCTCGTCAGTTCCTGTGGAAAAACTGAGTGGTATCAATGATTACCACAACTGGAAGTTTGCGATGCGCATGGTACTCATCCATGAGGATTTATGGGAGTGCGTGCAGTTGAAGGAAGTGAAGGACGAGAAGAAGGACCTAAAAGCTCTTGCTAAGATTTGCTTGTCGGTACATAGCTCGGTATATAGCCATGTACGCAACGCAAAAACCGCATATGAAGCTTGGAATAACTTAGAACAAGCATTCCAAGGCAAAGGACTGTGCAGAAGGCTGAGCTTACTGAGAAGTCTCTTTAGTATAAAGAGGAATGAGCACGATTGCATGGACGTATATCTGTCCAAAATCACCGATGTTGTGCAACAGCTGGATGAAATCGGATCACCTTTGGAGGATGATTTTGTTGCAGTCATCATATTAAGCGGGTTGCAATCCGATTATGACCCCTTAATAATGACATTAGAAAATAGTAACATGAAGTTGTCAAGCGAGCTGGTGAAGTCGAGGTTGCTGCAAGAAGAACAACGTCGCGCAGGCAGTAGTGAAACAGTGACGGCTATGGTTGCTAAGAAAACGGTTGTTAGTTATAAATGTCATAAGAGTGGACACGTACAGAAAAATTGCCCACAAAATGTTTCCAAACAACATAAAAATAAGAAAGCGTGCCAAGGAAATCCTACAAACAAAGGCATGTTGACCGCAATGTCAGTAGCTCTGAACAGGAATACTTGGTATGTGGACTCGGGAGCAACGTCACACATGACGAATAACAAAGATTTATATATAAGTTTCCTGCCTATTGAACCAGTGCCAGTGAATGTGGCAAACGGTGATAAACTTTCGGCAATTGGTGTTGGTAAAGTAAAAGTTAAATTACAAACTGGTGAAAAGACCATAAGTCATGTATTTTATGTACCTAGTTTAGTAGCAAGTCTGTTGTCTGTGAGTGCATTAACTAAGAAAGGCTTTAATGTTAAATTTAATAAGAAAGGCTGTATAATTCTTAGTGGTAGAACGGTTATAGCTACGGCTACCCATGTAAATAGTGTTTATCAGCTTGATATTTGTAGTACTTTTACATGTAATGCTGCAACGGAAAAAGTCGTGCCTAAAGTTTCTGTTTTAGACACTGTTTTGACTTCGCAGGTGACTGAAGTTGCGCAGTCGGATGCGTGCTCAAGCGATGCAAGCCTGGCATCGTTGACCGCTGACTCTGAGGCCAATACACCTAGTAAGAAGACTTCGCAGGAAACGTGGCATAGACGACTTGCTCATCTCAATGCCAGAAGCATGTACATCATGAACAATGGGATGGTAACGGGCATTAATTATGACGAAGGTTCCTACCAACCATGTGAGTCATGTGTACTGGGTAAGCAATGTCGATTACCTTTTCCTAAAAAGTCAAAACGTCGATCTAAGGAAATATTAGGCTTGGTGCATACAGACTTATGCGGGCCTATGCCACAAGCGTCTTTTGGAGGTTGTAGATATTTTTTAACTTTTATAGACGATTTTTCTCGGAAGACTTTTTGTTATTTTTTAAAGGGAAAGGATGAAGTTTTTAGCTATTTTAAAACTTTTAAATCCTTGGTTGAAAACCAAACGGGCAAACCAATTAAGGTTCTAAGGAGCGATAATGGAACTGAATATGTTAATAAACAGTTTCAGAATTTTTTGAAGGAGCATGGAATAAAGCACGAAACTACTATTCCATACTCTCCTGAACAGAATGGGGTCAGTGAAAGAGCTAATAGGACAATTGTTGAAAAGGCCCGGTGTATGCTGCAGGATGCAGGTTTGGATAACCGCTTCTGGGCGGAGGCTGTCCAAACTGCAGTTTATATAAAGAATAGGTCGCCGACAAAAGCAGTGATGGGATCAACACCAGAAGAAAAGTGGTCTAACGAAAAGGTTGATGTAAGTCATTTTCGGGTGTTTGGTTGTGTGGCCTATGCTTTAGTGCATAACACAAAAAAGTTCGATCCCAAATCCAAAAGGTATATTTTTGTTGGATACTGCGAGGAAAGCAAAGGATATAGGTTGATGGATCCGGAAAACCTACCTACTTGCATAAAGGCTAGAAATGTAAACTTTTTCGAAGATAAATTTATTTCGAAAAATAATGTTACAGATGTGTCAAATACGTTATGTAATGAAATATTGACACCAAATATTATGAACATTATTTCTAATTCGGAAGTAAATAATATGAACGAAAATGAGACTGGGAGTGATCAGGTTTTCGTCAGGTCAGGTGAGCGAGAACATGAATCGTTTGAGCCTGATGCAACTGTAAGCTCGATCGTAAGTTGCAATGATTCTTCGGATGAAACATACGTTCCAGGGTCGTCTTCTTTAGACGATACGGATTTTTCAAACTTCGTGAGCTTGAATAATACCACTGAATTGGTAAATATGGTGATGGCATTATGCTGTGATAATGACGAGCCATTGACGGTGAAACAAGCACTGAATGGTAAGGATGCTGATCGTTGGCGAGAGGCAATGCAGGAAGAATACGATTCTTTTGCAAAGAACAATTGTTGGAAGTTGACAGATCTGAAAGATGGACAAAAACCGGTAAGATCCAAATGGGTTTTTAAGATTAAACGTGGTCTTAACGGAAATATACTAAAATATAAGGCGCGTTTAGTAGCGAAAGGTTTCACGCAGAAGTATGGTATCGATTACCAGGAAACCTTTGCTCCGGTTGTACGTCATTCGACAATTAGGATGTTGTTTGCTATTGCAGCCATAAAAGACCTTGACATTGATCAAATGGATGTCAAGACAGCATTCTTAAACGGAGATTTGAAAGAGAATGTTATTATGGAACAACCAGAAGGATTTGTTTTAAAGGGGGAGAATAAACACAAAGTTTATAAGTTAAACAAATCCATTTATGGCTTGAAACAAGCTGCAAAATGTTGGTACGATAAAATTAATACCGTATTAACAGTAAAAATGGGTTTTAAAAGGTCTAGTGTGGAGCCTTGCGTATACTTTAAAACTCAGCAGGGTAGATTATCTATCTTAGCCCTTTATGTTGATGACATTCTTTTATTTACTTCTTCAGATGCTGATAAGCAGGAAATAAAGAAGCGTTTGAATGAAGAATTTGAAATAAAAGATTTAGGTCAGGTTCATGAATTTTTGGGAATGCGAGTTTGCAGGCAGAAGAATAAAATCACACTCGACCAAGCTAGCTTTATAACTAGGATTTTAAACAGATTTAAGATGGCTGACTGCAAACCTGTTTCGACTCCAATGGAGGTTGGTTTGAAGCTTACCAAATCTGAAAGAAAGCTGGAAAACTGTGAGTACAGAAATCTTATTGGCTGTTTAATGTATGTCGCTGTGTGTACTAGACCCGACATAGCGCATGCGGTTGGTTTCTTAAGTCAATTTAATGACTCTTATTCAGATATCCACTGGAAGGCAGCTAAACATGTTTTAAGATATCTGAAGGGTACTACCAATTACTGTTTGGTATACGACAAAGGTAACTTTGAAATATGTGGCTATGTAGACGCGGACTGGGCGTCATGTGAAGTAGACCGGAAGTCATACACTGGCTATGTGTATAAAATCGGGAATTCTGTCATCAGCTGGGAAAGTCGTAAGCAAAAAAACCGTCGCATTGTCTAGTACTGAGGCCGAATACATGGCTCTTTCCGATGCATGCAAAGAGGGTTTATTTATGCGTACTTTTCTTAAAGAATGTTTAAATTTAGATTGTGTTATTAACTTATTTAATGATAACCAGTCTGCACAAAAGCTGAGTAAGAATTCGATGTTGCATTCGCGAACTAAACACATTGATGTCAGGCATCATTTTATTCGTGACATTGTTACTAAAAATTTGATTAATATTAAGTATATGTCAACTGATAAAATGTTAGCGGATATACTGACAAAGCCTTTACCGAGAGTAAAGTTTTCAATGTTTTTAGGTCAGTTTAATTTGAGAAGTTATTATTTACGCGAATGACAGTATTTTTAGGAGGTCTATGTTTAGTTTTTATTTGTATATATAGTTACGTAATGCCACATATGTGTTTATTGTTTTTTGTAGGGTTATAAAATGAACTATGTATAATTAATTATATTTTGATTTGGAGATTAGTTCATACTATGTTGAAATGATTTCAGTTTAAGGGGAAGTGATGAAATAAACCTCCATCACAGCAACAAGAACCTTTTTTAATAGGGTCTTCTATATTTAAATTGTATTATAATATAGTAGTGTTCAAATGTATGTTTTGTCAAGAGAGTATGGTGGAATAGAAACTCTGCCTTCTATATTATTTCCCGGTCCATAACCAACACTCTTCTCAATTGATTCCAACGCCTCCAACTGGCATTTGGCTGACCCGTCCCAAAGATGAGAACAGTACTCCATGCAGGACCGAACTTGTGCTATATAAACGTGATGTAGAAGGCAAGTTAGGGGGTGTCGCGGTACCTTGAGCCCGACCGGCGGGATGAGGGGCGGCAGCGGGTCCTCGTCGTCGGGCTCGTCGGCGTCGTCCTCCGCGCTGAGGGGGTCCTCCTCGGCGGCCGCCTTCGTGCGCACCGTCGCGTACACCGCGGGCCCGAAGCCCAGCGAGTTGCTCGCGCGCAACGATATCACGTACTCCGAGTTCGACTCTACGATACACATCATTACATATCGAGTGGAAGTGTCTTCTTTAGAATCGCTGTCATTTGAAACTCGAAGAGAAGAAAGAGAGATAAACACATAAACCTATTTCGGTGTTTCAGACGTTTCAGTTGCCTTTGTCTTCCGTGATCACCGAAACGTCAGAATAACAAAGATCAAATAAATTAAAAAAAACCGCGCTTAAAACCGTTATACGTAGTTTTATTATGTATTCAAGACGCGAAAAATTAAGAAAATATTAATTAGCCTTGTCAGGGATCGAATAAGCTGATTTTGAAAAAGTAAACAAACTCTGTATATATATATATATATATATATATACCAAATCATAGTGTAGCTTGTCAGGATCAATTTCTGTGAAGGGACGTCAAACGGCAAACCAAGGGAAAGGGGTATTTTTGAACAAATTGTTCTATTCTCTATATACATGAATTAAAACTCACCTCATTTCAGACATAATGGAAATTATAAAAATGGTTCTCTCTTTAATAGGCGTCCATAAATTAATATCCAAAACCCCTACCCTACTATGTCACCCCAATCAGTCAATAACTAAACATTAATTGTGTTTAAATGAGATGAAGTTGATTTCAGATTATGAATATGGCCTAAAAACAGCGTTTTAGTTTTCTATTACAAAATGGGAAACATCAGCCCTAAATTCTATGTGAAAGACGAGACATTAGGGGTGCGGTTGGAAAACCTGCTGCAATTTGCAATGACCTATTTTGATGGGACTTTCACTGGCAGATAGCTAACACTGGTCTACAGTGATTTTGTTGATCTAGTTATGAAAAAGGTTTTGTGTCCATTTATGCACACAATTCATGAAACTATCAATGATTTTGATAGATTTGCTCTGATTTAAAAAAATCTTTATTTCCATTTTACATTACAAAAATAAAAAAACGAGTTATAAAATAACAGATATATTTATAATGTCAGTAATATTTTGGGAAATTAGGATAAGTGGTAGTAAATAAAGAGGAAAATGTGGATAATATATTTTATAATTTCATAAAACGCCATTTATGAGTTTTTGTTTTCTAATCTTTCAGCTTACAATCTCTTTTCAAAGACCAGCAGTTGTTGATTGTTATATGTTAATTGTTCAAAATATAGATATGCAAAAATCATGAAAATACCAGCACCTTAAGAACTTTCATGAATATATTTGTAATCTGAGCACTTGAAAACGTAAAAATTTGCGATGATATCCAGGGCAACAAAACAAAACTTGTTTTTTGTGGAACTGTGTAATGATATAAGTTTCGCGAAAAAAGTGCCCACCCGAACGAAGTCGCAGGCACAAATAGTAATTAAATTATAATACAAAAAAAAATCACTCTCGTCTTTACACAATCACAATGCATGAATGAAATATTGTCGCACTAAAGGGGTTGTGCCATGAAAATGGTTTGCGAGTGAAGTAAGCGGCAGAGCGAGATTGGAATGCTACTTACTTCAAGCGCGCATTGAAGTTTTGCTCGTACTATAATATAATGATAATGTGTAAAGAGTTGAGCGACACCGCTATTGGCGGGAAGAGACGACTCACCCAGGGACCTGATGACGTGCGAGTGCAGGTGCGCGGGCAGCTCCCGGGACATGTCGTCGGGCACGCCGAGCCCCCAGCCGAGCACGTAGCTGCGCACCACCACCGCCGGCCCCCCCGCGCCCTCCTCGCCCGCGCCCCACCACACCGAGATCCAGTCGCGCCCGGCACGCGCTGCGGGCAACATCACTCACGTCAACTCCCATTGGTGAGTAGTCGCAAGCAATGGGCGTCATACTCACTGGTGAGGGGCGGCGGCTGCGCGGGCACGCGGCTCTCGTCGCGCTGCTGGTGGTGCGTGGTGGCCGACACCCACTCGCTGAACGGGCCCGCGCCGACCGCGTTGATCGCGCACACGCGGACCTGCGGTCGAACACGTCATTGCGCGCCTCAAGTAGGCAGGCAGCATTGCGCTCTCACTCTGCCGCCAACTTGACTCACATGCCATCTCTTTCGCACTACATAGTGCTGTGCATTCGACTAGACTTCAACATTGGACATTAAGATATAGTGAAATGGTTGAATTTGTGACTCGAACATGCTACCCTTATACGGGTCACCAAAAACATCCTAAACTGGTGAATAGCACATAACCTTATGTATAGGAGCAGGATGGATTTCTTTTTATAATTAATAGGTTCGCGTTTGACCGACATTGCGCCTGATGTCGCAATTGAACGCTTACCTAGAAGGTACCTGTTCACGCGAGACTTAAAGACACCTAGATTGTATTTTTCGGGAAAAACAGTAGTAATGTTAAAATTTTCCATCTTAAGTTAGAAGAAGACCTACAAGACCTAGAAAACGTCTCCCCAAACGCACATAAGTTTTGCACGTACTATACATACACATAATAATATATCTAAAATACAATGACATTCACATATTTTTGTAATGGATAAAAATCAAGATGTAAAAAGCAAAAGAAAATATTCATTTTTAAGTGTGATACACAAAAGAACAGAAAACATGAAAAAATAAAAAATGTTAATTAAATAAATTTTGGTCCTTCGAGCCGGATTGGCATTTTGCATTGAATCTGTTTCATTTGACAACTTTGTATGTTCTGAGGAAAACAGCTCACCTGGTAAGTGGTGGCGGTGTCCAGGCCCCTGAGCTCAGCGCGCCTGGCGTCGGCGGGCGTCGTCAGCGAGTCCGCCTTGCGACGCCCGGCGGCCGGCGCCGGCGCCCCGGCCGCGGTCGGGCTGGCGCCCACCGCCCGGTACCGCACCTTGTACCCGGTGAGGGCGCCGCGGTGGCTTCTCGCCGGAGGGGCGTCCCAACGAACCAATATCGACTGGAATTGTATGTCAGTGCGCATTTACTTACAATAAATAAAGCCTTCTATTGTGTTATGAATTTATCTCCTTTTGGCTGCTCTTATAAGGAAAATATCAAAAAGTCCAACTTGAAATCTAATGCAATATATTACTAAAATCATTCAGTTCAATATTTTTTTCTAACCGAGTATAGAAATTACAATTACATAAAAATAATTTTGGTTTCCGCTATAAACACCGCTGGTTTGAGAAGACTCACGTATCACCATTTACCACATATTGATATACTACAACGAGTGACTGTGACGCCGCCATTGTGACCCTCACTGGCGTGTACGACAAAAATATCTATCTAAAGGCGTATTTATATTTGTCTGGTGTTTTGATGGTAATTATGTGAGATGGCCGTCGGAGAAAGTTTTAAAAAATCAAATATAATTCTTAAACTTTAATTGTAATCCTAATTGATCACGATGATCAGTTATGACCGAGTGCTACCGCGATTGGAGCCAGTCTGTCCCGTCCATCGGTTTGCAGGGTGGCTCCGAGGCTTCGCAGGAATCTCTCCACTCAGCACTTTCCCATGCGTATGCATGAGTGGCCTGGATGAGGTGTTTTCTTTGAATTAGTTGTGTGAGAAACAACAGGGTTGCCTCATATGTGTGGAAAACCGTAGGGTTACCACACATAACATGTTTTCTGACGCTATTTTTAGACGGTGCTTTCGTAAACATTGAGCGATAATTGCACTCGAGTTGACAGTGACAACGGCGAGGGACTCACGGTGGCGCTGGTGCTGGTGGCGGTGAGGTTGGCGGGCGGCGCCGCGGGGGCGTCGCTGGGCGTCCGGAAGTGCGCCTGCGCCGGCGCCCCGCCGCCGCCCATCACGCGCACCCAGTACGCGGCGGCGGCGCGCAGCGCGGACAGCGAGCACGACACCAGCGCCGCCGGCTCCGCGGACTGCGCCTCCACCAGCTGGTACTGCTCGCGCCCGGACTCCACCTGGGGACGAGCCAGTGTCGTGTCGTATTCAACTAATACGTCACGGGGACGTCTGACAGCCCGATTCCCCATAGCCAACCTTCAAGAAATTTGCGGCCAAAGCGGTCGAAAGCGCCATGCAGTTATTGGCGCTTACGTTTTCTATTCCTACCTTATGCTCGGCAGCTTTCCATACGTATTGGATGAAGTAGCAACTCACAACCCGATCGGGCACCGGTTTGTTTCAAAATATACGATAAGATATCAAAATTAAATACATCGCGATTATTACTTTTTTTGGCACACAAACACACACACAAGAAGAAGTGGGCGGCGTACCTCGGTGTAGTGCACGGCGTACTTGGTGGGCGGGGGGGCGCCGGGCACCGTAGGCAACGGCGGCTTCCAGGAGACGCGTGCGCTGTGCGGGCCCAGGGGCTCCACGCGCAGCTCCAGCGGGGGCCCGTGGGTCAGCTCCTCCTCGGGGGTGCTCACCTCGATCGTCTGCCGGAGCGAGAACACACTCCTTAAGCAATCATCAAAATATATAGTCGCGACCTTGTAACTACATGTTTTGGTGATATTGTTTTTTTCGTCATATATTCATGTAAAACGTAGTGGAGCCATGTTGGAATCACTGAACTGAGAATACCCATGTGAAACAGTTATCCTTAAGCTAGTCTGGCTTCGGGCGATGAGTGAGAAATCCGATGTACGATTCACCCCCCCCCCCCCATCTCATATTTCCTATCGCATCTCCCTAAACCCCATTCCTCCTGTTTAATACCTCTCTACCGTCGTCTGTTTTTCCTGAAAAATACAATTTAGTTGGTAGAAACAGGTATCTTCTAAGTAAGCATGCTTCATCTTAGACCACAATTTCATCTGACATCAGACGCAATGTCGATTAAACGCGAACCTATTCAATGTAAAACGAAAGCTTTACCTCATCCTACAGGAGACTGTAACCACTTCGTTTCCAGGAGCTAATGCAACGTATGAACGGTGATGGTCATTTAATGGTCCTCCGAGAAGGATTTTTTCATAATTTATTAGATTTAGGATTCGGTAACCAAAGTACAGTAATAGAATAGGTTACTGTATCCAAGCGGTTATAGTTACAGCTCGCAGATGGGTAGGTGGCTTAAGTAGTTTTAGCCCAGAACAAGAAGATCTGAAATAAAGTTTAAATAATAATAATAATCAATTTGTGGGTAGTTGTTTCAGAAATGGGTTACCTCAGTGGGCGGCGAGACGGAGTGTTCAGTGTAGGCCAGGACGGCGAACTGGTAGGTCGTGTTCGGCTGCAGCGAGGCCACGTTCATCTCGTGCTTCTGCGCGGGCCCGCGGGACACGCGCTCCCTGCCGGCAACGTGAGCATACAATAACAAAAACGATAATTACCTTATAACTGTGCTCTGCGGAATTATGTGTACGAACTTCAAGAACGCATATACATTTTTCATGTACTATATATACATTGTCATGAAAACTAATAACCATTTTAAAAAAAGCAAAATCAAACTTGACTTCAGTGGTGTTGTTGATTCATGTTTCCCTTGGCACCGACTTCAATATGTTGTAGGGAATATTTATTTAATGCTTCTTTTGTTGTATTTTCTTGATATTATTATAATATTGATATTATTATTTAAATAATATTAACAAATTACACTACAAACCAAAACTTAGAAATTAAATACTACTTAGTTAATAATGCTACTTAATATTACTTTTGAAGCCAGTTTCTTTATTTTTCACTTTTAATTTATATATATAAAGTGCTGATTTGTAACGAGACCACTAAATTCGTTAACCGGTAAGGAGAGAAATTCGTGAAGTCCTGCCTATCGGCTCGAAGGACCATGAACGCGTTAGGGATTCGCTATAAATTATAATTAAAGGATAAATTCATAAAATGTATATTCAATTGACCAACGATAGAATAAAGGAGCGAGGGAGCACACGCGGTGGCCGCTCTTCGTGTACTCACTAATAATTAATAAAATGAAGTAAAAATGTAATATACGCGTATTCGGTTTCACCGTACATTATCCAATAGCAAAGAAATTTATTTGAAACTTTTGATACAGAAACAGTTATGGAAGCGAATGGAGAACGTCCTTTTGTCGTATATTTTTGAATTTTCTCCTTTTTGTTAGAAGGTGGTTAAATATGAAGTTATTAAAAAAATGGTGTAATTCTTAAATGTAATAATAGACTACGATAAATCATGGCTCACCTCTCACTCCCCTTGACTCTGTATATGACAGCGTAGCCTGTGACATCCTCGAGTTTGTGCTCGGGCTCCTCCCAGCTCAGGGTCACGAACCTGTGCTTAACGATAACTGCCCTTAAGGCCCTCGGCATAGAGACCACGCTCGCGTTCCCCTTCCTCAGCTCCTCCAGGTCCAAGCCTTCGGCAGCATGAAAAACACTTTCATCGTAAACACCGGTGTCGTAGTTCTCATAGTCTACTTGCGGGCCCGATGTGTACGCGGAGGACGTCTCGCCGAGGAAGTCTGAACCCTCGGGCCCCGGCTCCAGGGTCGAGTCTCCCAGACCGGTGGACACCAACGTGTTGAAGATGTCATGAGTGGGATTCGGGGAGTTGGGAGAATGACTCGTGAATGTGGATGATAGGGTGGCATTGGTTTGGGGTTTTGATTTTTTTCGAGGTGCGTTATGACTGTTTATATCTGGAAATGTGTGAAATAAAAAGAAAAAAAATAAATGAAAAAAATAACAGCGCAAAAATAATTCAGGCAATCAAATGTTCAATTCTACATTGAATAATGACATGATAAATTATTGGTTGTAAAAGTTTTAATGAAATCTATGAAAGCGGAAGACAGTGAGAGAGGTGCGGCAGTGGTCGAGTGTTAATAAAATGAGGAATATAAAGGTTTGAAAAATTTAAAATAATACACGATTAATTAGAGTTAGACACACCACAATAAATAGAACAAAGAAAAAGCTCTAGTAAAAAAAAAACACAAAATCTTAAAGGCATTACAGAGTTATATGACCTCATTTCTAAAATAATGTAGAAGAAAAGCGCTACACGACGTGAACATTCATAATACAATAGTTAATACCTCTATGTTACTTATATAATAACTTTACACATATTTACTGTTGTTCAATCTAAGCCTAAGCCTTTGCCAGCCTACCTCACTTCAACGCAGAGGCTCCGGGTTCGATTCCTCAACGAATGAATATGCTTTATTCTGTTTTAAAGATATAGTTAACAGAAACAAAATTTTACAATACAATAGGCGGTCTTATCACTATTAGCGATTTCTCCAGACAACCTTTGGATGGACAAGAAAATTGATAAGAACAGGGGTATGTTGCATTATTCTCACTATCGAATCAGTATCTTATAAATATACATGTCTTATAAATACATACATGATATAATATACATACATTAATAAAAATATAAATATTATACTAACACGATATATGTAAATAAAATATTATAAAATACACTTACATAAATAAACTAGCTGTCCCGGCAGACGTCGTCCTGCCCGGTAAAAAATAGGGGTTGATCGTAGAGGGTTGAAAATCTAGGGTTGTATATATTTTTGTATGTCGTATCATAAAAAAACAGAAATTAAAAATTTTGTCTAAAAAATAAAAAATAAAAATTTAGGGGTGGACTACCCCTAACATTTAGGGGGATGAAAATAGATTTTGGCCGATTCTCATAGATACCGGATAAGCACAAAAAATTTCATCAAAATCGGTCAAGCCGTTTCGGAGGAGTATGGCAACGAAAACTGTGACACGAGAATTTTATATATTAGATATAAGACAAGAAAAATATGACAATGACTGCTGCATCTTTAATTTGTTTCCTGGTATAGTAAATTTCGGAAACATATTTTCTCCGTCATTTACTATGGTCTGGGTGTCTGGGATCGGCCCCAGAGCAGAGTAGTCCGCTGTATATTACCCATAATACAAGCGAACTTGCTTAATTTGAGGATATATAGATGTTGTTTATGACAACGTTCGAAATTTTCTAACTCGGCACACACTTCAGTTCGTTAACAACTGCTATATTCATACCACACTATTTGTCTACGCTAGCGCCATTTCCGAGAGCCTTTCAACTATTATTTAACAATCTTCTACCCTCCTAGATTTGGGCCGTTGCAATTTGAGTTCCAAATATAGTGGAATAAAGAGTTGAGGAACTGAGCATGAGGTTACCGTCGTCCGGGGGCAGCACGAGGAGGCGCATGCTGTTGACGGCGAAGCCGGCGGCGGAGGCGGCGGCGCACTGGAACATGCCCGCGTCCACCCTCAGCACCCCTTGAATGCGCAACGATGAGCTGCGAATATTCACAGTTATATTTTTACTAGGACATACCCGCAACTTCTTCAAAAAAATATCACACAGTTTATTACATTTTCAAGTAAAAAAAAACCCGCGAAATTGTCAGAATAAAAAGTAGCGCAAGTTTTAAATCTAAGAATTAGCTGTCGATCAGCCGTAACCGCATCGAAATCGGTTTAGTAGTTTTTACGCCATTCCGAACAAACAGACAAGAAATTTTAAAAAAATTGCATCGTAATATTTTCTTAAGCCGAAACGTCGGAATAATAAAAACAAAATAAACCACCGCGCTTAAAACCGTTAAAACATTGTTATGTTAAATTAATCATGCTCTCTATCGTTAATATAGTCTATTCCACTTTTTATAAATAGCTTTTAATATACAGACACAACATGTTTAAAAGTTTATAATATGAATTTATTTTTTGTATTTCTTTATGGATGAGTTCCGTATATAGACAGACGACCCACCTGATGGAGTACGGTTACCATGACCTTTGGTCATTTGCAACATCCTAATTGCAACAAATACGCAATTGCTCTCAAAAACGCAGACTGGAACCCGGCCACTAATGCCGAATATAACTCAAGGTGTGAGTACAATTTTTACTTTTTCATAAAATCACATAAATTTTCCTCTTAGAAGAATTTGTTGATCTTGGAATGTCATCGAGATGTTTGAGCGAACCATTTTTTATTGCCGGAGTACAATATATAAGATGATCCCCATAAAGATGCTAGCGATGCATTGCCGCCCCCCAAAGGAATCTGGTCGGGCAGATGCGTCGCCTCTTACGACATGACAATGAGAACAATCGCGATGAGTGGCGATAAGAGGAGCGAAACGAACCCGTTGACGAGCGCGATGTCGTGGTTGTTGGGCGTGAGCGGGTCGCCGTCCTTGAGCCAGGTGACGGCCGGCGGCGGACGGCCGCGCGCCTCGCACCGCAGGGTGACGTCACCCCGCGCGCGCGCCACCGCCACCGCGCCCCCCGCCAGGTACACCCGCGGCGACGTCTGTCGAAAGTTCAAACCTTCACAATACGAAACAAATAAATACAAGCAAAGGAAAGTGTGCGTGTACTTTTTTAATTTTATCTTTTGTCTTGTTCTACGTTTGTAGAAAAAACGACACTAACAATAGAAAAACTAAAATTTTGACTGTAGCTAACTTCAGGGTGTGCATCGTAAAAATTTACTCTCATCATTTTTCCCTAACGCGCCTAAAGAAGTATAACTTTAAAAAGAGAAAACCACAAAGTATCAGAAGAGAATAGTATAGAAATAGGTATAGATATAGTTAAACCAACGCTGCTTTTCTGCTTTTATGGAAGTCACAGTAAACTATATATTATTAATAAAAAATCACATTATAGTGGTAATAAAAAAAAAATTATACTAATAAATAAAGTTCAAGAGTTTGTTTATTTGAACGCGCTAATCTCAGGAACTACTAGTCTTATTTTAGAAATTCTTTCAGTATTAGGTAGCACCTTTATCGAGGAAGGCTATAAACTATATATCATCACGCTCAAACCAATAGGAGCGGAGCACCAATGAAGAGAACTGAGGGGGGCGTCCTCTCCCATGACAACATCCCGTTTTGTTGCAGGATCCCGTTTAGTAGTGTAGCAGCGTCAGTCACTGTCAAGTGCTGATGTGAACTTAACTAATTTATTTTAGAAAGCGTAATCTTAAGTACAAATATTAACAAATCATACAGCTAGTACATATAGCACAATGTGCGAGTGGCGCGAATGATGTGCGAGCGAGATAGAACAAGTATCAGTACGCGCAATGCGGTTCGGTGTTCGCTGCGATGACTAGACGTATGCAACTCCCATAGGAGAGTATAGGTTTTAATATTAGCAGTCACAGCGAGAGGCAGAAGTAGTTGAATAATACTTCAGAAAGAGAGAGAGGCAGAGAGTAATGTTCACCTTTGTATGTTGTCGTGAATTGTGAAAATATTTTATTGAAGTGAAACTTCTTTATGAAAAAAAAAATTACCATCATATTTTTCGGTTACGCGTAACATTTTTTCCTTTGCGCGCCATCGTTTTCTTGCCCCTACCACGGTCGATTCAACCGTGGTAGGGGCTTTATTTATTTAACCAATTTCTGTAAAGTTGCATATAGTAGATCATTTTTCGAAAAATAAGGTCATAAAGAAGTTTTACTACTCGCGTGTGTACACTAGTAGACACGCATTTTTTTATAGCTTTTACAGCGGGGACGGATGGACGAGAGACAACGAGACAACGTTCCCACTCCGACTTTGGTCCGATGCACGCGTCGTGTTGGCTCACCTGCACGTGCAGCTGCGTGCTGTGGTCGGCGGAGTCGAGGCGGCTGTGCGCGCGGCACGTGTACGTGCCCGCGTCGAGCGCGCGCGCCGACTGCACGCGCAGCGACCCCGACCCCACCAGGTAGAAGCGCGAGTCCAAATCACTGTGGGGGCAAAGTGGAGTATAGCAGTACCTGGTGGAAAGTGGTTACTACTGGTGGGAGATTTTAATTGAGCACTATTCTTTCTCTATTCCTGGATACCCCACCACGCTTGTTCAATGCGGATTAACGAGTGTCATTACTATGTTAGTTAGGTCAAAAAACTACTTAGGTAGTGGAAAAAAACATACTTTAAAATATTTTAAATCTTGACCCTTAAAAGGGGCCAAAAATATTTGTCCATAATCTGCCAGCTGCTATCAAAATTGTCGCGTAAAAAGCAAGAGAATTATATTGTCTCTTTTACTTGAATACCAATTCTATGTAGTTAGAGGGAGAAAGCATCAGTTCAACGTACGTTTCAATTATCTGTATTTGACCACAAAATTGTGGTGGTTCCGCCTTAAATGGTTGATTCAAAATTAAAATGATCACCTCAAATAAATAACTGTATTCATTTACATACCTCAAATCGATAGCAACACCATTGTTGAGCCAGGTGATCTCCGGTTTGGGGTTGCCAACAGCGGCGCAGTCGAATGTCACGGAAGCACCTGAAATAGCACAAGCAACGAATCAGCGACACTTTTAGCCGACTTTTTACTTGTGGCGTCATCAAAAATGATTATTTAAACTTCGTCCACACATGACTTAAAACTCCTACAGGATTCCCGGGACACAAACTAAGGCAGCGTTTAAAAAACAATGTAAGCCTAAAACAATTACAAACCGTTCCCGGGATAAAAAAATATCACATTTTATTACACAAAAATTGCTATCGAATGGTGAAAGAAATACATTAGAATTGGTTTTTTTTTTAATTTTACTATTTTAAATCATTCCCAAAAAATTCCCACGGGATCCTCATGATATGGACTTCAGTTTAATACATAGCTGTCGATCAGCGAAAACCGCATCGAAATCGGCTTAGTATTACGTGAATTCCAAATAAACACACAAACAGACAAGAAATTAAAAAAAAATGTATATATAGTCTATTTCAGTTGCTTTTTTAATAACTTTTATGAAGAGACACGGCATGTTTAGAATTTTATAATATTATAGATTTTCATTTTCTAATTATTTTTGAACAATCCACTCCTTGCCAAGAAAGGTTGAGAGATTCAAAATTATAAAAAAGCTTACTTATCTGTTATATGAAAATATAACATAATCAAAAAGATTAGGCAAAAGCTATTTTGGGGGGAAACTGTACCACTTTTTATATTTTTTTATTGCATGAGTTGTAGACAGGTAGACGGCCTGATGGAAAGCCATATCCATATGTTACCATCGTCTAAAGGTGCTGCCGGTGTCTAAAAGCAGTCTGGAATGTGGCCACTCATGTCGGAACCCAACTCATGATTGTTATGGCGGCAGACTCTAGACCAGGGGTGGTATCAATTCATACGGAAAAATACCCTACCACCTAGCTGTGGGTTGTTTTATCGTCTCTTTCGACTTTCCAAAGTGAGAATTTGTATTCTTGCTTCTTCTTCTTGCTTCTTGAGGAATTAAACAAATTAGTAGATACCTGCACTAACCGCTCAACAAATAGAGGATGAACATAAAGTCGATGACACTGTAAAGTCGTATTTTATACCGTTATATATTTAAACGTTAATATATAAACAAGTAGCTTAATAAAACTACGTTTTAACGGTTTACGATAGGCGCGGTAATTTATTTGATTCTTGATATTCCGACGTTTTGGCTACTTTTCAGTGGCCGTGATCACGGAAGACAAAGATGTCAAGTGTCAACTAGTGTTGTCAAAGTTTTATTTAGCCCACCGCCAACTTGTTCATTTTAATTATTTAGTTTTAATTTTGTTTATGGATATTGTTTACTCTATGGGAGCCTAATCTAATTTACCACCGCTTCACAACATGTTGTGGCTTGAAGAGAAGAAGCGGCGCAAGAAACTCTTCAGCGAACATGCCTGAAAGTAGCTGACATATAAAGACGTGAAGTTAGCGGAGACCAATAGTATCTAGAACAATCTAGAGTATGGGGTCTCTAAGATATTGTATTGGACCTATCGATATACTAAGCATTTTGAAATGGCAGAGCCATATACCACACTCTCACAGAATATCGTCGTGAAACGTTTCAGCTTGTGCTAATAGTGTTTCGTACGACGAGAAAGAGTTCCGGTGGCCACGGTGGCTCCCTCTATCCATAATCATCTTTCATACCAGGGGCCTTGTTTGGCCTTTCAAGAGATACTGACCTTCCATGACGGTGTGGGGCTGCGGGGTGGCGATGAACCTGGGCGGCGTCTCCACGGTCGGCGCCTCGTTGCTGACCCTCAACTCGATCTCCTCGCTGGTCCTGAAGATATATTGAATGCCTAGTCACTCTTACGATCTCAAAACTACGTTATAGGAAACCTCCTGAACCAAAAAAATCGTTTGCAACGGAGATGGCAACGTTTGATTTTAACGTCACACACGCCATTTTACAAGCTTTTATTTAACTTGCAATGGATGTATGTATGTAAGTTAATTCGGGTGGAAACTCGCAAGTTAAATTTCATCGATTTTCCGGTTTCCGATTGAGCTGAAATTTTGCATATAAATCTATATCGCGTGACAATGCAATAATATGTTACCATGGAGCTGATCTGATGATGGAGTCGGAAGGTGGCCATAGGAACTCATGTACTTAACAAAATAGACCCGTCGTGTTTGGGCTCGTTTTACTTGTCTTGGCTAGCTAGCATTCTGCTGCTACATGATATCAAGGATCTTCAAAGCTCTTATTTAAAAACCTTTTTAAAAATAAAATCGAATCGTAATTCGCACGATCCGAAAATTATACGTTATCCAACAAAATGGCAGCTCCATACTTTAGAAACGTTTTCCCCCCAGCTATAATAATGTTGTAGGGTAGCGTGCTCACTTGTATACGTCGGGGCGGTGCGCGAGCGCCACGCGGCAGCGGTACGCGTGCGCGTCGTGGTGGCGCACGGGGTCCAGCTCGAGCGCGCCGCTGGCCGTGAGCGCGGCGCGCGCGCCCTCGCCCCGCAGCGGCGCGCCGCCCCGCAGCCACGTCACCTGCGCACCACATTAGCCTAAACACCTCACTCCATAGCCAAATTACTCTAAAAAACTTTTTTTGTATTGATACAAAATACTTAACAAAACAACAACAGCAACGACGAAAATAGACATAATTAAATTATAAGGACTTTATTTATCAAATAATAAAAAAAACAACAACAATATGCACATTAGATCAGAAAACTGACAAAGTGGTGCATGCGTTCCGACCAGGATCGAATCCACGCACTTTGGGTCCCGGACACGTGCGCTAACCATTACGCTACCACGACTATTATTATATTATGGCACAGAGGGTTCCACAGCTACTTTGAGAAAGTAGCTGTGGAGTCCTCAAAATATTTTGATAAATATTATTTTCATTTTATATAACATTCATTGATCCTTAGACTATATACTGGATTGATGTTGTAATGCAATACAGTACCTAGTTCTACTTTCTCAAAATCAGCTCGTTCCAATTTTGGCTCGAGTAATTGTTTTCAAAAATTTAATGATAACCAAAATCGGTCCCAGTACTCATATATGTATATTTCACTATATATCATATACTTCACTATTTTACGCCGTCCATAATGAATTCTTCAAATAAGCATTCAGGGTTACATCCTACATTATACGAAATAGCAGAAACAATCAAAGAAGTTTTAAGACTTTTCAAAAATTCTTACTTTTTTCAGGAATCGAACAGGCTGATTTTGAGAAAATAGACACACCTGTAATATTGTCCTACTAAATAGCTTGCATTTATATTTTGCTTTGCATTGCTTGCATAGCTTGCAAGGATTAATTTCTATGAAGGAATGTCTTCTTCTTTTAATAGTACAAGTAAAATACTGGCGGTAGACATACGTTAAGCTTCAAGAGTGGCGGGGCGTTGTGGACCCTGGCTGCGCCGTACACCCGCCGATCTGGCGCGGGGGTGGTCGGCACCACTTTCAGTGCCAGCCTGGGCGGCACCTGGATCCCGCACGGCAGCAGCGCCACCCCACCGGCCACGGTCAGCACGCTGCGAGACCCCGGGGCTAGGTCCGGCACCTCTGTAATCAATATAACTTAATAATCCACTTACTCGTGTAAGGGTCAATTTGCAACAAAATTATAGGCAGGTAGGTAGTACAGCATCTGTCTATCTGGATGGCCACATGCCAGATTGGTCGACCATTGGTGATAGTTGTTTTTGTATAAAAAAACAGCCATTATGACGCTTTTGGTCAACCATTCTGTAATTAGGACCCTGGTCTAACGTATGCCACCATACAACCTTGGGTTGTGTTCCACCTCCACTTTTTGACGCCGATAGCACTTTGTCTGCTCCTTTGGCGTTGCTAATATCCATAGACGATAGTAACCACTTTCCATCAGGTGGGCCATTAGCCTGATTGCTGCACTCTAGAAATAAAACTGTTTTAACGTTACCTGTGACCAGAGAACTGGTTCACAGATCAAATTCCTACATAAACCTTATAATCCTACTTTACCACTAACGCATCGCTCAATCGGAATGTAGAAACATGCTCACCCGCTAAGAAGACTGTGGCAACCCTCGACACGATGGTGCCGACGCCGTCCACGGAGACTACGCATTGGTACTGCCCCGCCAAAGGGGCCGACATGCTTTCTATCACCAGAGAGCCGTTTGGCAGCTGCTTCCTGGAACATGGAGTCACAAAAGATTTTTAACAAATACACATGATGTGCCCGGATTGAAATCCTGGATGGAGTAGGAATTTATAAAGCATTTGCTAGCTTATTGTGTATATTGTGTTACAGTTACCACGCATTGACTTTTCGTATTTTGTACCGGAGGTAGTTCATTTGCACTATCTCCGCCCGCCGTAAATACACAACCGCGGGAGCCAGTCCTTGGGGTATGTGAGTTGACACTAGCAACCAAGGCTGCCAAAGGGGAAGCGCACAGATGTTTTGCATAACCTTCTTACTTTATAAATGAATAGAAGTTCATTTGTTCTTTGGTGGCTTATCGTCCCCCGGCAATATATAAACGGTCTCAATGCGGTCCATGTTTGCCGGGATCCAAAGTTCCGGGATTAGGATGATAGAAAAAAAATCGCTTTCTGGCAGTCTCGTTGCTTGGCTTCAGAGCATATGCATAAAGCTTTTCCACCTCACTATACAAGAAGAGATCTCACCTGTATTTGTCAGTGGGCGACAGTCCATGGTCCCTGGTGGGGTGCGAGGTGGTGCTGTGCCGCCACGCCAGCCTCATGCCGTGCTTCGTCATCGCCGCGCATGGCAGCAGCGCGCTGTCGCCCGGCGCCAGCACCAAGTCGCTCGGCTCCGTCGTGAACCTTATGCCGGGGTCCTGTTGTTCTTCTCCACCTGAAAATACAATTATTTTAAATTTAGAACCGATGATTGTTTCTGATAGTTCTTACATAAAACTGATATTCAAGAAGAATAGGAAAGAAAATCCTAGTATGATACGATGTCCTTCGGATGACAAGGCGCACCTACGCCATTGTTTCACAGTGGAAACACCACCATCAGTGTGAACGAAACGTTTTGCTTTTATGTTCCTTCTGCGTACGGCAGAGCTGTACCAGATTCCGTGGTTCCCGAAAAGTACAATCCGAGTGTGTTCCAGTCTTATGTGAATAAGTATTTTCTAGGTAAGCATGCTCCATCTTCGACCGCATTATCATTTATCTAATCTTGACGTGATCATGGTCAAACGCGAACTTACTTGTCTTTAAAAAAATACGAACATGACTTGAATGTGTCCCTGAAGTTCGTACTGAATTTATTAAATGTATTCATTATAAATTCCAAGAGGTGTTATGTGCAGAGAAGAAAGAAAAGGAAGTGTTGCGTTCTCGCTCGGCCGCTGTCCTTAATCGTCATACCATCTCTTTCGCATTCACAATGAAATCATAAACGTCAAAGATTGATTAACTACTCTTGGGACGCATTAAAATTTAATTTGTACAAGTACTTTGATGTATTTAATTTTTAATAATAATGTCATGAACGTCCGCATTCGTGAGTTTTGGCCGCTATTTATAGAGAAATGACCAGTTTATATGTCTGGTTTGTCCAAGGCGGATTGGCCAGTTTGACACCTCTGTTATCTCAATATACAACATTAATCAGGATGCTTTCCTTCACCGTTACCATATGCAATAATATACATTTTAATACTATATATACTGCCTAAATGGCTGGGATTCGAATCCGCGCCTTTTGAATTTGGACTGCGAGAGCGCTTATCACTAATCAACCACGTTTTTTTTTGTTTTAATTATATATATTGGTGGTAGTTGCTTCTTCCAAATAAAACTTGGTGCGGAATGTATGACTTATTATTAGCGTTATTAACAATTAAATTAAAACAATGCATAGACAGTTGCAGATAAATAATTATGAATTGCAGAGGCCAGAGTATTGTGCCTATTGGTGCCATATATATGTGAACAATGTGAGCAATATTTCCAGCCTACAAGGCCGCTTCTTATATCCCCCTTTCCATACGACGCATAGCTGCTAACTGTGCGAGCTATGGACGTCGGCGGTATGCGGGGCGTGGAGAGGTGTGTTTCAAACAACAAGCAACAATATTAATTGAAAACATTATAGTTCGACTTTGTTCGCTAGATATCATTACTATGACATTCATCGTAATGTTATTTAAGTAATATAAGTATGTTGTATCCTGTAGATTCGTTCTCTACCGCTGAATAATTAGGACTTCCCAACTATTTATTTGATTGAAAATCACAGGGCAATCACACCCTGATGGCGTCAAATCAATCCCTTATACAAGAAAAGGTCAAATTCCTGATGCCAACGAGTACGTTATAATAAAGGATTCCTTTGTGTGAATAGAGTTGGACGGTTTTTCAATAGTTTGCGGATATCCGCGACATATATTTAAGATTCCTTGCATGAGGACCGCTTATAAAGTTGTTTTTTGGAAAGAGGTTCTTAGACGCGGCTTACAGAGTAGAGTGAACTAGCAGAAATTGTCTCGTAAGGAAAAAGCGTGAATCCTCCTCTAGGCGACTTTTAACGTTAAGAATTTCGTTCCTGACGGAGGTGCTTCTGCTGCACAAGTTTTCTCACTCACGGTTTTCTTACGGGTTTATTGGTACACTGTCTCACACATACACACATAAAAATATGACAAAATAATTTCAACGATAATTGCGAACACAAAAACACATAATGGTTAACGAGAACTGTAGTAACTTCACACCTTAAAATTGACACAAACAAAGATTTCATAACTATAATTAAAACTACGTTATAAAGGTCTTAAGCGAGGCATGTTATTTGACATTTTACGGAACGAAGTTCCTTATCGCACGTTACTCGGCGGATGGGAGGTAGACAAAAAAATGAGAAACGCAAAATGCTGACCGCTATATACAATTTCGTAGTTTAATGATATAAAATAGGGTCTATTATTTCTATTAACTAAATATAATTTAGTTAAGTTTTATTTTATTGTATTTTAAATTATAATATACTGGTTCAAATAGGGTCTGATAATATAAAAAAATCAATATACAACAGTGTATGGTGTTTTGAAATTAGGTCTTGTAATTGCCCTTATTACTGCACAATTTCTTCGATGGTCTTCGAAGCTTCATTCCAACCAAACACATCTCAATAGTTTTTATACCGACATTCGGCCATGCGAATCCAAACATCCATACGGATACAATAAAACTACGTTATAACGGTTTTAAGCGCGGTAATTTATTTGATTTTTATCATTCGGACGTTTCGGCTACTTTTCAGTAGCCGTGGTCATGAAAGACAAAGATGTCAAGTGTCAACGAGTTTTGTTAAAGTTTTATATAGCCTACCGCTAAATTGTTCAATTTACTTATTTAGTTTTAATTTTGTTGATGGTCATCATTTACTCTATGGAAGCCTAATCTAATCCGCAACATGTTGCGGCTTGAAGAAAAGAGGAGGCGCAAGAAACCCTTCAGCAAACATGCCTAGCTCTAATAATTAAAATAGGTGGGCGGAAAAATAAATTATCCATCAAGTTGGTTTGTGTTCCGGTGTATCCATGCGGATATATCCGCTCTCTTAGCACTTATATCGCACCACTAGGCGAAACGGAGGCTCGTTAAGCCCATCGCTTGCCCAATAACACGTAAGGAATATTTTTTTCGTATAAAATGATATTCTCCGCTGTATGGGTAAGTTTCATAAGAAAAATCAAACAAATGTATGGATTTATAAATTCGACTGGTGAATTTCAACGGCAGCTTTAAAAAAAGGCAACTACAGCAAAGGACCCTTTTGGTTACATTCGAACGACGTCATTTATCGGGATAAAAAGTATCCTAAGTCAAAACCGGGGATAAAAGGTCTGTGTCGCGAACTAGGCTCCATAGATGTTTTTTAATTTTCAAAGTCATAAGACAAACTCGACACCCTCCACAGATTTATCTTTATATATATAACTAGCTGTGCCTGCGACTTCGTCCGCGTGGATTTCTTTTCGCGGAACCCTAATTTTAAAAGTAGCCTAAGTTACTTATAACATCAGTTATCTGCCAGTGAAAGTCCCTTAAAAATTTAAATTGGTTTTTTTGGTATAAGTACCGTATATGCTTTCATATGCATTTAGTAAAAAGCTGTTATTTTGATGTTACAAACATCAATTTTATTTAATTTTATCTGTAGATATAAATAATTCTTCTGTCCGTGTGTGTCACTACTGAACGGTTGGATGGATTTTGATTGACTTTTTTGTGCGTGATCAAGTGTTTTGTCGACAACTATTTCGGTCTTATTCATATTAAGTTACAGTAAGTTTGGAGTACAAATTAATTTGAGTACGTCCCTTGGCGGTTTAAATTCACAATCGGATCCAGTAGGTGGCGCTGTAATCGGGACCCAGATTTTTATTTCTCTTTGCAAGGCAACCTATACCAGGTCTGCTAGTTATATTATAGACTAGCTTCTGCCCGCGACTTCGTTCGCGTGGAATAGTTAAAACAAAAGGAAGTTAAAAAAACCCCGCGATTGTGAAACATTCTTGATTGGTGCTACACTCCTTTTGCTCTTAGCGTGATGGTTTATAGCCTATAACCTTCCTAGACCAACGGGCTATCTAACACTGAAAAAAAAATCAAATCAGACCAGTAGTTCCTGAGATTAGCATATTCAAGCAAACAAAAAAGAAACAAACTTATCAGCTATATATATAATATATTTATATAAGATAGAACTCTCTCACCGACACCACACCCTGTCAAAATATCTGTTTCTATTATGTTTCGTTGCAGAGAAATAATATTTTAGTCTGTTATAAGCTGTTTAAGTAATTAAAGCTTTTTAGCTATCAAAGTATCAAAAGTATCCTATATGTTGACCAGGGATATAATCTATCACCATACAAAATTTCATGTAAATCAACCCAGTCGTTTCGGAGATTAGCCGGTTCAAACAGACGGACAAACAGAAAAACAAAAAAATCGAAAAAATCGAAATTAGTTCTATTTCACTTCTTAGATCCCCCTGACTCGGTTTTATTATATGTATAGATAAAATATTTAGTTTAAGAGTTTCGATATTCTGTTCTATATTCCACAATATGGCTACTACAAAATAAAGTAAACATATTGGAGTTGGCATCTGCTCCACTTATCATTGTTTGCCCAATGTCCAGACACACACGTCACCCTTATCGATGCAACTATATAAAAACTGTTTGCATTGTCCGTATACGCGTGCGCATAGAATATAATACACTGCGAGAGAAAGTACACTCGATACAAATTGATGAAATAGATTGAACCACAAACACGCAGACAGACTCGTCGTTTAAATTACCATTTACGAAATGGGAACTGCAAAAGTTAAGGGTGTAGGTATTATAGTTATAGTAACTCAATAAATAAGTTGTTAATTTTTTTATTTCATGAGTTCAGCAGACAGGCAGACGGCCCACATGATGGAAAATGCTCACCATCGCCTATGGACTAAAGGTACTACAAATGCGCTGCTGCTCTCTTAAGGGAGACTGGAGCCTGGCCCCTAATGTCGAAACACAATTCAAGGTTGTATGCGTCATACTTCAGCTAAGCCAGTGGTGGTAGCCATCCAGAGAGGCAAATGCCCTACCATCTGACTGAGTTGTTTTGTCGCATTTTACGACAGGCCGGCCGGCCGTAGGAAATTGTATTTTTTCTCCGTTCTGCACGGATAGAAATGCATATTAAATGGTAATGTTAATTGTAAGCTCAACTGTGTAGTTAGAGAGCCAGCTTAAATCTGACAACACATTCTTTACGGTATCTGAAATTTCGTCCAGTGAGACTTCTATACCCAGTAAACAAGCAATGGGTACTAGCTAAGCCCGGCCGCGGTAGGTTTGGGGTCCCTCAGGTGAGTCAGGTATGAAAATTAAGTAAATTTTTAAAGTATTTTACGGCGTCTGCCGTTTTAATATGTCATAATATACCTCTAGAAAAATTGAAAAATAAATATGGCTGCTGATTTTGAAGGTTGCAACATCCTGGCAGCCACTTTTCAAAATTCGGAATAAAAAAAAATTTTAAAGTATTTTACGGCGTCAGCCATTTTAATATATTATTTATTGAACTATTTTAAGCTAATATTAAAAATGGCTGACATTTTTTCCGGTTGTAACTATCCGGTTTACAGCGAAACATTACCTGTAGTCCGTGCATATGTATGTCGACAGTTGTAATTTTCACATTCTTAAAATTTATATAACATTAAAATTATATTAGTCAGTGTATTTTTTTTATAAATATACAATTAAACGAACACATCTACTACTTTAAATGTGCATAATAAAGAAAAAAAAGGTTCATTATAAGGCTGTAACAAATATAAAATTATTATGAAGAGGTAAAAAAAATCAAACATTAATTAGATATATTCATTATTCATATCAGAATATATTTATTTTTGGAAATAATCTATAACGATGAAATGATCATGAAATATTTTATAATTAATTTTCATCTTCGGAATCGTCTCCAGAAAGTGACAAGTCATCTTCATCCACCAAGTCAGATTTTGTAAGAATAAAATACATTTTTTTAAATAAGCTTATGATAATTAAAATGCTGTTACAATAAATGTTACAATGCTGTCATTACCTTCAGGATTTAGAATCAAGTCGCTGACAAAGCAAGGAAGTTGGTCTCCTTCGAACCACTTAAATACGTAACGGTTTTCCATCTCCATCCAGCCATATTCAAGGGGATTCAGTGATGTGGGCTCTTTCACATGAGCATTTTTCCAAATGCTGGAAATGTAATGCGTCCTTAAAACTTGTTGTACAGTTCAGATTTACACGGAGGGATCAAACTTGCATCAAAGCTCCGGACTTTTTTTTTATAAATTTTACGAATGTCAAAATTACAACTGTCGACATACATATGCACGGACTACAGGTAATGTTTCGCTGTAAACCGGATAGTTACAACCGGAAAAAATGTCAGCCATTTTTAATATTAGCTTAAAATAGTTCAATAAATAATATATTAAAATGGCTGACGCCGTAAAATACTTAAAAAAATTTTTTTTTTCCGAATTTTGAAAGTGGCTGCCAGGATGTTGCAACCTTCAAAATCAGCAGCCATATTTATTTTTCAATTTTTCTAGAGGTATATTGTGACATATTAAAACGGCAGACGCCGTAAAATACTTTAAAAATTTACTTAATTTTCATACCTGACTCACCTGAGGGACCCCAAACCTACCGCGGCCGGGCTTAGCTAGTACCCATTGCTTGTTTACTGGGTATAGAAGTCTCCCTGGACGAAATTTCAGATACCGTAAAGAATGTGTTGTCAGATTTAAGCTGGCTCTCTAACTAGTGGACTTACATCTCTTTTATTCTTTAATACTTCGATGCCTGGTGATATACATATAATGTATAATTATATACACTTCAATTAGTCGGCACTAATACACTTTCCACTTAAAATTGAAGAAATAAGCCAAATAAAACAATGTATGTGTCATCTCGGATGCACGATTGGAGTTTATTCCTTAAGTACAATGGTCTTTGAATATGAAAAAAATGAGAGGAAGAAGACTAAGGTGGTATGGACATGTAATGAGGAGTGATAAGTCACGGGACAAAAATAACGTTAAACTGCAACACTGATGGGTATAAAAATAAAGGTAGGCCAAAAAGGAGATGGATGGGTTGTGCGAAGGATGATATGATGATTCGTGGTGTGAGAGGACTTATGTCAGAAGGACAAGAGATATTGTGCCGACCCCAAACAATTAGGAGAAGGTGAAAGAAAAAAGACAGCAATCTTATTCATATTGAGTTAGAGTAAGCCAGTTGGTTGAGTTACAGCAGTAGTATGGATAAATCCTATGAATCTAAATTGTGCCGTCTGATCCTTCTGTGAGGGTTCTGTGGTTTCGTGATGCGGGCCGACGGACGTGCATCTTTAAATTATTTATTGTATATTTACGGTAAACTTCGGTGGGCCAATGGGGGATTTATGGCCTCAAGTCGAATGGGGGAAGTGCTATAAATAATCTAGAATTTATAATAACAAAAATAAACACATTAATTTATTATATATTAGAATTACATAAATAAATAACTCTCACAAATACTTTGTGATTGAGTTGCTATCAAGTCCCTCCGAGTTGTAATGAGCAACATACGACATCAACTAGCACTGACGTCAACCCAGGGATCAGCATCCAAGCTCAATTGATACGAGAATAAATCCCTGAAAGCAACAAGGCATTTTCTTTACTCTACTATAAGAAAGCATCAGCACTCCAACAATTACTGGCAGTATCCACCAGTTACAAACAAAAGCAAGTGTATAAACTGTGTACATTTAATGGTCCTTAGAGCCGGATCAAGTCCCTACGAGTTGCTATTATTATTCGTAACCATTCGACTTCAATTGCCACTAAGATGAACCCATCAGCATCCAAGCTCAACTAGTAGGAGAATAAATCCCTTTAACACAAGCAAGGTAGTGTTTTCTTCAAAGCATTACCACTTTTTTTAAGGCGGGGGAATGCATTTCGCACACTACCGGGTCCTTTACTGGGGATTAAACCAAAGCGACGAAGGTGAGACCACGAATGGGCACAAGAGTCAAATCGCCGGCTTGTGTGGAGACTCGAAAACTCAATACTCCACTAAAACCTCCTCCCATGTGCCCCGCGCTTATAGCAGGAAGAGCGTGAGACTTAGAACGTAGTTACGTCCACGCTGATCATAGCGCATCAGTGCTTGAGAATGCCCCAGGAAGCAGTGCAAACTCACTTCGTCAACAGGGGTGAAGACTCCTCCGCTCCCTAGATGCCAGAAGGCCCCTGCATCGGGCAAAGCATTAGCACTCCACCAAGTACTGCCAGCATCCACCACTACAAGTGCAAGTGTACAAACACAATGAAGTGTGTGTTCATGGGTTTCGTACTACTCTTCGTACGGGCAATGAGTGTATCCATTGAAGCGCGACTCGCCTAGTCATTGTATTTCCAATTGACCCAATTGCGGGCACATCTGCTGACTCACTCCCAGCGAGCTAATGATCAACTTAGATGAAGCATCTTTCGTTTGAGAACAGTCACAAATTGCGAGCTTTTGCAACGATTCAACCGCTCGTAGAAGCCAAATTTCTATAGGCCTGATTTATATAAGCATTTTTAAGGCTCCTGCTGCCGCAAAAAGTCGAAAGTGGAATGCAAACGATCTGTTTTCACGGAAAAACTACTGGATCGATTTGATTGAAACTTAGTATTATATATATTTTCGATGCCGAGGATGAACAAAGGATACTTTTTATACCGAAAAATGGGATCGTTTCTGGGATAAAAATATATTTGTCTCTGTGTTTGTTATACTTACGCTGTATTATCTTTGTTATGCTTTTACAGAAAAACTACTTGACAGATTTCGATGAAATTCCGTATATATTTAAATTTAATGCCGAGGGTAGACAAGGTATACTTTTTTATCCCGGATAATGACATATGTTTGGAGGATAAACTTATGTAAAGATTATCCCAGAACGAAGGACATGTTTTTATTTTGTGATTTGCCTATTTCGTCATTTTGGTTAATTTGGATATATTGGTTATTTTGGTCGGTGTGATCTAAGTGGTCTATGTAGTTGCTGGTTTTGCAGATGTGATCGATGTGGCCAGTGTGGTCGGTGTGGTCGGTGTGGTCGGTGTGGTCGGTGTGGTCGATGTGGTCGATGTAGTCGATTTGGTCATTTTGGTGTACACATGTAGTTTTAATACCTAAAATTGGCATAGACACTTTTCATCCGGGAGATGAGATAGTTTGCGATATAAAATGAAGTGAATCTTCCGAGGCAAATAGCAGAAACATAAAAATGTAATATAATGAAAATCCTCAAAGACTGTACGACACCCTGGGCTCGTCATACAACGTTGGCGCGTCAAAGATGCAGTACCTTTAGTCTGGTTTCTTTGGCGTCCCGCGAAAGCTAGTGAGAAAGGGATGCAGGTTTAGGTTTAATGGGTAGTTTGATGGCCGACATCCTCGTTATCCTCCGCCAGAGATCACGTTGGGGATACTACCGATCAAGGGTTCCATACATCCCTCTGTGTAAAGCCGTCCCCCCAGGCCCGAGGATTGTGTCCCATGAAAAGACGTCACGTACGTCATCAACGGAGGGGGGATGACATTGGTAGGGGGAGAAATAGGCTCTCGGACCTCTCGTTCATTGTAGGAGCCACAAGTAGCTCAAGCGTAACAGTTTCACGTCAATATTGTGTGAAAGCGAGGCCTCACATCGATTGAGCCGACTATAAAAGCTGTAATCAAGCTTCCTGCCGGTTATATTCCACATACACAAATGACGTGTTCATATACTCGCGCTGCCTATTTCTGTGGAAGTGGGCAAAATTTAACGATCACAACTGTACAATTGCTTTTAGTCGATGTTTTTCGAAACCCATTCAAACCGAATGAATATTTGATGCCCGTTTTATAAATAAATATTTTCTTTTTTTCTCTACACAAACAAATGCTCGCCAAAGAAAAGCTGCAAATATCCATACCTTTGTTTTACTTTTTAAAAGCGCTCTACAAGGTCGAGAATACGATGAAAAGATATTTGATTAACAAACGCATCCAAACTAATAATTTGCAGGCTTAACCAAAGCACAATGGTAGCAAAGACGTTCAAATCACTCAATTGCGATCTCGAACATTCGATTCACAATCCAGTAGTCTTGTGTAGTTCTTGAACGATGAACTATTGGGAACCAGTTCCCTATACTTTACTGAAAGAAACGTTTCATATTTCCAAACGTCAATCTTTTTTCTTTTTTATTGCAGGAGTTTAGTAGACAGGCAGACGGCCCACTTGATGAAAAGTGGTTACCAACGCCTATGGATATTTGCAACACCAAAGGTGCTACAAATGCGCTGCTGCTCTCTTAAGGGAGACTATTACCTGCTCATTAATGCCGGAACACAACTCAAGGTTGTTATGACAACATATTCAGACCAGGGGTGGTAGCCATTCAGTTGGGCAAATGCACTACCACCTGGCAAATCTATTCATCTATTAGAATAAACTGGTCATAACGTCTAGAACATGAACTAATTTTTCGGCTTCTGGCAACACACTATATGTACATGTATACAGGTAAACAAAACTGAAGTGTCTGTTGGTAATATCAAAATAAAAATGTGGAAAATTACTATTATTATTAAAAAAAATTGGGTCGTTTTGGTCTTACGTCAAAAAGAAGGTTTGCACTGAAAATTTACCAAAGTAGAAAAAGAAGTATAGGCTTGCGTTTGACCACTGTCTTACCTGATGTTGAGCGATGACGAGTCTAGGATGGAGCACGCTTACCTAGAAGATACCTATTCACTCGTGACTTGAAGAATTTGACATAATTTGACGAGTATTACAATCTGCAAGGTGTTTAAGCTCTTGCTTTCAAATTATAGTCATTATTATTAAAGTAAACATAGTTAATGTTGACAAAACACGTATGTCTTTAATAAAGCAACACGATAACTGCACGATGTTTTACGTAATAGTAAAAACAACTAGTTCATATTAAAATTACGCATGCCATAATATTGGGATAGATAGTTTTTAGACAAGTTTGCGGAAATGGCGCCCGCTAATATTGTTTACTCTATTTGGCTATAATTTAGTGGTGGTGCCAAGAGTAATGTTTGAGGTCATTCCCGCACCTCACCTATAGCACCTGCACACCACGTAGCGGCGGTTGTATTACAATTGCCCTACCTCCTGGACTGGTGCGGCCTTCGATAATATAACCCAGGAACAGTGGACGGCAGAACAATGAGATCAATCATTGCAATCAATTGACCATATGGGAACGAAAATCAAGCCACTTCTAAAAACTGCACTTCTCCCAGTTCGGTAAGGCTGCAGAAGTTTAGCAGCGGTCATCGAGGATCAATTTTTAAGTTAAATAAGTACATATAGATATGGTTGCGGATTGGGTCGTCCATGCGGGCGATCGAGTAGGCGATATTCGACTTATTAAAATATTGGGGCGGTGGTGCGGTTTGTCCCTTCAGCGTCATTGCGTGACGATATAACATCGTTCCTCCTTAGAAGGACACAGATCGGAAGATGTCGACGTGACTGACTTCTTTCCGATCATATTATCAAAGAAATTAACAAAACGAAATGATTGGCCTAAACATTCAGAACTATTGTAAACTAGTACAAGAAAAGAGCGGTCACTTATATGACCGAAAAACCCCGGGACTTGTTAAAATCACCCCTTTATGATCTCAAAGTTCTCAAACGTGCGATTCACAATCTCACAATCCGCCCATTTTCAATAATGGCGGCCGTCCGTCGCGCGGGAAACGCTTTGTTTGACAGCCTTGTTTTTTTTTTTTTTTTCAATCTCAATCAACGGGGCTCGCTCCCATTCAGCCTTTTGTTGGCTTGTACGCTGACTCTGTGACATAAATATCGCTCTCCTGCGTTCGTTTTTCAATTTCTTTCGGCATATTTTTGTAACGACCGCCTTGGGATGGCTTTGTATTTCAGAAATTGAAATTATCGGAAGCTATTTCGATAGTGTTATTGACAGTTTGACGTATGTGTATTGCCATACAATATCGAAAGTGTAGTATTATTCTTTTTTATATAATGCTGATGTTTGACGGGACAACCAATTATGTTTAACAATTACAATATTATACATTAAACTAGGTGTTTCAAAACTATATATATAATTTTGATGGAATGAATAACTTTATGGCACATAAAATGAAAGTACAATGGACGGCGTTGTCGCAAAGGCAAAGGCAATCTCTTCCGGACTTATTATCAACACCGACGACATTATTTAGTGACTTAATAATTATTAAATGGAAGATGATACATTTGGGTTTAATTTTTATTTTAGAAGTAACCTGCAGCATATACAACGTGTTTCATTACAAATGACAATAAATCATAATTTCAGCAGTCTTACTCCATACAAAGTTTTTGGTACTATTAAATCAACCGTAATGTCAAATTTAAAAAAAGCAATTTCCGAACAAATTTAATTACGATAAAAAGACAATAAAAACAGAACATCTTGTAAATATTGGTTCACTGACCTTGGTAAGAATGAACATCTTCCGCGCTTAATGATGAAGAGACGAGCTGGCAACATGATACATTTGGTCACTAACCTACCGATTTAGTCACAATAACAGATACATGTTGTTGTAAAATTCTGAAATGCAAAATGAGGTCCTGTGGCTAAACCAAAGAAGCTACCTTGATTCGTTTTTGTATTTGGGTAGAGTACGTCATGGCGAAAACGTGGTCTGATTTATTGTCGTAAGGTCTGAAACACGCTGTATATTGCGCCAACCCCGCTGTCGCGCGTGGAGCTCAGCTAGGCCTTGCACTTGCAAATCATAGGTTTTTTGGTATTAAGCTCGTTTTGATGATTAGATATTCGTTTTTGGTTTTTGGGAAACGCATACGTTGCAATGGTCGCCTCACTGCTACCGATTTTTAACCGCTCAACGCCATCTACCGTTGGCTTTCCCAAGATATCCCAGATAATGGATACAAACTTTTCTCTATTATTTTTCTATTAGTAAATGAATTCGTTAAAATAGTACAATAATCTAACACAATGGTAAGTACCGTGGACATAGGCCACACTAAACACACACTAACTAACACAAATCATGTAACAGAGACAATCCACACTAGCATAATTATTTAGTATAAAATTATAATTAATTTTAAGGTACACCTCAAAAAAATACTACATCCAAAAATGTCACCCACACCAACAAAAAGATATAAGAAGCGTGTAAATTTTCAAATACTTCTTCAAATTAAATTTCTAAAAAAAGGTACGGAACTTAGTCCGTAGAACAATTTTATAATAAAAAAAGAAAAACACCTGGAATAAATAAATTTCACATTACAAATAAACCCAGATACCCAACAAAGAGATCTACAATGCGACCACTTCCCACAGAATGGCGTATTCACAATACAATAGCGACGTGCACCACTCGAGGGGAAATCATGGCGTCTTGTCCTCTCCTATGACATCTCTAATACAATTTGTTAGGGCGGAACACGGTCTATTCCGTGGATACCTGGCGGAATAATAGAGTGGGTGAGGAGTGTTATTACAGATATTTGAAGTGATAACTTCTATGACAGCTTCGTTGTGTAACGCGTTACGGCGTCAGTCTGTTTGGCTTCCCTTTCTGTCACGTATATGGCAGCGGTAGGCAGTTTCCTTCTCTCTCACTCTAACCCACAGCGCTAGCTTTTGTATTTCGATAATTAGATTAAATTATGATACTTATAATATACCTACACAAAATTCACAAAATACGTATTCAAGTATTGTAACTAAAACTTTTTTATTTTATTTATTTACCTTGTTTACTATATAATATATTGTGTATAATATCGTTAAATTTATTATATGTATATGTGTTGTATATGAATTTTATGCTATAAATATTTGTAATTTTATTGAACTCAGTACTAATATTTTCTTTATTGCAACAATTATATGATTATTTGTTAATAATATAATGAGTAATTTGCCGTGACGTCGCTCTAGGGTCAAGAGGAAGATCAGCTTTGGTCTGAAAGATCAACATCTTTGCTGAGCTTGATCCAATTTTTAGGACTTCATTTATGTATATCCTCAGTTACTTTGTGGTTGTATTGTCTTATTTTTTATTGTGCTTTATTTATTAATTTTAATGTTTCACTTGTATATGTCCTAAAAATAAACCTGTTGCTTTCTTTCTCTTTCTTTCTTTCTTTCTAAAAATAAAATACATTTTATAATAAATAAAAGATTTTTTTAAATAAATAACCTTCCCTTATGTTATAATATACATGAAGTAATAATCTAAGCTTTTCTCAAGTTGATCAATTTCAATATTAAACAGTTCAACTTGATTAAGTTTAAGTTATCAACTCTGTCGGACGTCCCGACACGCACACCTTCGTTTTTTTTACAAAATTAAACTCGAATTCAACCTTAAAGCAAAAAATAATTTGTGTTTTTAGTTGCCTGTTTAGCTTTGGAAATAATATTTAAAGAAAAAGAAATAGAAGACCTCATGGCCGAACCCAACATAATTGGGGAGATAAAATCTGACCGCCTCCGCTGGCTCGGTCATGTAGAACTGATGGAGGAGGATCGAGGAGTGAAGTAAGCATATTTAGTTGGTCGTCCCAAGTATCGCTGGAAGGACAGTGGAAACTGACCTGACCGCACTACAAGCCCACAACTGGCAAGACACAGCTCAGGAGGCTCGTGCTCTCGTTTCGGAGGCCAAGACTCATTTTGGATCGCAGAGCCAACGGAGTTAGTTAGTTTTTTTTTAGTTAACAAACATATAAATGTTGTAATATTCAAGTTTTAATTCATAATAAGTTCCACTGGACACCAATATTGCAATGTCATACGTATGAGTTAAAATTTAATTTTACTTCCTATTTTTTGTACACCGCTTCTCAACGTGTTATTGCTGTTAAGGAGGAGAAGCGGCAACAAACTCCCCAGCAACACGTCTAGCTAAAGATTTTTTTTTTCTTATTTATCTAGTTCGCTCCTTTTTTATATAAATTTTATACAAAAGTATTTTAGACAATTACTTTTCGAAGAATTAATAGTGTTGTAACAAACAGCGCATACTCAGTAAGTCAAAGGCACAGTAAGAGGAAAGAAGTATATTATATAGCGCCGAGACATACTAAAAATGTATACTGCAACATATCTCCATAAATTCCTTACATGTATGGCAAGATAAATATGTTATACAGAAGATCGTTTAAGAGCCTGGAGCGAATTAGCCAGCCAGAGCCAGGTGGTAGGGCATTTGCCCGACTTGATGGCTACCACCCCTGGTCTTAAGTATGTCGCCATAACAGCGTTGAGTTGTGTTCTGGCATTAGTGACCAGGTTCCAGTCTCCCTTGAGAGAGGCGCATTTGTAGCATTTGTAGTTGGCGTAGTGATGGTAGCCGCTTTCTATCAAGTGGGCCGTCTGCTTAAAAATAGAATTGCTATGTAAATGAAGTACCCATAGTGTTGCCATACACTTCTTTTGTCAGTCTCTTTTCATCCACTCAGCCTACATGTCCAAACCACCTCAACATTCCTTTCCTCTTATTATTATTTAAAAAAATACGCATATGATAACATGATAACAACCGAATCTGACATAATAATACGACGAGGGGATTAAGGGTAACATAACACTCGTTACGTAATCACAAAAATAAACTCCAGTCAATAAAACACGGACATTCCCGCAATTAAGGCCTATTCAGACGGCATTTCGGCTCGAACTACGGGCGGTGTCGATACCGACGGACTCCAACGTAGACGAATATCTGTTTGAATTAGTTTGCACCACCGTACATGTTGTTACGAGCTACAGGGCTCGAATTAAAATGCCATTGGAATTACTACAGAGTTTATTAGAACTATACAAACCCGTTCAACACAGGTACAAATATTTAAGTAATGATAATAATTTATTTATTTAAGTAAAGTGAAGTAAATTACAATATTTTTATGCTAGGTACATTTCTTGAGACTATTAAATTGTCGGTTTGCCCCCAAACTAGTAGTAATATAACTGGATACAACCAGTACAAACTGCACGATTCAATTATACGCGCAAATTGCGTCACTTTAAAGCTTATCGGATGTACACGTTTTGTCCCGCTTGGACCTATAGCTAGACTACTTCATCTCTCATTTGGGGCATTGGTTTATACTGCACTAAGACAATATCTCGACACAATACCAATTATTTCCAAGAATCACACCTGGTTAATGCTTATCATAAAGGATTACTGTAGTGTAGGTATATTATAATAATATACAAGTATCTGTCTCGAATGCATTACGTCATTGAGGCACAGTGGGAGGGGATATCAATTGAGTAGGGGGGCTCAGTCAGTCCTCAGTCAATAACCAACCGCTGATGCAGCTTTACACATGGTAATGCGTAGACGAGCCGGTGACATTTATATTAGTGTTCAGGAGCAAACACTACAATTACAATAGGCTGTTTTTCTATTTACAAATTTTAAACACATAGTAAACAAAAGAAGTCCAAATGCCCAAAAGATAATAAACTACAGGTGTGAATTGTTCTTTGTGAAATGCTTATCGAAGGGTCTACACAAGAAACCATGTCGCCGTCTGCGCGTTGCTTAATAGCGTCGTGTTCACACTCGGCGGGCGATGCGCGCGTCAATATTTCCGAAGCGGATTAACCCTGATCGCGGTGGCGGAAAGCACGCGACGGGCCCGCCCCGCGCTCACACACGATCGATATACAAAGGCGCGTTTGTTTGTTTGTTCGTAATTCACACCACAGTTTAATGGATAGCACACAACAGTTTATTACTGCAGGAAACGCAGTTTATGCTTGGCATGAGTGCTATCCTTAGGCCGATGTACCAGCGAACCATAATTTACTTCTGCCCTAGGTGGTGGTGTATCGACTGATATCGTGTTTACTTTCTTTTGCCTTTTTTGAAATTAGATATAGACATAGACAACACTTTATTTTTCACCAAAACAAAAATTACTAAAATGAAATATGTTGTACGCACCTATGATATTCGAGATTTAATAGGATCTATCAAACAAAATTTTCATGAATTATTAGGATGTGGCCACGATTTCGTCAACACTTAACTTACAATTCCCGCGAGATTCCCAAGACATAAAGTACCACTGAATTTAAAAAAAAATGAAGCTATCGTTTTAGTGAAATTTGTGTCTGAATATGCTAATTTGTATGCACCCGAACAACTACAAACCACGCCCGGGAACATGATCATGAGATTCCCGAGACAGAAATGATCACAAATTTAGTAACATTAAATTGAAAACCGCATCGAAATCGGCCTAGTAGTTTTTACCTGAATCCCGAACAAATGTTCCCATAATATTTTCTTAAGTTTTCGCGACTTGTACACATAATAAAACTACGTTTTAACGGTTTTAAGCGCGGTAATTTATTTTATTTAAGACGTGGTCTTCCGTGACCACGGCAACTGAAAAGCGGCCGAAACGTCGGATAAACCTAAATAAAATAAATTACCGCGCTTAAAACCGTTAAAACGTAGTTTTATTAAATGTTCCCATAGTTCGCCTAACTAATATTATAAATGTGAATGTAAGTTTGTTTGTTACGCTTTCCACGAAAACTACTGAACCGATCATAATGAAACTTTGTACAGATATTCTTGGAGGTATTAGAAGTAACATGAAGAAAAAAAATCCACGCGGACGAAGTCGCGGGCAGAAGCCAGTATTATATATAGTAGACACCAGTTTTTTTTTATTGATTTATTAAAAAAATAAATATATACAAAACGATTATCCAATTTATATGAGTATGAATAGAGGTTGAGGTCACAAAGGTTTCCATTTGGCGTACTTATTAGATCTTGAAGAATGGGTGGTGCACTTGCCCCCTTCATCTCGGCCTCCCCAATTTCCATACATATTGGGGTCGGCGTATCCCAATAACACATTGCCGCACTTGGCCCATATTTTTAATATAATGGGGGTCAAGTGTAAACTTAATTATAAATAGCGAGGTTCCGTAGGATGACTTTTATTTACAACTAACTTCATTCTCTTTTAATATTTGCACGAGTTCAGCAGACAAGCAGACGGCGTACCTGACGGAAAGCGGTTGGTCTATGGATATTTGTAACACCAAAGGTGCTACCAATATGCAACGCAACTGAAGTTTGTTATGGCGGCATACGCTAGACTAGGAGTGGTAGCCATCCAGACGGGCAAATGCCCTACCACCTGGCTAATGTAATGTAGAGGGCTCCGGGTTTGATGTCTGACATGCTGGTTTTCTTAGACGAGCTTTTCGTCATTTACTAGGGTCTGGGTATCCTGAACTGGGTAACTTGTTTAGCGTAGGTATACACAATGTAATAAAATTACGTTTTAACGGTTTTAAGCGCGGTAATTTATTAGATTTTCTTTATTCCGACGTTTTCGTGATCACGGAAGACAAAGATGTCAAGTGTCTATGAATATTGTTAAAGTTTTATTTAGCCTACCGCCAACTTGTTCATTTTAATTATTTAGTTTTAATTTTGTTTGGGAGTTTGAATGGGAGCCTAATCTAATTTACCACCACTTCACAACATGTTGTGGTTTGAAGAGAAGAAGCGGCGCAAGAAACTCTTCAGCAAACATGCCTAGCTCTAAAAAATTTATACAATATTAAAGCGGGTGGAAGGAAAAATAAAAGAAATTATTAATCAAGTTGGTTTGTGTTCCGTTGTACTCAGAATGAGCTCACAATGTCTTGAGGTCTGGCAATGGTATTTGCTGGGTTTGGGTCTTGATAGTTTTGATGATCGGATCCCAAACAGGTGGTACTTGCCAACCATCTTCTCTATTGAAATTTGGGTGTTTTTTTATTTCAATAGCCTCATATTATATACACAATGTGTTGTATGTCTGTTGATTATCCTTACAATGTGGACCCCTGAAACGAACAAGCGGGTAAATTGCAACCCCATTGAGGTAACGACGTCCGCCAAGGGAAGAAAACGCGAGGGTAGCCGGTTCGATTCCTCATTAGGGCGCACGTGGACCCACCATAAAGGAGTCCATTCATAATAATTGCTTTACATAATTTCTATATTATATTCTTGTATGACTATGGAATTTTTATGTAATCACAATGCGTTGTGGTGGGGTATTTGCCTGTCTAGATGGCTACCATCCCTGATCTAGAGTATCCCGCCATAACAACCTTGATTTGGTATTTCGGCCAGGCTCCAATCCGGAAGCATCTCTGATGTTTATAATGTCCATAGGCGATAGTAAAGAATTTCCATCAGGTGGTATCAGGTGATCTGATGCACTCTAGGAATATAAAAATGAAGTACGGAGAATATTGATCTGACGGTAAGTGACTCCCATAGGTTATTTTTTTTATTGCGAACCTGACAAATAGTGGTTGTCGTCGCTTATAGGCGTTCGCAACACCAATAGCGAAATCAACACGTTGCCACCTTTTATAAAGGCATAAAGAGTGTGGGATAGAGGGATGAGAATAGTGGGAGGGGGAAGTGGGTGATCGGATCTCTCGCTCATCGCACGAAATACGATTAGCTCAAGGCTAACCGTTTCACGCCGATATTGAGTGAGAGCGTGGTATCACACCGATCGAGCCCAAATTGCTCTAGCTCTCACGAATTGAGAGAAGGAGAGAGAGAGGGAAAACAGTTTATTGCACACCAAAATATACAATTACTACATAAGCAGGCCATACACGTATTTACAATATTTACTAGGCAAATACAATAGGCGGCCTTATGGCTCAAAGCGATCTCTTCCAGGGAATCTAAATGACTGAAATTATATCAGGCGAAATAAGTGGTGCTGGAAAAAGGCAATACGTAAATAATCAAACTAATTTAAGAAATAAATATACACATGTATACATATACATACAATAATATATTTAAAAATACAAAAGTTATTATAACAAATGCATTAGCATTATTTTAGTGTTATATTTAGTTGTAAATAAATATTTTTCCTTTTTCTTCTAGCTCACTCTTCTTTTCTTTCAGTGCCTTCCAATCATTGAGGGCTGTTGCGATGTCCTTTCATACTTCTCTATTCTGCGATCTTGTTATCCTTCACACAATCCATCAATCTGTTCGTCGGTCTGTTAACGAAATATATTTAGATTTGGCATTGTTTTTACACTGGCTTCCGGGATGGGACAGTACCCAGCTTACTACGTCTGAGGGCGCCAAGGTCAAAGGTTTATTTTCTAGACCATTTATTAATATTATTTCGGTTCATATGACCGAGCCACTTCCGTTCCTGGCTAATTATTTATTGGAGAAAGTAAAAAATTCTTTAAAAAAAATATTCAAATTAGCCCTGTATATCTCCAGGCGTGATATTATCCATTCATTTCACCGCCACTAAATTGGAAACTCCGTGGTAGCCCTTATTGGTCGTAAATCGTCATTAACTAAACCTATAAGGTTGCACTTTGGCGTTTCCACCCTATAAGGGACGCGCCTTTCCACTGATCAATTTTCGAAAGCAGCCCCTTTTCACAATTTTATTTGTACTGCTAGAAAATTCAAACAACTGCGTGAACTGCGTCCTTGGTGACTTCGCTTGCTGGTCCCAGGCGGAAGAAGAGCAGCATATGCTGAGACTGGGTCCAATTTTTTGGACTAATTCTGTTATTATTAGTTTACTGTTTTGATAATAATGTTGTATTTATTCTAAATAAAATATGTCTTTCTTTCTTTGTTTCTTAAAGTCAGCTTTGGAATAAAATAGCCTTCCTGGCAAGGATAAATGATTTTGCAAAAATCTCATTATACCACTTTAGTTTTCGTCAAAATCAGCTTCGAGAGTCTTTTGCGGGTTTTCGCTACTTTTACAAGCGTTTATTTGACTTGCAATGGGTGTACCTATGTAATGTAATGTAAGTAAGTTCGGGTGGAACCTTGCAAGTTAAATTTGACCAACTTCCCGGTTTACAATTGAGCTGAAATTTAGTAAGCTCAATACAGAAATACCATGGAGCTGATCTGATGATGGAGTCGGAAGGTGGCCATAGGAACTCCTGTACTAAACAAGATAGACCCGTCGTGTTTGGGCTCGTTTTACTTGTCTTGGCTAGCACTCTGCTGCTACATGATATCCAGGATCTCAAAAGTTTGTATTTAAAAACCTTTTTAAAAAAGCTTATTATAGTTCAGGATTTGGCCCGAAGGCCCATTTGAAAACATCGTCTGTATACATAATTGAAGATTGTATTTTGAAGTCAATTTTTTTAGTTAATTTTTCATCGTGATTTGAAACTTGATGAAACGAAAAAGCGACACTGATAAGGGATAACATATAAATCCATAGGATTAAGCCCACGAGAGAATGAGATATAATACAATATATTTTATCCTTTAAACACTATGGCCATCCATGTTGGGAATGTTTTGAAGTTTAAAGTTAATACTTCAAATTTTGTGTTTTAAAGCTTAAATATATTATAACGGTATAATATATGAAATATGACCGGAATCCCTCCCACGGCTTATCATAATTTGTGTCACTTCTACTGCCTGTGAAGAGCACACACACGCATTTTTTTGTTCAATAACTCAAATTGTATGTTCTAAAGTGTATACACATGTAGTTACGTATAAAAACACTTGAAAATTTGTAAAAAATTCAAAATCAATCGAGTTACTTTATCACCAGTTTAGATCTGACGATGATAACTCCCATCCAGGAAATAACAAAAATCTCCCCAAAAATACGCAATACCTATAAAAAGAATCGCATAATGTCATACAATTAAAGTTGCATCTTACACGTCTACATTCAGGGCATATTTTCCAAAAACCAAAAGGCTTGTTTTCGCCGGCCGCATGCTAAGTATCGCACAGATGTGTCATTAATATTCGTAAGTGAGTGCCAGGGGGGAGGGGGGAGGTGGGAGCGGTTTTGCTGTTGATTTTGAAAGATTGATCGACTCTGCTCCTCGATTAAAAAGTTCTCTACGAGAAAGAAAAAATAAAGATAACATTTCTTTTTAAAAGCGACACACGCAGCACAAGTAGTAATACAATAGGACAGAAGATATTGTTGCGAACCGATAATCCTTTGTAACACGTGTTTTTTTTTCACCCCTTGGAATTTAAATTATCTGTAAGTCTTTTTTTATTGTAGTATAGGTTCGCGTTTGACCACAATCTTGCCCTCTGTGGAGCGAAGATGTGGTCTACGATGTAGCACGCTTACCTAGAAGGTACCTATACACACGGGACTTGAAGACACCCAGGTTATAAGTATCGGGAAAGACGGACTCTCTTAATTGTTCACTGTCACTTGTTTGCGTTAAACTTTAAAGTGTTGAAATTTAATCCCTTTGTATTGCCTTTCACGAAGAAAAAAGTCAAACCTTTTCTTCTATTGCTTTTTCGCTGCAGATTCATAGAGGCCATTAAGCTAACAAATTTGTGAATTCCAAAGAATGGTGTGCATGTTGCTAGGAGACTCGTCCATTTTTGCGAATATGTAGGGTCGGCCCATTGAGACAATTAGGTGAGATTCAACTAAGATCGAGGCGTTGATAAGTAGACAGGACAGTCTATTCTAAAAGTAGGAATGGAAACCGTACATTGACAGATTTTGTGCGTTTTATGTTATTTCGATTTTCTGCTCTACGGTTTGTACTAATTGTATTTTACGTGTGTACTTCTAATACACTTTGTATGCATTCCAGATTAAAGATTGGCAAATACCACCTGGCTGTGAATTGTTATGCACACATATTTGATTCCAAGGAAACTACCTTCACCTTTCAACAAAGACAAATTGTTCGTGGCTTTTACAAAAAGCAGCTTACGAAAGCCTAAAGATCGGTTTACAAAAGGTCCTCTTATGAAAATGCGGGTAGAGACATCGCCGAGCGCGCTCGATGCCGGCTGCCGCTCCGTCGCAGTTCGCAATTAGTTGTGGATTGCCGACGAGTGCACACGTCGCTTTGCTTTTATTTCACCGCACATGAGGCTCTTTACGTCTCGCAGCGACGTTTAACCGTATCCTTAAGCTGTTTCTCTCAGCGATGATATAACTGTTATGTGACGTGTATCAGATTATATAATACATTTTCCTGAATATTTATAAGTATTCTCAATACAGTAATTCAAGAGTAGGCTTTATAAATCGCTTATAAAGTTAAATGGAAGTTATAGACGTGGCATTTTACTTAAATCTTTTTTTACATCGACAGACACTAATGAAGCTGTGAGTAAATAAAGAAAAGTTCCTTTATGACATTTACTCTGCTAGGAATAGAAAATGGGACTTCTACGTTCTGGTGAACTAAACGGGTTAAATTAGAAATCGCCTACTTATGTAACTTAGGTCAAAGTGATTGTAACTATAGGTAATTTGTAGTGACATACAAAGACAGACAGCCGAAAACGATGATCTTATAGCGGTTTTGCTAGCGTAGATTAAAAACAGTTGCAGTTTAAGCAAACTTTTAACCCCTTTTATGACCCCTGTACCCTTACAGCGGTTAAATTTTAGAGCATGAAAAGAAACAAATTTCCATCGACCTATCCCCAGTAACTCCCAAAAATGGCTAGCGGACGTGTCCGGGACCCAAAACAATATGTCAGTCAGTTAATCAGTGAAGACAATATATAGATAGATAGCTGTGCAACTCTAGTAATAACTAAATAAATCCATACATACATGTCGTATTTCACAGTTATTGTCGATCAATCATCATGCTGTAGAAAGAACGAGGCGACGACGGGCGCCGTTTGACATTTGTCACTATTTGTCAACGCCTGACATGTTGGTCGGCGGCAAACAATCGTCCATATTGCATATTATATGTATCGATTGTTGTTTCTGAGATATATTTCAATGCAGTATATCATCTAAAATATTGTTCAGGGTGTTTCTGAAGTTCGTGAATAAAATTTAGTAAGTAATAGACCTTTTTTAAACGACGAGGTTCTTAATTTAACTGTTTTTTTTTGTATGTTTGTTAAGCGATTTCTTCGTCAATTGTGGACAGATTTTAAATTTTTTCTATATTCGAATATGTATACTCCTGAAGTGCTCCCGTTGTCACCAAGTCGGTATCTCAGGGAAATTGAATCCTTTTTGAAAAGCGCCGAGCGCCTATAATTTTGGAAAAGCAAAACTTGAATATACGCGTGCCAGTCGTAAAATTTCTACAGGCGCTTAAATGATTGTTTCTAAAACTATTCAAGCAAGCAAAAAGTAAACAATATTTTTTTAACAAAAACAAAACAGACTTCTAAATAACAATAAATATTTTCAAAAACATCTTGAAGTCGGTGCAAACTAAAACATAAAAAACAACAACATTACAAAATGCACCGATTTCAAGATTCTGTAGCAAATATACATTTAGTAGTACATTTTTCTAGTATTTACTTTTTTCGTACATCATATTATATTGTCTTATTGTTTATATGTAACAACAAGAGAGAGAGAGATAACACTTTATTGCACACCAAAATATACAATTACAAAAACAGAACATATTTACAATATTTTCGAGGCAATATTGAATAGGCGGCCTTATCGCTCAAAGCGATCTCTTCCAGGCAACCTAAATGACAGAAATTAAATCAAGCGAAATAGGTGGCTCTGGAAAAAGGCAATAGATACATAAATACTCAAACTACAGCAAATTTATTTACTGTTTTTTTGTGCATTATTTTGCGACAGTAAATATTTTTCTTACTTTCTTTTTTAGATTAAAGTTAAGATATCTATTTTCTACATTTTAGTTGCCGGGATAGCTTTAGAAATAATATCAAAAGCGCCTGTAGAAATTGTACTTCTAGCACGTGTATATAAGTTTGCCTTTCGAAACATTGTAGGTGCTCGGTATTCTTTAATAAGGGGTTAAAGGGAGTATAAATAATGTTACGAGTCGCGGGACTCGAATCAAAATGCCGTTGGAATTATTATAGAGTTCATTAGAACTATACAAACACGTATACGTAATAATACCGAACGCAACAAGTCCAAACGTCATTACGTTAGAAGGTCATAATTCCATAAAACGTGCAAAGTCCGTCACTAAAAGATTCCCGATTGTAGTATACACGTCTTGCTTCACTCGTGGTTACCGCTCGACTGGCTCCCCCTACCATCAGGTCAACGTTTAATACTGTGCAAATACAGTATGCCCGTATCTTAATGCGACACACCTGGCTAATGACTGCCATAAAAGATTACAATACAAAAATGGGCTGTTTTTTAATCACACAATTTAAACATAATGTAAACCAAAGAAGACCAAGTGCCGAAAGGTAATAAAATGTGTTTATACAGATATGCAGGTGTGAGTTTTGTTTTTGTCGGGATCTGAGTCGTATTGAGAAATCGAATCGAATTGAGAACCTCGTATGTTTACCACCCGTTTAAAGACACATCAAACACTCAGCGTGATGAATTATTCGCATAGGCGACCCTTCCTGTCACATCTGTCGATATACACGAATAGGTTACCAATAGTCCGGTCGAACATGTAGGTCAACCGATTCACTCCGACAGAACGGCCATGCGGGCCATTTCCGCTAGGGATGGGACACTTCCGCGGCGCGAGAGTGCCAACCACACCACGGTCCAACGCGAAACAGGGAGGATATTGAATTTTTCATAAATTGAACCGCGTAATATCGTAAAGAATTTTTAGTGTTGCTGGGAGCGCTTTTAAACAGACTTCAAAAAAAATGGAAATTCTCTATTCGTCTATCTATTCCAAAGTGACGACGACGTTATTAATCGGAATAAAAAGTATCCTATCATTTATATTCAAGATATTTTCAACTGGAGAACTCCTTTGAAGGTAATGCCATATGTACTACCCGTGCGCAGGATTGTCGATAGTCTCATGACGTCACGCGGCAATGGCCAGTAGGGTTGACAAAAAGGTTTCACAAATAGTTTTTGCAATAAATTTATTATGGTATATACTTTACATATGTATATCTAATACAATAATAGTGAGTAGTCATCGGCAAACCTGCGCGCGACTTATAAGTCAATATTTAAATCTATTTTCTATTAGTAGTTTTGACCTGAAGCTCTAACAGGCAGACAAAAAATCTAAAACTTGCATTTTCAGAATTAGCTGCTAATAATTAGGCCCCTTATGCGTTTCTCTTCTTTTATTTCATTGTACAAACAAATAACTTTAGATAATTAGAAATTGTTAAATGCCACGGACGTAACTAAACCCCAGAACATCCATAGCTCTAATATAAACTCCAGAGGTTTTCTATGCTATGTGTAATTCAATAGGTTGTAAATCACTTTTTTGTTTTTACATAAGTAAAAAATAAAATAAAAAAATGTTAAAATGAGTCTATTATAACATATGTCTATACATCCCTATTACTTATATGGTAACTTCAAATTATTTCCTATTTTGCGTATTCACTAAAATACTAGTAAGTGATATATATTATATATCAATATCATTTACAAACAGACAGCAACGACAATTTCATAAAGATTTTGTTCCAACCAAATATCTACGTATCCCTAGACTGAAAGCCACCGCAAATTAATAGTTGCTGATTGTGAAGACAGCACTCGTCTCCTCCCAGTCGACAAGCAACACGTTGGCCGCCATTATTAAATTCGGCGAAACGTCAGTTTCGTGCTGACACGAACCTCTCGAGACTTGGCTACCGGCCAGAATTTAGGAACACATTAATATGCTTCAAAAGCTATTTATGCTAAAAGATTTTTATTAGAAATACACGTTTTATTTGAAGTGATTTTAAATTGACCTTTCTTCAAAAAATTAAAATCTCGAGCATTCTACTTCTTTCATTCTTATTTCAATTCATAACAATATTTCGCCCAGCAAATAAACATTGCTACACCAGCCTTCTGGGCACGCTCTCCAGTGGCAGTGATCCGCAACATGTTATATTTTAGCTTTATTAGTTTAGACTATGTTTATGTAGCGACGAGATGTTCACCCCCATTTCCTTAAGCTCCCACGCTCAACTACGCAACGGTAGTGTATATTTTTATTTGATTGTTACCACAGGTTAGATCGAAGTTAATACTAATACTACTAATAATGATCATTAACGACTGCAACACCATCTAGTTGAAAACAATATTACACAGTCATCCTTTACAACAACAAAAAACCTCAATCAAGTCATGAATCTCACTTAATAACACATTCACCACATTATATATGAACACATCGCTCAGCTTATTCGGATATGTCATAACAAGAAAACAGAAGCCTCCGGGAGTCAAATGAGGAGCCCGAAAGAGCCGAGGTCGACGAACCGGGATAACTTCGACTGTAACCGCCGGGGCTGCCAGCTCAACGTACATACATTTCTCGGTAATATTATACGATACCAACAAATTTATTTTTATTTTTATTGAATGAGTTCAGCAGACAGGCAGACGGCCCACCTACTGGTAAGAGGTTACCATCACCTACGGACATTTGCAACACCAAAGACGTTACAAATGCGCTGCTGGTCCCTTGAGGGAGTCTGGAATCTGGCTACTAATGTCGGAACACAACTCAAGGTTGTTATGGCGGCATACTCTAGACCTGGCCAGTTGTTTCTATCTCTGAAGCCCTATTTTTTTTTCAAAATATTTACTTGCATAAAACATGGTTTACTATTGCAGAATAATAGCTAGCCTGGCAGACGTTGTTATGCCTTTGAAAATATACAATCCCATTACAGCGCCACCTTCTAGGTCCACTAGTGAAACTAAAGCCTTCTCGAATCCATTTGAAAACATACAAAAAAATTGTGTGCGCGGTTCACACGCAGTAGAAATGAAACTTAAGAGTATATATATACTCACACATAAATATTTCTAATTTTTATTAATATAAATATAATTACTTTAGCCTACACCCTTCAAAATATTATAATTCAAAATAAACTTCTTAAGCATCACTTTGAATTTTCAACTTAACTGTCTAAAGAATATTATCAGTTTTATTTCGGTCCAAATTGGACTTACGATTATTTATCGGTCTTATTGATTCTCTAATATGAGCCGCACAATGTAAAACTCGTATCTCATTCTCTCGCAGACTTAGACCTATAGATATGTGTTCATCTCTATTTAGTGTCGCTTTTTCGTTTCATCGAGTTTCAAATAACAAAGGTTCAAAAGTTCAAGAAGAACAAAAATTTCCTAAATATCAGTCCAATTGTTTAGATGTTTAAAACTAGTCCAGTGACATACGCACCGACACATGACTTTTATATATAAAAGATAAAAAAAAAAATCGCATCTACTCATCTACACATACGAGTATGTAATCACTGTATGAAATATATGTGTATATATAAGTAAAATATAAATTAAGTTTCGCAGACCAAATAAACAAATCACATGAATCTACAGAAAAACTACCAACCAATATTCAAGAAAATTGCAATATTATTTATTTTTTCGTGACAAGGCAACCCCGAGCTTCGCCTATTAGGCACAATAGGGGGTGAGTACGCCCCTTATATTTTGGGAGTTTTGTTCCGAGCTCCATGTAAACTTGTTTCTTTATACTCAATTATAGTTGACTTCTAAGAACATACATGCTATTTCCCATGGCTGTTTGTTTGCGTCTTATATCATTAACTATATTTGACGATGTTTGTGGTCGATTGGGCTAAGACTTGTCGGCCTACCTCACTAAAGCGCAGAGGCTCCGGGTTCGATTAATATCTGGTTAATTTAAATGAGGACAATATTGAACAGAAACAAAAAAAATGTCACCACAATAATTACTAATAAAAAAGAGATAATAAAAGGAAAGTTTAAAAATTAGTCATTGTTAGTGTAATTTTGTACTAAAATAATGACTTAGTATATATCAATCTGTATCCCCCCACCGCAGGCAGTCGCTAATAAATATTGAAAGCATACACACGCTTGTTTTACTCGAAACTATAGTTATCCGATCGAAGAAATTAAAGTGCACCCTAACAACCCGCACAGTCATTATTATAAAAAGTATAAATTCGTGTACAAATATCCTGGCCAGAAACTGAACCTTGAAGTACATTTAATTAAGATTATCTCCCTCCCGTTATATTATTGTTGGGATTTGCGTAATACAGATGTGTCGTAAGTACATTCTATCAATGTATATCTTCAAATATGTGGTAATGCGTGAGCGAGACAGCAAACTAAATCACGACAAACTCCCGCTAAAGAAATATACAAAATTAATAAAATCAACATAATGTTGACTGTCAAAAGTTATTGACAGGTTCATAAAATGGCGAATGTTCGCGAAGTTTCCGCAATGAGTTCGTTAATTTGCATTCGATTAATTTCGAAATATGTTTATGATGGGTCCATTAGTCGCATTGACAGCGGGCTGATGGAAATTAACCATCATCGTTCACGAAGGGGGTATTCTGCTATTCGCAATTATACTACAGTCACTAAACCTTCCTCACATCCATTTTAATATTATATAAATTATTAGAGCTAGGCATGTCTTCTGAAGAGTTTCTTGCGCCGCTTCTTCTCTTCAAGACACAACATGTTGCAAAGCGGTGGTAAATTAGATTAGGCTCCCATAGAGTAAATAATAACCATAAATAATTAAAATGAACAAGTTGGCGGTAGGCTTAAAATAAAACTAACAATACTTATTGACATTTGACATCTCTGCCTTCCGTGATCACGGCTAGTGAAAAGTGGGTGAAACGTCAGAATAATAAAAATCAAATAAATTATCGCGCTTAAATCCGTTAAAACGTAGTTTTAGTAAATAAACCTAAGGTTTAAATCCTTTATTTCTCAAAGAACAATACAGTCAAAATTATATGTCTAGTTAAATACAACGAGTAAACGTGGTACGTAAATCTAACTTTTGATGACCTATATAGTTGAGCGGGCTAAGCCTTTGCCGGCCTACCTCACTGCACTACAGAAGTTCCGGGTTCGATTCCTCTTCGATGCTTTAATGACAACAGTCATCTCTTCTCCGTCAAGCGCACCCATATTCCTATAGAATTTACCTTAAGGCTTTGAGCTCGATTCCGTCAGAGTTGATGGAAACGGTCCCCAGGAGTACGTAACTTTGGTGCTTCGGGCATCACAAATAAGCAAGGCGAGAACGTCGTTGCTGAACATTTAATATTCCCAACTTCAAAATAGACGGTGGATTGCGTTCTGAATAAATGAATACAGTCGAAATGGCGCCCAACGTGCTACTGCTTTTAGTGCTGCATTATTAACATATCAACGTTTAAAAGTAGAGACAGATAACACTTTATTGTACACCATTACAGAAACCATAAAAAAACTTATAACATGAAAATATTCTAAACTTGAGGTCGCGGCAGACGGTGTCCTGCCTTGGAATTTTTATTAAACACTATTATATAAAGTATATATAGCCTATGTTACTGACGAATAATTTAGCATTCTAATGGTGAAAGAATGTTTGAAATCTGTCTGGTAGTTTTTGAGTTTATTCGTTACAAACATACAAAAATGCATTTCTTTCCTCTTTATTATATTAGTATACAAGTATAGATGCCCACAATGGGCGGTGTTATCGCTAAGAAACTATCTCTTCCTAACAACCCGTGGCAGGAATAAAACATATTCAGTCTGTCGAAGGTGGTATACGTACAAATTAGGTTCCCTAATATGTACCCATTAAAAAAAACATCCCCTCCCAACCTCAGCAGCCACCTGTAGTATATCCCAATAACTCCCCCTTATAGTCTTCACGTAGTATAATTGATAAATATGTTTTTAAGTTATTTCTTTTGAGAATAAAAATGAATTTGGCTCATATTTGTCTTTATTAACACAGCGCCTACCGCGTGACACCAGTAGTGCTACATGCCTATTGTTACAAGTTTAGCGAGACTAATTAAAACGCCGTTAGAATTATTATGGAGGTTATTAGAACTTTAAAAGCACGTATAACACATGCACAAATATAACCGAACACAAGAAATACAAACGTAATGTAGAAGGTCGTAAGTTAATAAAACGCGCAAAGTCCGTCACTATTAGATTCCCGAACGTACACACGTCACACCTGTATCGTAGCTTGACTGCCCCCTCTCTCCATCAGGCCGTCGTTTTATAACTCACAAATACAAACGTGCCCGTATCGTAGTCGACGTAATCCGCAACACCTGACTAATGATTCAGTCCGTTCAGTCGTCCGTAAACGAGTACAATAGAACAATAGACCGTGCTCCAGAAACGTATGCCAATAAATAAGTAAACAAAAAAGACGATCATAAAAGAATAACAATTAGTTCAAATGCTGGCAGGTAATAAAATGTGTTTTACAGATTCGGAGTGGAATTTGCTTCTGTCGGTACCTTAATTGTAACAGTATTTTATTAGGCATAACGTTAAGTAATAAATTCAGTTTGTCTCAAGTTAAACAATTTTAATATCAAATCGTTCAACTTAGATTACTTTAAGTTATCACGTCTGTCGGGCGTCCCGAGACGCATGTTTGTTTTTTTTTAAATTACTACAAACTTGTTTTTATCAGAACCTAGGTTGTAACAATACCAATGAAAAAAATATTATCAAAAAGATAATAGCATATTGTAACAGGAACTTAATACACAAAAACAATTCTGTTGGAAGTTGGTTAAAAAAATACAAGAATAAGTTTTTTATGTTCTACTCGTATGTTCGTAAACTTCTAAGTTATATGTTCTTATAGTTTTACACACGTCCTGACTGAATAAACTTTGGTGTACATTTATGTCTGCGACATAAGATCTCGGCCCGATGCGCAGTAAAGCCGTTTTATGTCGCAAGTGAGGACTACACACTTTCACAGTTTTATTAATGCCCCGGGATCGCAGCTTGGACCCTAGTATTTCAGACGGTAACCGCACCTGGCTCCCATTCAATACATAGTAGATATACACCCAGAACAATAAACAAAGAAGGGAATAATTTATTTGCTAGGAAAGCGACAATACAAGGACTTAAAAATTAATTCATACTGTTACGGGCTACAGGACTCGAATTAAAATGCCATTTCAACCACGTATAAAACAGGCACAAATAAAACTGGATGCAACCAGTTCACACTGCACGATTCAATGCAATTCAACAAGCTTAAGTCCGTCACTATATCGCTAATCGAAAGTACTATATACGTCTTGCTAGTATCGTAATCGTCGCTTGACTGGCCCATCCCTCCGTTCGGGCATTGATTTATACTAAACTGTATAACAGAACAAAGGATCGCGTTCGCAGAGTTAATCCCGCACACCTGGCAAGCTTCGACGGCCATAAATAAGTTCAATGACAATAGCATGTTTATCTGGATTAAAAATTCTAAACACAAAGTAACCAAAAGAATTTCTACATCCAAGAAGGCAATAAACGGCGTTTTACGACGGGCAGGTGTGCGAATTTCTTTGTCGGTATGTAACAATAGATTTCTATGGTTAACTGTGAAGTATGCCGCATAGCTAACACACGAAGTTGGCAACTAAGCCAGGTGGTAGGGCATTTGCCCGACTGGATGGCTACCACCCCTAGTCTAGAGTATGCCACCATAACAACCTTGATATGTGTTCCGGCAATAGTGGTCAGGTTCCAGTCTCATCTACGAGTAAGACAGCACAATTGCAGCACCGTAAGTGTGAGTTCTTACTCAAAGTTGGTATATATATCATGTGTACCACCATCACCATTATCATCTCAATTCACTCTTAGGGTGGTCTGGAAGAGATCGCTTTTTAGCGATAAGATCGCCCTTTGTACACAGCTAGATATAATTTGAATCTTTAAGTTCATTTTTGTATTAGTGTAATAAATTGTTATATAATTTTAGAAATAAAAAATACTAAAAATGTCTGGGACAGTTAAGAGAAGATAAATATAAAAGGAATGTTCGCAATAAACTTGATACGTTTATTTGACTTGTGAACATCCCAAATACGTACTGTTCTTGAAAAGAAAAAACCTTTTTCGCTAATCAAAATGTATGTAATACAGCTCTCAACGCGATAGCTTCCATTCATGCATTCAGACCTTTCATCCGAGTATAACCATTCATTTTGTTTCATTACAGTTACTGTGCTTACAACGAAATAGTAGATAGTTACACGACAGATGGAAGCTAATAATTCGAGTGCCTAAATAGGCCTTTCCCTCGTCATTAACACTATGCTTTTCGTTTAAAATATGAGGAAAGTAAATGAAAACTGATTAGTTAAACAAAAAAAAACTTCTATAATAAATTCAGGCGTTAAATCCATATCTGACTCTGATGAAACATCATAATGTACGTCACAAATGAGACGTCAAGCTGATGACAGCAAATATTTAGTGAAAAGTAATTTTTAAATATTGTTACGACCTACGTGCCGCCAAAGACCTCACACCTGCACCCCTCTAGGAACACATTTTATTATTCTTTCAGCATTTGGACCTCTTTTGTTTACTTTGAGTTTAAATTTTGTGATTAGAAAAGCAGCTCACTGTGTATTGTAATCTGTTATGGTAGTTCATTAGCCAGGTGTGATTCTAGGAAATTTGGTCCACGCGGCCTAGCAGACATATTCTATCTATGTAGTATAAAGCAATGACCCAATGGAGAGAGCAGGCAGTCGAGCGATAACCACAAGCGAAGCAAGTCTTGTGTACATTCGGCAATCTATTTAGTGATTTTGTGCGTATTATTATATTTGTACCTGTGTTATACGTGTTTGTATAGGTTTAATAAACTGTATAATAATTCCGACGGCATTTTAATTCGAGTCCTGCCACTCGTAACAGTATAAATTTATAAAATGCTTTTACAAAATTGTTGATATTTTTATTTAAGCCGCGATTTACCAGTAGCTGTAAAAAAATGTTGGGACATAAGTCACATGTATTGTCTACGGTTCGGATAGTTTGCTACATTTTTTAACAACAGGGAGAATCGTTTCCCAAAGATGAAAAGTGCTATTTTCAACCCTGTTATTAGGCAACTCAAGGCGTACTTTCAGAATATGAGAAATAATACTGTCAAAGTCTTCTGCAGACTTCTGTTAAAGGCGCACGCATAAGGCATTAATTGTGTATAGATTAATGCAAGCATCATAGATGAAGCGAAAATTAGTGTCTGGATCGTAGCATGTGGACATAGATCGTGTCTACCTACCCTAAAGGGAAGCAGGTGTGACAATATCTATATATACATACATATATCAGCTTTTGCTAAAATGGCTACAAAATTCTTACAAAGATGTTATTTACAAACAAGCTTCCTGCTTTCTCTACCTTTTATTTACATTTTAGCTCATAATGAAAAAAACAGAGTAATCGTATATATACACACCCGCACATATTATAATTTCCCAAAAATAATGTCCAATTGGCATTATTTCGAACCATAAATTTATTAGTACAAAACAAGAAATAAACATCCGAACATAATGTTTTATAGTTCTTCTTCAATAATTTATCAAAAACACAAAGTAATTTAAGATCGTAAAACCTCTCCCTTATATAGCATCTTTCACCATCGACCGTGTGTTTACCGTAAATATTTCAGGGGTTTTCCTGCCAATAAAATTACATCTACCCGCATGAGGGGCGCGCTAAATGCCTAAAAGCACGTCGGAACTCGGAACGTATCGCATGGTCAGTGGTCCCGCGGGCGTCGTTAAGAGCGCACGCCTCACGCGTTGGGCGCCAATTTATTAGTTTTTATGTCGCTACAACTAAATATAAGATATTACACCTAAGAAGACAGAACTGTTTTTGCTTCACGTATTATATATAGATAATTCCCTCACCAACAATAAGTTTAAAATTAGTGTAAGATTACGACTCTCCAAATACCGCCAAAACGTTAATTACAAACAAAAAGGTAGACATCCCTTACCTAGCCAAATTTTGACAAAGAAAAACTAAAGTAAACAAACAAGTAAAATCCCAGGAAAGCCGTTTGAGATAAAAGCAAGTCCCGAAAAACCTCAAACTCCGAAGCATTCAGTATCAGTTACGTGAGGAAACGAAAATTACTTTTTAACGCGTTTAAACACACGAGAGTACCTGGGGGGTGATTAGGGAGGGGGTGGGTTCAGAGTTCGCGGAAGTGAACACACAACCAGAATATTTAAAGAAAAGATAAGCTTGAACTACATACATACCTATATACTGCGTTCTTTCTAAATAGATACCTTTTTGAATAAAATTTTGGTTAAACCTTATAGTAATATATTATATAAAGCTCAAGAGTTTGTTTGTATGTTTGTTTCATTGAATGCGCTAATATTGGGAACTACTGGTCTAATTTGAAAAATTATTTCAGTGCCAGATAGCCCATTTATCGAGGAAGGCTATTGGCTATCTATCATCACGCTAAGACCAATTAGGAGCGGAGCACCAATGAAGAATGTTTCAAAATCGGGAGTTTTGAAAACAAATTCTACGTGGTCAACGTCGCAGGCACAGCTAGTTGTACATATAGATGGCTAATTCAAAACCATTTTGTAGTGTTTTAGACCTCGACTTAATATTTTCTTAAGTTTTCGCGACTTGTATACATAATAAAACTACGTTTAACGGTTTTAAGCGCGGTAATTTATTTGATTTTGGTTTATCCGACGTTTCGGCCGCTTTTCAGTGGCCGTGGTCACTGGTCTAACGTGGACTAACGTGTATTGTCAAAGTTTTATTTAGCCTACCGCTAACTTATTTATTTTAATTATTTACTTTTAATTTTGTTTACAAATATTATTTACTCTATGGGAGCCTAATCTAATTTACCACCGCTTCACAACATGTTGTGGCTTGAAGAGAAGAGGTGGCATTTGTCTTCCGTGACCACGGCCACTGAAAACCGGCCGAAACGTCGGATTAACCAAAATCAAATAAATTACCGCGCTTAAAACCGTTAAAACGTAGTTTTATTAGCCTTGACTTAAGTTTTACTCGAAACAAGTTTCGTGATCAAACTGATTTTAGTACTAAAATACCTACCTTAGAAATTTACTCAGAAAACATTATTTATCCACAAACAGCTATGGCATTTTAATTCAAGTCCTGGGTAGTTCTTAACAATACGATCTACTAAGGAAGAGCAATGTATAGTTCACTCTTACTTAACTAACGCATAAAGTTAGAAATAGTTTGGGTTTCATAAAGTATACTGCACTTTTAGGCGTATTTAAGTGCATAATAATTGTGGTTTACGATGCACCACATAAAAGTTTTTACAACTCCGACCGGCGTATGTCGAAATAGAATTAAACTAATAAACTATACGACCGTTTTTGACCAACCGTTATTTGGGCAATTGTTCGCTCGGCTTCCGGGGAGAGAATACACATTTATGGCGAATCAAATAATTGCTTTTATACAATGTTACTTACAAGATAACTTTGGTACACACAAATAGGGTGCCCACCCGTACTATACTGTATAGTATCGTACTATATTTTAGCCAAGTGTTTACTATTCGAGTATATTACAGAAAAATAATAGAGTACGATATACTCCATGCTAACTCCCATTCTTAACATTATTTTAAAAGCAATAAATCTTTTCTGGTCAAAGTAAAAAGTAATAATAAATACATATGAAAAATTGAATAATGAAATAGACAAAACATATACTAAGTAATGAAAAAAAATGTGTACTATTTTTCCCCAAATTCCCCAAAGTACTCTATTGTTATAGCCTAAAATCAAAAATACTAGATTTTATTCAAAAAAGGTGCAAATCTGTGCAGAAACGTAAATAGTGTATAATTTCCTGCGTTGGGGTGGCCTCTCTTAAGAGGCGACAAAACCATCCACAGGCAGGTGGTAGAGTATTTACTTGTCTGGATGGCTACCACCACTGGTCTAGGGCATGCCGCCATAACAACTTGAGTTGTGTTGCGGCATTAGTGCCAAGGTTCCAGACTCCCTTAAATTCAAATTCAAAAGTTTTATTCAAAATAAGTTCCACTGGAGAACACTTTTTGAAGGTCATGTACACCGCTTCGCAACGTGTTATTGCTGTTAAAGAGAAGAAGCGGCATCAAACTCCCTTAAGGGAGCAGAAGCGCATGGATGGCAACCGCTTTCCTTCAGGTGGGACGTCTGCCTGACTGCTGAACTCATGCAATAATAAAAAAATATATAATAAACACATGCTGGTGGTGAAGAAAAACATCCGGATGAAACCTGAACATCTACTAGGAGGGTTTAATGACTGCTCCACCATGAGCATCAGCAAAAGAAACACATTGTGTTTCCTCAAATAAAAAAGCAACTTTTTAATTTGGGCTTGTGTCATGGGTATTGTAAGGACTACTCTGGGGCCGATACCAAGACACCCAAACCATAGTAAATAGCGAAATTTACCATGCCAGGAATCGAACTGCAAAGCAGAGGCTCCGGAGCCTCTGCTTTGCAGTTCGGAAGGTGATATCCATCCCCAGCATTGGGACGTTTATGGGCTGTTATTATTATACATACTAATATTATAAAGAGGTAATAAAGTTTGTGAGTTTATTTGTAGGAAGTAATCTCCTGAACTAGTGAACCGATTAAAAAAAAAGTCATCAGTACGTAGGTACATTATTAATGGGTGACACAGGCTATATTTGATGGTGATTATTAATATAGGTAAAAAAAATTGACAGCCAGCGAAATGCGCACGGGTCTTGTAAAACTCGTGTGTCTTGTGCCCCAATAATATTCTAAGGACTCACAATGTACATATAAATATTTTGCTCGTCGCTTTCATATTTTTCGATTAATCTCCGAAACGACAACATCTGTGCCGTTTTGGATGTCCAAATAATAACTGTTTGCCGAATCGCGAAAAAAGCTAAATAAAAACGAATACAACGGTACACAATGCCATTTCGTTTCTCTCTGAGTGCAAATAAAAAAATTATCCAATAAAAAGCAAATAAAAAAGTTTTTGTAGTCAAATCTTTTTTTATTGTCAACAGAGTAGGCAAGGAGGCAAACGAGCCGTCCGATGAGAAGTGGTCACCTTCCCCAATGGATTTGATTTCTGTCTGTTAGAGCTACACGTGGAAAGCTTATTTTTTAAAATAATGTATAGGTCCGCGTTTGACTGGCATTTTGCCTGATGTCAGGCAGAAATGCAGTCTAAGGTGAAGCACGCTTACCCAGAAGATACTTGTTCACGCAAGACTAAAAGACACCAAGATTGTATTCTGCAGGAAAGACAGACGACGGTAAAGAGTTCCACTCTTCAGTGGTGCGTATGATAAAAGTGAGAGCATAGCGTTTCGTCCGCTTTGTTGGTATTCCCACCATATATTGGTGGCGTGAGTGCGAACGTCTGCTTGTCCACTGATCGAATGGTGAGGGAGGAACCAATTCATGTAATTCCGTGGCAAACTCGTCAGAGTACACATCCTGTAGAATACCGACTAGCGACTTTACGTCGATGATTTAGGCTCTGAAGCCTCTCGTCGAATAGTCTGTTATTGCCTATCAGTTTCCATTTATGTGCCAGATCAACACTTACGATACTTTTTTTGGCACTGCCATTACAAGTTACTAATTGATATGTGGCCATGCCAACGCGAGCGAAGTTTCGCTTGCACATGCTAGTAAAGAATAAACATAAATGAAATAAAAACTCGTGTTTATCAACTCCGACGCACGACCGGAGTTTGCTCCTAAGTACGTTTGTCTCTGAATATGCAACGGTGCGGCCGAATAAGGGCAGTTACCAGACCTTCTAGTTTCAAAACACCGTATCTTACACTGATCGATATTATTTTAGACCTTATTGCATTGCATTTAAGTTCTTAATTCCACAATTTATAAAAATAATGGTCGCCCGTGGTCAATAATATTATATCAATTATGGTCAATTCGACCATAATATTTTTTTTGTCAACCATACTTCTATAGTCACAGATTTTGCCAACACTACACTGTTAATTTGACTTGAACACTAAACAAAAAAGGATATATTATGCCTGTGTGTCACATACATGGTGTGTAATGTTTTTTATAAATTGATTTAATGTATTGTTATGCATAGGTTTTTTTTTAAATTTAGCATTCTTCACTTCTCTATATTCTTATATGTACTAATAAATAAAGCTGAAGAGTTTGTTTGTTTGAATGCGCCAATCTCAGAAACTACTGGTCTGATTTGAAAATTCTTTCTGTGTTAGATAGCTCATTTATCGAAGAAGGCTAAAGGCTCTATATATCACCACACTAAGACGTTTAGGAGCGGAGCACCATTGGAGAATGTTTCAAAATAGGGGTTTTTTAACTTACTTTTTTTACTATTCCACGCGGGCGAAGTTGTAGGCAGTAGCTAGTAAACTATAAGTGTAAAATGGACACAAAGTTTTTGCTCACTTATTAATATGCATAGATAACGCTTGTATTATTTAAGGCGTAAGGCGTAAAAATATTTCAATTCCTATAAAAAAAATACGTTTTATTTATCAAATCTCAAGATCCACCTACATTCAGCTCAAGGCCTGGTCTCTATTTCGTGTCAATACTCAACGTCATACATCAGCCACACATTTACGACCTGCCCTCACTTATTCAGCGCTGTTTAAAAAACTACAGCCAACTAGTGTCTCCCACCACCACCAACTCCAAGGCCTCATTTATAAATCACTGTCGCCAACCAGGTCACTCCCGTGAGTGCAATTGTAATGTACAATATTCAGGAGGGCAAAGTTTAAACTCAACTCAGTATTCATGGCGAATTTGAAACTTTGCGGCAAGGTTACCGCCGGCCATGTTCTTGCAATATTAATAGAGACCTTGTAAAGTGTGATTTCAGCTGAAACTTGCAACATTATTATACCAGCATGTAACAGATACACTCTACGTATAATAAGTTATTCTTAAGGTACACAACACAAACATACTGTTACAACCTAGACCTTTCGGCATTTGGACTTCTTTTCTTTACTTAATTAAATTTGTAATTAAGAAATACATCCTACTCGTTTATGGCCGCAGGTGTGCAGATTACGTTTTCTTGGAAAATTCAGTTCACGCGGTCGATTTTTGTATTGTACAGTTGAGTATAAAACAATGCCCGAACGGGGGAGGGGCAGTCAAGCGACGATTACGATGCGAGCAAGATTCGATTTCATTTTCATTCGATAAGCTATACATATAGTGACGAACTTTGCGCGAGTTATTGAATCGTGCAGTTTGTACTGGTTGTGTCCAGTTATATTTGTACTTGTGTTATATGTGTTCGTATAGTTTTAATAAATTAGATAGTAATTCCAACGGCATTTTAATTTGAGTCCCGCACTCGTAACAATATGAATAAGAAATTTTGACAAAAAAAATATTATATATTTTTATTATTTATTATTTAGGGGAATAAAAATTGAAAATGGCCGATTCTCAGACCTACCCGATAATTATGCACACAAAATTTCAAACAAATCGGTTCAACGTTTCGGAGGAGTTTGGTAACAAATACCGCGACACATGAATTTTATATATTAGATATTACATTTGTAAAACTTGAAATAGTTCATATCGATAAAAATATTGATAAAGATAAAAACTACTTTTAACGGTTTTAAGCGCGGAATTTTATTTGATCTTTATTATTCCGACGTTTCGATCACTTTTCAGTAGTCGCGATCACAGAAGACAAATATGTCAAGTGTCAAGTGTCAATGAGTGTACAGTTTGTATATAATAAGTTTTGGGCCTGAACACAGACGGAAAAGCGTTATTTTAAATATTGTAACCGCAAGTTGACATCAGTGAATATCATTACTTAAGATACAATTAAAGTAAATTTTATAAACAACTTCGACACAACTAGCTCGAGTAAACTTAACCGAATCAGTCCAAACACCGCACTGGCACTGCAACATTACCTGAAAAAGAAAACAAAGTTGATAAACTTCATAGACAAACCGGAATAATAAACTTTACGAGGGTAGAACAAAATATTGGCGACGCTCCAATCAGTTGCGGTTGCGACCGAGACGCCGTAGCTGGGTTACCAGACCATTAAGAAAAAATCCCGAGAAAATCGCGCACTTTCTTGTAAAAATATCTATGTCTATCTGTGGTTGAGCGAGCTAAGCATTTGCCGGCCAACCTCACTGCAACGCAGACGCTCTGGGTTCGATTTCTGGTATGGTAAATTTCGGAAACGAATTTTATCCGTTATTTACAATGATCTGGGATCGGCCCCAGGGTAGTCCGTTGTGTATCTCTATAAATATTATAATTGCGAAAGTTTGTAAGAATGGATGAATACATGTATAGATGTATGAATGTATGTTTGTTACTCTTTCACGCAAAAATAGCTTAATCATCAGAATAACACATAGGTTATAATTTCTAAAGCTTTAGTGGGAATTATCCAAAATATAACGGTTTTGCATCACCCATTACACAAGCGTAACTTGCTTAATTTTGGGATTTACAATCTTCGATCAATAATAGTTTACAATGTATGGTTTGTGTGCTGATTATTTATTATAAAATTAAATTTCTTTTACCTAAATGGATTTTGGATGGTCCATTTCTGTCATTCAATTTGGTTGAATCAACCAAATTGATCCATATAAACATAAACTTCAATCTTTCAATGTATAATATAATGTAATAACTATCGCCGTGTCTTTTTAGTTCTGTGCTTTTTTTAAATCAAATTGATTGAATTTGATGCGGTTGAGTATCAGCAAGATACACATGTTATAGTCAAACATCGAAGCTCTGGCGCTACTAGGTTTGACTAGTCAAATCTCAGTCCAATAAAAAAACACAAAATTATGGGAATTTGAGCTGTACTAAGCTGGCAACCCTAGCACATACATCATGGATTCATGGCCTCCTTTGCATCTGTACGGCACATTTTAACTTTACATTGTAAATATGCGAATCTTTGTACTGTGACAATTTGACACTCTCAGACAAGTTACTGCGGATATTCTTTAACGATTACGTAGCAATTTTGAATAAAACGGAAACCTATGAGGGGTTTTTTTTATTCCATAAGTTCAGCAAACAGGCAGATGGCCCACCTGATGGAAAGCGGTTTCCATCGCTTAAGGACATTTGCAACACCAAAGGTACTACAAATGCGCTGCTGCTCTCTTAAGGGAGACTGGAGCCTGGCCACCGACGCTCCAAGTTGTTATGACGGCATACTCTAAACCAGGTGTGACAGTGATCCAGACGGGCAAATACCCTACCACCTGGCTGTAGGTTGACAGTTTTTACATAATATAAACATCAACGTGGTAATTGTAACAATCTTGTTACGAGTGCGGGACTCGAATTAAAATGCCGTTGGAATTACTATAGAATTTATTAGAACTATACAAACACGTATAACACAAGTACAAATATAACTGGACGCAACCAGTATAAACGTGATGCACGTTTCAAAAACACTCGCAAAGTCCGTCACTATATATCTTATCGAATGTACACGTCTTGCTCGTGTCGTAATCCTCGCTTGATGGCCTCACCCCTCCGTTCGGGCATTGTTTTTATACTAAACTATACAATACAACAATCGACCGTGTGGTCTGTTTTTCTAAGAAAACGTAATCTGCACACGTGCGGCCATAAACGAGTACAGTAACAATGGGATGTTTTTCTTAATTACAATTTTTAAACACAAAGTAAACAAAAGAAGTCCAAATGCGGGAAAGGTAATAAACTGCAGATGTGCATTCACTTTGTCGGCGTGTAACAATATGTACACTAGGACAGTAAACCGCCTAGGCGGTGCATGCTTTCCGGTCAGGGTTGAACCCTCGTTCTTTGAGCATGGGACGCGTGTGCTTACCATTAAGCTCAGTGCTTCTAAGAAGTAAAATATATAGGCTTCTAAAATCTGCTTAATTTTATTAGGATACTTGCGTTCAAACAAAACAGCCCTGCAAGTAATGCTCAATGTTGCCAGCTGTTTCTCTTTTCCATACTGTATCTGTTACTTTTAAATCCATTATAAAATTTCGACACAACAATAAATCGTATTAAATCATTGCAATGTTAATTTTATGGGTAGTCCTATTTCATCCGCTGAATGGTGCTTTCAGCGTGATTATTACTTTTCAGCTTTGATGTTACAAAAGTCTCAAAATAGATAATTACCTCATTTGGAATGTTTCAGATGCTTTTGTAATTTAATGCATTATAGAAACTGGCATTCGGTCTTTGATGTGCATTTAGTCCTAATCCATACTAACACACAAATAGGGAAGCGAGTTTGATTGCTTGTATCAACATGAAGAAGAAGAACAAGTTGGTCACTTTTTTATAGAATAGAATAAACATTTCTTGTATAAACTGTCACAATCATAAAATTACAAAGTCTTTGGAGTTTTTGTTGGAACGACAGTTTGTCCCTTCGGATGTACAATACAGGCCATTGTAATGGTGCCTGGCCATAATTACATTTTTCAATCATAAAGAAATTATTAAATTAATATAAAATTTTGTCTTTAAAGAAGCAAACAACAATGTCACATTACTAGTAAATTATATTTTATCGTCAGTTATCAGTTAATCAATTTCAAAATAATACTGTTATACATTATGTAAGTCGTCATTAACTGCAATATAGTTATTTCTGTCCTAGATATTCGTATAATCTATTAACATGTCTTAACCTTATGTTTAAATATGTTAACAGTTGTTATATTCAAAAGCTCATCTGGTAGACACTTGTAGTTTTGATGCCATACAAAATGAAAACTACTCTGCCAAACTGTCATATTTTTAGGGGACCAAATGGCAGCTATACTGCGTCCAACAAAAACAGAATCACGTAAATCTGATGATAAATCTCGAAGTAATCGGTGAACATGCATAAAAAAAAGATTCCAACGAATTGACAACCTCCTCCTTTTTTTTAAGTCGGTTAAGAATACACTTTTGTTTAAATAAGCCATCTTGTTTAGCGGACACTTTTATTTATTGTTGGAGTACCATAAATATAGGCTGACGATACACCTGGGCTCCAATTTTGTTATTACTTTCTTTTCAAAATCGGCGGAGTCTATCGTCTGTCATAGATTTGCCAGATTTCCGTATTCTGTTAATGCCAGTGACATGCCCATGGCACGCCACTGTTTTTATATAAATATTTATAAGCGAAAACTCGCGATACAAATGTTTGTGATGTGATTACACATGATAATTTTTTGGTAGCTTTTCTATATTACTTTTGACTAGCGCCATTTCCGCTTATGGTAATACCATTTTTTTACTATTATTACGCTGCGACGATATCGAGAAAATATTGTGAATTTAGTAGAATACGAATTTTTGACATTATCGGAATGGAATCGTGTTTTGAATATATTCGCAACACCGATTGAAATAGCAGAAGGGAAGAAAATGGTGGAAAATGCTGTTGGTCGCGCAAGTACTGGAACTTGGCTCCTTACATTACAACTCAGTATTATTGTGGCGACATGCTCTAAACCAGACGTGGTGCCCATCCACCATCATTTGCTAAAGGTGGTACAACCACGCTAGAATATTTGTTTTTATTCCGTCAGTTCAGCAGACGGCCCACCTGATGGAAAGCGGTTACCATCGCTTATGGACATTTGTAACACCAGAGATACTAACTGTTTTGTTAATATATTGAATTTAAAATCTGTTGCGAATTCAAGTTGTATATTTATGATTTGACAACTATTTATGTATTTAGATTTTATGTAAAAATTATCAGGTTTTGATGTTTAGATTAGTAATGAGGTTTATGAAATGAAGAAGTTGCGTTAATAGTAAAAACTCTACCTATATGCTGCCGCTTTCTAAAGGGAGACTGAAACCTGACCACTAATGCAGGAACACAATTCAAAGCTGTTATCACGGCATGCGCTTGACCGGGGTGGTAGTCATTCAAACAGACCAATACCCTACCACCTGACTGTCGGTCGTTCTGTCGCCTCTTACAACAGGCCACCCGACTGCTGGAATTAGCATTCTTTCTCCATTCCTGCACGGATACAATATACAGCAATACGTACACGAGTGGTTGGTCGCGGCCCAATCAATTACCGGCGCCCGTCCGCATTTACCACCGCACTGTAATTCTATATGTTTAATGCGCTATTGTCAATCAAACACGATCGCCCTTCGTGCCCGCTTCCCTTCTACTATTTCGGGCTTCGGGCGCACATGCTCGCAGGATTACATATTTCGTTTTGTAAATATTTAATTCCTCTGTTGCTTTGATGTAATGAAATCTATACTGTCTATACTTGATATTTAAATACGAAAGTCTGGATGAATATTTGTTACTCAATCACGTTAGAATGGCTAAATGGAATTTTCATTTACGGTTCTCGTGGGGTAAAATTAACGAGGGCTGAAGCAGCGGGCAAAAGCTAGTAAAACACAAAAGAACTATTAAGCGACATATCTGTAATAGTTTTGGGTTTTATGTAATATCGATGGACAAAAATAGCAAACCCTTGTCACTAACCTTTCTTTGTGCGAAATAGAAATCTATGTATAACTTTTCTTAACATTAGAAATAAGATGCTTTTGCAACAAACATATAAATAGAAAATTGTAAGAATTAATTAAGTAACTAACACACGCAGTAATAATGTAACAAAATTCAATAGATAAATTAAGATAACTTGAAATCCCACCAGTCCCAAACATTGATCCTACCATATACATATCCAAACCTATACACCCAATCTATTCATATTGAACACATTTCTAAGTAAAAAACTAAAAAAAATAGTAGTATTAAAGTAAAACCTTTTTAATATTGTTAAGTAATAAAGAAAACAGTAGTAGACTAGGGTAATCCTGTTTGCCCTGGCTAAAGAACAAGAATAAAAAACCTTTCTTTGTGCGTGAACAGCATACACACGCCACGCTCTTCTGGATTTATCAAAGTTTTTGAAAATAAATCTGCAGAGCTAAACACGACCCTTTAAGTTTCCGTTAAGCTTCAATATTTGTCTTATTCCACATCAACAAACACTCAGGAGGCAATAAGACTGATGGAAATTACATTACCCATGTTTGTCAAACATTTGTCACACTCGCCGAGGAGGTTACTTACGCGTTTCTCATTAGCCGCCTATGTCCGTGGAATAAATCAGCGTGACGTCACTGGGGGCGCGCTATCGGACAGTGATCCCCTCGGGAATCCCGCAATTCATCCCGATGCTAATCGCCGAAGCGGTGATTTATGCGATGTTATTCGCCGCGCGGACAACGCGGTGTCATAGTGGGTCAAAACACTTTACTTTTAAAAGTAGGAGTAGACTCCGTGGAGAAGAATACTAAGGTATAACAGTCAACTGACATTGCAGCTGATGTCAGGTGATTTTTTTTATAGCCTGAACCAGGCAAACAGGCAGACGGCTCACCTGATGGAAAGTGGTTACCCTCACCTATAGACGTTTGCAACACCAGGGGTGTCTCCAACGCGTTGCCGATCTCTAAGAAATTTTATAACGCCCTTCTTAAAGAACCCCATGTCATAGCGCAAAGGGTAAACCGCGGCGGGAAGTTTCCTCCAGATAATTGTTGTACGCAGAATAAATGTTCTAGAGAAGCGTTGCGTAGTTGAGCGTGGGAGCTCAAGGAAATGAGGGTGAACATCCCGTCGCTGGCGAGCGGTGCGGTTGTAAAAGTGAGGCGTTGGCACCAGATCAAACAGTTCCTCGGAACACTCCCCGTTATAAAGACGATGAAATACGCAGAGGGACGCAAAGGCTAAGTGATTCTAAACCGCCTGTAAGTATGGGATCGTCGACGATACACACGGCGCAACGTTGGGTGGAGTCGAGGGGGTCAGTCTGGGGTCTTTGGGGGTTAAACTGGACAAGTTTTGTCGTCCCCATTCAGAAACTCGCTCCAGAGAGTTCTCTATTTCAGACACAAGTCTAACCCGACTCTCTTCTACTAGCGACCGAGGGACATTGGCGCGACTGGTGTATCTGGCGTCACCGGTGCTGTCATCCGCATAGCAATGAATGTTAAATACAGTCTAATATCGAGCACACTTACCTAGAAGATACTTGTTCACACAAAACTTAAATTGTATGTTTCAGGAAAAACACGCGACGGTAAAGGGTTGGACTCCCAAGCGGTATGCATGTTTTGAGGTCTTCAGGTAGAAGTGAAACAATGTTGTGTGTTTGAATTGCAGTTCAGGAATGCATGATGTAGGCTCGCTCCGCGCTTACTAAAGTACTACAAAAATGCAGACGCTTAGCAGCTAACGGAGCGAGCTATGTCCCCGCGGTAGGCGGGGCGTGGTCGCACGGGCTTTACGGGGGTGACGTCAGTGGAGTGATTCTGTCCGCAACAGTTTGTGAGCGGCCGCCGTGGCGATCGGACGTCTGCGGCTACAGGGCTCCCCCTCAAGCGAAGCGTACCGGTGGTTTGACTCGACGTCCACTGCGGGTGTGAAAATTTTCTGTGCCAACTGCCTTTTTCAAGGCGTCCGTATGGTCGTCACACACTGCCTTTTTCAAGGCAACCATGTTTCCGCAACGATCTTTACTGCCAACTGCCTTTTTTAAGGCATCCTTCTGGTTTCCAACTGCAGGGTGAGTTGGCGTAGTGCACAGCTTCAGGACGTAGGCGGGCTTCAGACGGTCGATAGAGACGTTGGTTTCTCTTCCAGGCAGCTTAATTTTGAAGAATTTATCATTTCGTTCCAGGATTGGGTAGGGTCCTTCGTAGGGAGGCTGAAGTGGTTTCTTCACGGCGTCGACTCTGACGAATACGTTTTCACATGTTGCTAGGTCGTGATGTACAAATGTCTTCAGATTATTCTCGTGTGTAGTGTCTGTGGTTGGAGTTAGGCTTCTGATAGTTGCTTGAAGTTTATGAACGAAATCTTCGTGTAGTGGTATACTTTGTGGTTGGGTAGGCGTTATGAAGGTTCCGGGAACACGTAGGGCTGTGCCAAAAGTTAACTGCGCGGCGCTCGTTTTTGTGTCTTCACGCACAGCGTTTCGTAGGCCGAGTAGCACCGTTGCCAGTTCGTCCGTCCATTTTCCGCCGTTTTGCAAACGGGCGGTTAGTGCTGTTTTAAGCGTGCGGTGCCATCGTTCAACTATCCCGTTGCTTTGTGGGTGATAAGCGGTCGTTCTGGTTTTCTCTATTCCTAGTAGTCTAGTTAATGATTGAAATAGCTGGCTCTCAAATTGTCGACCCTGGTCCGAGGTAATAGTTGTAGGGCAACCAAAACGAGCTATCCATTGGTCGTAAACCGTCTTGGCAACTTGTTCCGCTGTTATCTCACTGAGTGGTATTGCTTCGGGCCAACGAGTCGCGCGGTCGATCATCGTGAGTAGGTATCTGTGTCCTTGCGCTGTTGTTGTTAGCGGTCCAACTATATCTATGTGTAGATGTTGAAAGCGTTCGGTTGGCGGGAACGATGCGGGTTCGCTGTGTGTGTGTCGTTGTATTTTGGCGCGCTGGCACGGTACGCATGTTTTTGCCCATGTTCCGATATCGGTGTTCATAGATGGCCAAAAGTATTGCTGTTGTATCGTCTTGCGTGTAGTTCGTATTCCAGGGTGACTAATATTATGCAGCGCGTTGAATGCTATGCGACGATAGTCATCAGGTAGATAAGGACGGATGTATGCTGTTGATGTTTCGCAGTATATTGGTTTTGTCGAGCCGGGAATTACGATCTTTTTGATTTTTACGTTGGACGATTGGCTGTTGCAGATCTGGGGTAGGCAGGTGTCCTTTTCTTGTGCGCTAGCGAGTTCTTCAAAATTAATTAATGTAGGTACGTCGATTGTTTCAATGCGTGATAGTGCGTCAGCTACGGGGTTGTTTTTGCCGCTTACGTGTCTTATGTCAGTTGTGAACTCGCTAATGAAAAGTAGCTGGCGGGCGCGTCGTTGGGTCTCGCTGTCGGATGGCGGTTTGTGAATGGCATATGTGAGTGGTTTGTGATCTGTGTAGATGATGAGTGTTCGTCCTTCGAATAGCTTCCTGAAGTGTTTAACGGCCATGTAGATTGAAAGTAGTTCGCGATCGAAAGTGCTGTATCGTTGTTGGGCGTCGGATAGTTTCTTCGAAAAATACCCTAGCGGTGTCCACTTGCCGTTAGTGCTCTGTTGAAGGACGGCGCCGGCACATGTATTGGATGCATCGCACATGAGCGTCATTGGTTCTGACATTGATGGTGATGGGTGAGCGAGTAAGGCTGCGGTCTGTATGCTGGCCTTACACGCTTCAAATGCTTCTTCGGCCTCTTTTGTCCACTCGATCTTCGTTTTGTCCCGCTTTTTGCAGTTATGTAGGTAAGTGTTGAGTGGTATTTGGAGTTCTGCGGCCTTCGGTATGGAGTCACGGTAAAAGTTAATCATACCGAGGAATCGACGGAGCTCTTCGATGTTTGCTGGCCGGGGGTAGTCAGTAATGGCTTGAACTTTTTCTTGTGGTGGTTTTATACCTTCGGTTGACACGTCATATCCCAGGAATGTCAAATTTTTCTTTCCAAATACGCATTTTGATGGATTGATGGTTATACCATAGGCGTCAAGTCTTTGTAGGACTGTTTTCAAATGGTGTTCATGTTGTTCTTCATTTTCTGATCCAATGATGACGTCATCGATGAACGGGAATGCAAAATCGAGTCCATTGAGAACTTGGTGGATAAATCGTTGGAAAGTTTGGCCTGCGTTTTTGAGCCCTGGTACCATTCTGGGAAATTCGAAAAGTCCGAATGGTGTTGTGATGGCAGTCTTTTGTATGTCAGCTTCTTGGACTGGTAGCTGATTGTAGGCTCTGTTTAGGTCGAGTGTGCTGAAGATTTTCTTCCCGTGTAATAAGTACGTGAAATCTTTAAGTCGTGGTACGGGGTATCGGTCGTCTATAGTAACTGCGTTGAGACGTCTGTAGTCGCCGCATACACGTAAATCCCCATTTTTCTTAGGTACCACGTGTAGTGGGCTTGACCATGGACTCTTGCTGGGACGACATAGGCCTTGCTGCATCATATCTTCAAATTCTTTTTTGACGGCCATGTAGCGGTGCGGTGCGAGTGGACGAGTGCGGCAGTGGAGTGGTGGGCCATTCGTTTCTATGTAGTGTTCAACATTGTGTTTTGGTGTTTCTTTGAAGCACGATGGGCGAGTAATGTCGGGGAAAGCGGCTAGTATGCGATGGTATTTTTGTTCCACGTCGATGCTGCGTATTGTGGGTTCCGTTGCGTTGACTATTGGTGCCTGTACTGAGAGGTTTGTCACCTTATCAATAAGGCATCGGCTTGCAACATCGACGAGTAGCTTGTGGTGCTTCAAAAAATCGGCTCCGATAATGGGCTTGCTCACTGCTGCGATGATAAATTTCCACTTGTAAGGCCGACGCAGTTTCAAATCCAGCTCCAATGTCTTTTCGCCATAAGTTGGAATGACTGTGTTGTTGGCGGCATATAGTGAAAAGTTCGTAGGCTTGGCTTTGATGTTGCCGAACCGCGGTAGTACCGATACGTTTGCACCGGTATCGATGAGAAAAGATAGCCGTGATTTGCGGTCATAGACGAATAGGCGGTGAGAAGTAATGTGGGCGTCGGATTCCGCCGCATCCAACGCTGTGCTTAGTTTTCCGCCGGTTTCTGGTAATTGCAGGGATGTGTGCATTTTCTGGCTGCATTTCCAAATCTACGATGATAATAGCAGATAGTTTGGCTGGGATGGTTCTGATTGTATCGCTCTCGGGAACGTGATCTTGATGAGTTACGATAGAAAGGTCTCGTTCGGTGTTGATTAGTCTTCAGCTCAGCTATTTCTTGGGTGAGGCAGTCGATTTTTGAGTGAAGCTCGCTGAATGCATTTGCAGGTGATTGTGGCTGTGGCGGTGACGTCGCTCTTGTAGTGACTGCGAAGATCGGGTTTGTTGGTGTGGAGTTTTCGACGACTTTGTCGGCCACCAACGCAAGCTCACTAAGTTGAGACTGCTTGGCAATATTTTCACTGATGGCCAGTACTGCACGGGCTGCTGGTGGCAGGTGACTGATCCACATTAGGCGGAGCGCTGTTTCAGACACTTTGTTGCCAGCTAGATGTTGCATACGCCTTAGTAATTGTGATGGCTTCAATTCTCCAAGTTCCACTTCAGAGATTAGTCGCTGTAGTTGCCTCTGTTCAGATTCTTCGTATACGTTGAGGAGTCTCTTCTTGATGGTGTCGTATTTGTTGTCAGCGGGTGGGTTTAGTAAAATGTCACTTATTTCGTCGATATCCTGTCGTTCCAGTTGTCCAACGACGAGTTCATACATCGCCTTGTCGCCTTTTTTCTGTGCCGAGACGATGGCTTCAAACTGGACAAACCATAGCCTTAATCTGTCGCGCCAGAGTGGTGGAATTCTTGGTGTCAAAGCGAGGCCGGATACTTCCTTCAGTTCATGGCTGGCTGCTGCTGCTTTACTGCAATCTTCCATATTGTCTGAGCTTGATCGGCTAAACAGACGAGCAGATTTTTCTATCCTGCAGGAATTTTGTTTCGAGATGATCCTTTCTTCAGAAGGTGGTTTTCTTGCGGGGTCACCACTTTTGAGGTCTTCAGGTAGAAGTGAAACAATGTTGTGTGTTTGAATTGCAGTTCAGGAATGCATGATGTAGGCTCGCTCCGCGCTTACTAAAGTACTACAAAAATGCAGACGCTTAGCAGCTAACGGAGCGAGCTATGTCCCCGCGGTAGGCGGGGCGTGGTCGCACGGGCTTTACGGGGGTGACGTCAGTGGAGTGATTCTGTCCGCAACAGTTTGTGAGCGGCCGCCGTGGCGATCGGACGTCTGCGGCTACACATGTATGATAAAAGGGGAAGCAAAGCGCTTCGGCGATTGGTTGGTATTTCCACCATATATGTTTACTTGTCTGGTGGTAAGTAAATAATGGTGGTACTAAAGTGCACATGTTTTTTTAATTTAACTGAAAACGTTCTCGTACGAACACCAAAGGCCGCAAGCAGATCTCGCACTTGATACAAGCGCCTTTTAGTAAGCCTGGTTGAGTCTTGTCCATAGTTATAAATTTATTTAGTTTAATTTATTTGTACGTGACAATCTTATTATTGGTTTCCAAAAAATTTTCATTAATTATTTCATAACATACTAGCTGTACCCGGCAGAAGTTGTCTTGTCCTGAAAAAAATGAAATCTAGAAACCGATTGTAGCGCTGATTTTTTAATGCAGTTTTTTTCCTTTGAATATGATATTTTAGTACTTATTATCCTATTCCGGTCGAAGACAAAACGACAAAAATCATTAAAATTGGTCCAGTCGTTCTGGAATTATAAATGGTGTAACTAACACGACTTTGGTTTATATTATATAGATTATATATTTTATAATTAAAACGACCTATTGGTGTAGTTAAAATGTCGCAAATAAATAAACTCATTAGAATTTACAATATTAGTTAGGCTTCGTTTTCCATATAACCATTACACAGACAGATTCATTCACTTCCGTTTCTACTTTAATATTTGAAAACTTCCAAATTACTTGAAATTAAGTATATATTGCCTCTAAGCCCCGTTCCACACTATAACACGTATTTGTAACGCCGAGCGAGCTCCATTCGCCGCCGTGGGCGGACCGGTGTGAAAGGGCCCGAGGAACACGTCCGAATGTATCACCTATATTGTTTCGATCCGATATTACGATATGAGATTTTGAGGTGTTCCAGTTAGACTAGCAAAGATATAAGAAAACAGAGAGAGAATTAACTATTGGTATAAACTAAATTTCTTTCGTCGCATCTATCACTATGGTACTATGGTTACGAGTTACGGGACTCGAATTAAAATACCGTTGGATTTACTATAGAATTTAATAGACCTATACACAGGTACACATATAACTGTACACAACCAGTCCAAATGTAATGCACGATTCAATTACACACGCAAAGTCCATCACTAACGTCTTGCATCGCTTATGGCTATCGCTAGACTGCCTCATCCCTCCGTTGGGGTATTGCTCTATACTTTACAAATACAATATGTTTGCTCGACCGCGTGGACTGAATTTCCTAGAATCACACCTGGCTAATGACTACCATAAAATATTACAATACACAAGAGGCTGTTTTTTCTAATTACCAATTTTAAACACAAAGTAAACAAAAGAAGTCCAAATGCCGAAAAGGTAATAAACTGCAGATGTGAATTCTTCTTTGTCGGTCGTAACACTATATTACGCCAGATGGTAGCACATTTGCTCGACTGGAGGGTTACCACCCGTGGTCTAGAGTATGCCGCCATAACAACCTTGATTTGTGTTCTTCTTGATTAGTGACTAGGTTCCAGTCTCCGTTAAGAGAGCAGCATCGCATTTGTAGCACCTTTGGTGTTGCAAATGTCCATAGGCGATGGTAACCGCCTTCCATCAGGTGGGCCGTCTGCCTGTCTGCTGAACTCATGCAATAAAAATAGGACTATGTAATGTGACAAGGTCTACGTTCGACTGCTGATCACAGCTTCCGCGAAAATTTCGCCACGTTTTGTGTCGATCCGCATTGAAGGTGCCCAGCTGGTCCACCCGTCGAAGGAACCGCAAGACGTGAAGAAGTAATCACAAGACGTGCTTGCCGCTGCGAAGCCCGCATCGTTCGTAGCGTTTCTGGTGCTGCCTATAAGTCCTTTCCTTCTCTCTTATTTCCGCATTCCCGCTCGCGCCAACACTCAGCTCTGTGCAACGGCGTCCCATCATCGATTTTGGCACATGACGCCGGCTCGGCACGTTAAGCTCTCTGTGCGATGCAGTTTATAGAGTATGTTATGCATGTAGTGTACTCATTGGTTGAACGATTCTTTATTTGCACAATACAGCTAGACACAGATTGAACCGTGAAGAAATGAATGTATAATATTATACAATTCTAAACATACCATGACTGTATTACCATACATTGAAGCTATTAAAAACAAGTGGAATAGACTATATAAACGATCGATGGGAATATTTTTTTAGATTTCTTATCTGTTTAACTACTGGTCTGTATGGAATTTGCTGTCGTTCAACAGCAAATTCCTAAACTTAAAGTTTGCACTAAATTTTATCCTGTAAATCCCGCAGGAACTTTTCTGGGAATGATTTAAAATGGCTAGATTTAAATAAGTCGAATTTTAATGTGATTTTTTACTAATCGTTAGCAAATTCCAGTCTCTCTTAAGAGAACGGCATATATATCTATCATAGGCGATGGTAACCGCTTTCTATCAAGCGGGCCGTCCATCCGCCTGTCTACTGAACTCGTTCAATATTTTTTTTTAATGTGGACCCTCAGTATCCTAATACCTAACATTAAACGTGCGTATGTTAGTCTCAAATAACTTAACACGCGACAATGGATAATATCACAATGGGCCCGGCAGATGTGCTAACAATGCCTGTTTGGACATCGGAACTATGTGCGCAAGCGCACCTGGCCATGGGAAGTTATGTCATTCAATAGTGGACATATCTATACTAAATATATAAAGCTGAAGAGTTTGTTTGTTTGTTTGTTTGTTTGCTTGAACGCGCTAATCTCAGGAAGTACTGGTCTGATTTGAAAATTATTTCAGTGTTTGATAGCCCATTTATCGAGGAAGCCTATAGACTAAATAAAATTCTCGTGTCACAGTTTTCGTTGCCATACTCCTCCGAAACGGCTTGACCGATTTTGATGAAATTTTTTGTGCTTATCCGGTATCTATGAGAATCGGCCAACATCTATTTTTCATCCCCCTAAATGTCAGGGGTAGTCCACCCCTAATTTTTTTTATTTATTTTTTAGACAAAATTTTTAATTTCTATTTTTTTATGATACAACTTACAAAAATACATACAACCCTAGATTTTCAACCCTCTACGATCAACCCCTATTTTTTACCGGGCAGGACGACGTCTGCCGGGACAGCTAGTAGACTATATATTGTTACGACTGCCGGACTCGAATTAAAATGCCGTTGGAATTACTATAGAATTTATTAGAACTGTACAAACACATATAACAAACGCAAAGTCCGTCACTATATAGCTTATCGAATGTACGTCTTGCTCGTATCGTAATCCTCACTTGACTGCCGATCTCTCTATGGGGCCATTACTGCGCCGAAACAATATGGCTGTCAGCCGGTATAGATCGGATTTCTTAAAATCCGTTCGACACACCTGCCTAACGACTGCCATAAAAGATGCCAATACACAATGGACTGTTTTTCTAATTACGACTTTTTCAAATACAAAGTAAATAAAAGCAGTCCAAATGTATAATGTCCAAGTATGCATTCACCTTTGTCGGCATGTAACATATCATCACACCAAGAGCAATAGAAGCGGAGAACCAATGATGAATGTTTCAAAACGGGTTTTTTTAAACTATTCCACACGGACAGACACTAGTATATAGATACGAGTTCATAACACTATCGTAATGGAATTGCACTTTTTACATATTTTCGCATCGCCAAGATATTGATAAAATAAAAATATATTTTTCAAGTCATCAGTCGGTATCCATGTCCCTAAATGTTATTTTATTATAATATACTTTCACATCAACCATAATTAAAACACCGATTTCAAAAACCCAAGAATAATTTTCATAAAATTATTTCCTCATAAAAAGTTTTTAAGATTGCAGTTTTTAATTAACCATGGTTACATACATACTATGTATACGTTTTTTTTGTTGGAGGCGTTATTTTAAGGCCTCGTACACACCTTGGTAGCTTAGTGGTTAGCGCACGCGTCCTAATTCAAAGAGCGCGGGGTCGAATCCTGGATGGAATGGCTGTCACGTCCCATAGAATGTCACTTAACAACAATTCGGACCAGAAGACACCGAAAATGGATTTTTTATTTTTTAATGTCTGTATGGATGTTCCCGCTAATCTCCGAAACGGCTGTGCCGATTTTGGTGGGACTTTCCCTGACAGATAGCTGATCTTATAAGGAGTAACTTAGACTGCTTTTTTGGGTTTGTTTTGTAGGGTTTCGCGAAATAATTCCACGTGGATGAATTCACGGGTGCATTCAGTTAATAATAAAAAACAAAGACAAGGCAATATTAAAACAAATTAGATGTAGAAAAGGAAATAATTTTGGCTAAATCGGAATTCTGAACCCTTATAATGATGTCATTGCGTGTTGGTAGACTTCTTCTATATTGTATATATATATATTTTTCTCAAAAATTACTATGCACAAAGGTGTACACGACCCTATACAAAACTAAAATTTTACTTTCTTTTGTTGAAAAGTGCCATTAGTTTGAATATTAACCGATTTGTTAAGGTTTCAAATAATTTAACTTTATTTGTGGTACAAATGATGGGAGAGGGCGCGACGCTTGACTTATTTATATATCGTCATCCAACGCAACGATGCGTTACGGTGACCACTTTCCATGAGGTGGCACATCAGCATGTTGCTGAGGTCTACCACTTAAAAAAACTCAATCCGATCTGAAACCAAAAAAAACATCCGCATTCTACTCTAAAATTATGCCGCCTCTCACCACGCGCTATATCTTCCACCCCCCGCACGCGGCCGTAACGCTTTTTCGTGACAGTATGTATATATAGAAGTTTCACTTCAAAATGTTTTTTGAATAACTTCTTATGATAAACTGCTTCGTTACGTAACGCGTTACAGTGTCAGATCGTCTGTCTTCCCTTTCTCTCACGTTAGGTTAGTTTAAGTTATCACGTCTGTCGGGCGTCCCGAGACGCACATCGCCTTTTTATAGTTCCATAGTCAAGTGAGAAAAGAGTTTGTCACTTCTACAAACAGTCTACAACCCTTCGTTGTGGGTCGAACGTCACAGACTAACCCAGTTTATCCATCTATAGAGATAAATAAAATTTAAATGTCTGTTTGTAACACAAAATAACAGCTTTTTGCTAAATTCACATGAAAGTATATACTTTTATTAGTAATTACCATAGTAACGACACACGCGCGCTCTGCGTGTTTTTGGCCCTTGGGTACTTCGGGTTCAAAAAAGTATTTTTAAATTAATATAAGATTTTAATTGAAGCGAAAAAAATAAAAAATAGTTTTTTATAGAAGCTATATATTATCTTCCTAATTATTAAAAAATATTTGTTACGAGTTAGCGGGACTCGAATTAAAATGGCGTTAGTATCATTATAGAGTTTATTAGAACTATAGAAACACTTATAAAACAGGTACAAATATAACCGAGCACAACAAATTCAAATGCAGAAAACGCGCAAATTCCGTCACTATTGGATTCCCGAATGTACACTCGTCACGCCCGTAACGTAATCGTCGCTCAACTGACTCCTCTCTTCATCAAGCCGTCGTTTTATGCTCTATAAATGCAAATGTGCCCGCCCGCCTGGCTACTGATGCTAATGAGCGAGTACAATAGGACAATAGTCTGTTCTCCACAATAACTATAACGTATGCCAATAAACAAGTGAACAAAAGAAGACGATCATAAAAGGATTACAATTAGTTCAAATGCCGACAGGTAAAATGTGCTTCTACAGATCAGTACGTGGAATTGGTCTTTGTCGGGGCCTATAATAGAATTATTTTCTCCGTGCAGTTTGGGTCATAAATCAAAGCTCGGCCTCAGCCCTGCTAAGGAGGTGAGCGTGTTGCGCGGGCGCAACGCCATTATCGATTAAAACTCATTCTTATCAAATAAAGACTATCATTCTTATAAAAATCATTATTATCTTTTTTGCAATTAATTTTAAACTTAGATATAAGTATTTATATTTATTTTTAATATAACTTGTTACATTCTAAACTTTTGTACTTATAGTTTTTTAATACATAGATACCTAATTAATAATGTATTATAAATCAATATTATTCTTATTTTCATAAATACGTTGTTGGATCTATTTTTCTTTCAGTTATATCACTAACCCACAAAATGACAAAACTAGATACACTATCGATAACGCTTATCGACAACAATAATGCGTATCACTATGCCTGCCCAAAAGGCCCGTGAGTGGAAGAGAGAGCGAAATACACGCTTCACCGCTCCGATTATATTAACTGCACGCACAAAATAATTCTACTATAGGTTGTAACAATATTTTAAAAAACCCAATTCGGCTACTCGCCCTTCGCCTGTGGCTCGGGTGCTCGGCCCACGTGATCTCAGCCGGCGACAGTGTCGCAGCGCATCCAATCGTAAGGGCACTGCCCGCACTACGGCACTTCGGAATACATTTGCATAACATTCAGTTAAGACGATGCCTTTTTACATATCTTCAGTACCATTGCCTTGAAGGAGCGAGTAATGGACGGCGTATTGAGATAGATACATAATTATCAAGCAAGCAAACGACATTATGCGCAATTATATCTGTAATCTAGAATACGCATGCGTCGAAAGTCAAATTTACATATAACGCGTTCCGTTAGTAGCTCACAACGCCCAAAACGCTCCATTAGCCGTTCCACAAAGCAAATGCGGTCGTTGTGGTCGTGGCGAAAGTCACTAATGACGTCATAATTTTCGACCACACTGCGCTCACAACGACCCATGTCAAGAGGTGGGTCGAAGTGGGCGTTGACCACAGACCACATTAATTCTACATATCAATTGACATTGAAAAAGGCGCGATTTTCAAATCGACCAATGAAATGACATATGAGTATTTCGTCGTTAATGGCATCAACGCTCCACAATCCTTTCCACTAGAGTTTATAATTGTAAAGCACGCAAGCAAGTGGAACGGGAGTAATTGCGGTCGTTGTGAGCTCTTGTGGACCGTAGCCATGGTAATGATATTTTTATGATGGCGCTTTGACGTGGTGGAGCCATGCAAAAATTATTACTTGATTACAACTCTTAGGTTGCGCTCGATCAGTGCGATACCACGCGAACACAGGATATCGGCGTGAAACTATTGCCTTGAGTAATTCTTGCCCTTGCCCGAGAATTTTTGACGGGAACTGAAAGGAAATGTTGTGCTGTGCAGTTTTCAAATTACTCTAAAATGAACAATAGTTGTAGGATATTGATAGTTTTTGAGTAATTATGTGTTTTTGTGAGAAATGTGAACTGTATAGTCAAATGTGGCCTTTCAAGTTGTCACAAGAACTCTGTTGAATAGTGTCAGTTGATAACCTACAGTTCAGCTGAGCTATACATAGGCATAAGAAAATGAAGAAACTGTATTGTAACCTAAGATCTGGCTTAAAGGCCTAGCCATAAAAACCTAAATAAATAATAATTGCCCTTGCTCTTGCCCCTCGGTTTTCGAAGGGAACCCGATTAAGGGCCATCAGCCGCGCGAAGAGGCAAAATCGCGGCCGTTGTGTGCGATTCGCCACGTCGGGGTGACACAGGCCTAGCTAGAACTAGAGATACCCACTAAATTCAAATTCAAAAGTTTTTTACTCAAAATAAGTTCTACTGAAGAACACATTTTGAGGGTTATACATGTAAGTTAAATTTTAACCTTCTTCCTATTATATGTACACAGCTTCGCAATGTGTTTTCGCTGTTTAAAGAAGAAGAAGCGGCAAGAAACTCCCAGCAAAACGTCTAGCTTAAAGACATTTTTACATCATAGCGGGTTACTAGTGTGTGACGTCAGCGTGTATTTGAATCCAATAGGTAATTAATACTTCTTAAAACTGTATGCAAAAAATTCACTTATTGCAGAAATTTTTAACGCAGACGACTCGCACACGGCCTCTTATTTTGGAATCTCGTTTAAGTTCCCGCCCAAAACTCCTATTGACAGGCTCACAGATACGATTTCTAACTTCTAAACTTCTAACATACATGTAGCAGAATAGATATCGAACAAAATAAACCCACTAACGCCACAGTTTATCAATTGAACCGCTAACCACACCTCGGTGGTCAAAACGTGTTAAAACATTCTGACATCCCAAGCGCAAAAAAAAACATTTCACAAATCCAAATCCAGCGCAAAACCGTTAAAATAACAAAATCCATGTTTGGACATTTGCATAAATTTCGAACATAATCCCAAAGGGCAAACTCTGCCCTTAGCCTCCTATTCACTATAGGAAAATACATAAATTTAAAATCTTATTACTATAGGCGTAAGAACCAATTTTTTTTGTCATGTGGTAATCTTTGCAGTCACTAACTGAATTTATACTTTACAGTGATAATATTAAGATTTAAAAAAGAAATATGACAACATCAAAGTGCTTACCAAATCATAAATAATATACTTTACGCTATTGAAATAAGAGTCAAAATCAATTGTAAGAGAATCAAGGAAATAAAGATACAAAATTGAACAAGTTTCATAAATTCTGTTGTAAATATAATGCAACCAAATTAAGAGGTTCCGTTAATGCTTATCAAGGTGAGCATATAAGTACATTTTTGAAATGGTCGCCTTGTTATTGCAATGCTCATATTGGACTCAACCCACGCGAATGAGGATACTTAAAACTCAGCCTTTTTAAAACCAAACAAAATACAGTCATCAACCTGAGCATTCAATTACTACCATACATTGATTGTTCACAAAGTAGGTGCGTATTATATTTAACATCTTTGCTTCAATAATGTGTTATCTTGAAAACTAAAATTTTACATTTTTTTTAAATTTCAACAAATGATTCACGTGATCACTGTCAGTCTATATACATAAAACTAAGTGGTGTTAGTTACACCATTTATTACTCAATAACGGCTGGACCAACTTTGATGGTTTTTGTGTTTTTGGTATTGCCTTCGTCCGGTATAGCATAATAGGTATTTTTTTTTTTTTATAGATCCGGTGTATCTCCGCCATAGGGCAAGGCAGAGGTATCATAATAGGTATTAAAATATGATTCATCAATAAAAAAAATATCATTAAAGAAACATCAGTCACAACAGTCTAGCCATCTTTACCGGCTGATTTCGGTAAAGATGACTGCAGAACAACTGGGTCCCGGGATGGTTTAGTTTCAAATTTGAACCAGGTAGATGGCGTTGAAGTCTGATTCCAGGATTTAGGTGAAATTACTTTTGTGTTTTTTCTAGTAGATCCCAGGATGGCTTAGATTCACGATTGGACCCAGTAGATGGCGCCGCTGAAAACCTCTATAATGGTGGGACCAATTTTTTTTGTACTTTTTTGAAGTCGATTCGAGAATGGTTTAAATAAACAATTGGTCCCTGTTGATGGCGCTGCAATCGGCTTCTAGATTTTTATTTTTAAGGGCAAGACGTCTGCCGGGTACAGCTAGTGTATTATAAAAGATTCCACGTTTTTTTATAAAAATAAAATATGAAAGGAAGATTTTTAATTATCAATAAAAAATATTTGTCGGTCTTATAACGTTATTGAAGCAAAGAGGCGATTATTACTTTAGTGTGTGGAGTCCGACACGCACTTGACCAAATTTTAAAATGCAAATCTGCTCAGCATTCACATCCACTCCACTAATGGGTAATTTAGAAAGATCATCAAGCACACTGCCGGAGCAATGATAACAATCTCTGTCTACCCCCATTTGACAGTAATTAACAACAACGAAGCATAGACAAGACCCCGCATTAGCAGCTAACGATGACTCGGCTCCACACTAATTAACCATAGATAACCAGAGGGACATCACTATATGTCAAATTTAATTAGTGATGGGATTCGTTGTGAAAATATCCGAAAAAGTATACCCAAAGAAAGTGATCCCCATAGGCGTCTGCAACACCAGGAGCAAAGCTAACGCGTTGCTAAACTTTAGGATGGGATAGGAGCAGAGGTAAGTAGGCCATGGGAACTCTCACTCATTGCACGAAACACGATTAGCTCAAGCCGAACTGTTTCACGCCGATATTCTGTGTTTGCGTGGTATCACACCGATCGAGCCGACTTTAAAAGCTTTTTGTATTAATGGATTACAGCAGATAGGCTGACGGCGCACCTGAGACCAACGCTGCTGCTCTCTTAAGGGATACTGGAACCTGGCCACTAATGCCGGAACACACCTCAAGGTTGTTATGGCGACATACTCTAGAGCAGGGATGGTAGCCATCCAGTCGGTCAAACGCCCTATCACCCGGTTGTGAGTTGTTTTGTTGCCTGTTACGATGGGCCGCCTGGCCGCAGGTGTTAGTATTGCTCGGTTCCTGGACGGATAAACAAGGAAACTAAAATCAAGGTAACGATCCCGGCATGGCTCTATCACGTACAAATTTTCTTCATTTCTAATTTCATTATACCAACTCGATGCCTCCAACAGATTTATTACATTATACACTAGTAAACGGCACGCGAAAATATCCGCATAATATTTTGCCACATCTTCTGTAAAGTCTTGAATTTTTCACGATAATAATGATTCTATTTTCATCTCCTTTGAAGTATACCTACAATACACGTACTCGATAAAGGGTGCAAGAGGATTGAAAGGACATTAAAACACAATTTACTTTGAAGTTATATTTCCATACAGCCTTGACATTTGAGTAATTTCAAAATTAAATCTCACATTTTATAAATAAATATATGCAAGCTACGTTTGTATTGTGGGTAAATGGACAACTGTAGCGATTACAGACACTCATACCAGAGCAAATGAAGAAAAGTTCCTTTGTCTTGTCTCCGAATCTATTGTTTAAAAAATATAAGAATACGCTATTTTGAAAATAAAAAGAAAAAAATATTTGAAGAAACAGCTACGTACTTACATTGTTGACATGTAATATATTTTGAGAATTTGTACGCCGCATTTTCATAACAAGGTTTGCACTCAGCTTATTGCTGTGCCGACATAATATCCGACACAACGCTGATTTTCAGTGCATAATACTAAAACGACCCGAATATTTTATGAATTTAATAACTATACAATTTCTTCGATGCTCTTCGAAACTTCGGTCCAACCAAGTGTCCCTAAGCTTCCTCCTCACCCCAGACACCTCGATAGTTTTTTTATCTACTTCATTACAACATTAAATATCGTAGCTATTGTTACAATTGGGGCCACCTGCATATCTGTAAACAAAGCACATTTATTACCCGTCGGTGTTTGAGCTAATAACATTGAAACGCTTATATGACCGTTTTCTTTTGTTTACTTTGTGGTTGGAAAAACAGACCATTCTGTATTGTCATCTTTATGGTAGTCATTAGCCCGGTAGAAATTCAGACATATTGTATTTAGACAGTATCAAGCAATGCCCCAACGGAGGGGTGAGGAAGTCCAGCGATAAGCACAGGCGAAGCAAGACGTGTGTACTACATTCGGTAATCTATTTAGTGACGGACTTTTTGTGTGTTACTATATTTGTAACTGTGTTATACGTGTTTGTATAGTTCTAATAAATTCTAAACTAATTCTAACGGCATTTTAATTCGAGTCCTGCAACGCGTCACACTATGCTCAAATAAGAAAATTCATCGTATTAAATTAAAATATTAATTTTACGCTGCGGATATCCTAATCCCATCACTATGCAAGAGTGACTGGCAAATTCCGACAATACGATATTAGACATAGGAACAAATACAGCGTGTTCATAATTGGAGTGACGGCTCGGCCTCGCGCCGGCCGTCACTCGACCCATCATTTATTAACCGCCCGTTAATTTAATGCGCCATATGGAAATTGGATTGTCATTTGACGAGCATTACTACATTTTGGTACACGCGTGCCACGTTTCATAAATAAACGATCAAGATATAAAATTAAAAATATATTTCAAACGCAGCATTTTATTTTGACGTTTCGGCAGCTTTTCACAAACCGTGATCAGAGAAGACGCTCTACAATAACTTTAAGCTTGTTAGGCTGAAAGTTATTGAACTTTAACACTTGGCATCTTTACCTGGCACGATAACGGCTACTAGAGTGGCTGAAACGTCGGAATAACAATCAAACAAAATACCGCTAAAACATAGTTTTATTAAGTATATAGAATTTGACACTCTGAACTAGCAAGTATAATTTTTTTTACATTTATTATTCTCATTAAGTTTTCGTAATTTATTTGATTTTTATCATTCCGACGTTTCGGCCACTTTTCAGTAGCCGTGTTCACGGAAGACAAAGCTATCAAGTGTCAATGAGTATTGTTAAAGTTGTTATTTAGCCTACCGCCTATTTATTCATTCTAATTTTTGTTTATGGTTATTATTTACTCTATTGGAGCCTAAGTAATCTAATTTAGATTTTCTCAAAAGCAGTATTTTATAGGATTCAGACTATTTGACTTAACAAAGTGCTACGCGAGCGAAGTGACGGCTGCAGGTAGTACAACACAAACAATGCACAAAGTCATAATGGTACATGAATCGGGGCTTCGGCTGTCCGTCCGTCCGTCACTCAAACCAAATTTATTGTTTACCAATTGGGTTATGAACTTTAGGCTAAGCGGGTTAATGAGCGGTTAGTGCCGTGCTTATCCGATTACTACTCACTAGTAATAGTGATGTGCAAGTTGTTTCCACTTCTTTTTAATTATGCACGAATTAAAAATTATATCGAACGAGTGTCATCGTGGCCATATACCATGTTGCCTATCGTTCAATCGGCATGACGCTGCCGATCGTATCAAGTAGACCTGATTGAAGCAACACCGGCCACGGGTGGACGCCATAATGTCTACCAGTAAATACTGCGTGAGCAACAAGTGGACATCGCTTGATTGACGGTTGTCGAGTAGTCATTCAGATATTAGTACTAGGCCAACAATCAGCAGGTTGTCACGGAGTGGTTTACTTACCATCAGCGCGTGCAAAAACACCAAAAAAACAATATACAATTGATCGATTTATACATAGAATAGGAAACCTTTAGAATCTATATTAATACTATGGTTGTCATCATCTGTTGCATTTGCAATCGAGTGCAGTAATAAGTGAGTAACATTAATAAGTGTAACATACAATATTCTGAAGTTAGAAGGTCTTGTGTAACAGCCTTTATTCGGCTGCAGCGTTGCATATTCAAAGACGTATTTAAGGAGTAAACTCCAGTCGTGAATCGGAGCTGACTCACCTTTTTTATCTTTAATTTTAAGTGACTTGAAAATCTTACGGTCACGCCAGCCCTTTTTTATACGTTACATACACTTGCTATTTGGCTTCAGAACCCTAAAATATATTGTTAGGTAGTGATACACTATAGAAAGCCACTCCTGTCTCATCAAGCACATACTGAAGACGTCGATAAAATCTAATATTGACACAATCCCATCGCTATTCAAGCTCCGTAGCAACTCCGGTCGCGCCGTTCGTAGTAGGTACGTGACTACGGCGTAGGCATTACCGAAACCGCGCGCGGCGTAGAATCGCGTGCTCGCCTCTTTGTGTAGCCAGATTTCTTTACATTCTCTGAATTTGGTTTATCAAGTAAATTGTTCAGATTTTTACACACTTTTCTATCGTATCTTAAACATGTACTGTCTGTATGTCAGAGTAATTTTAACAATATTAGTTCTATATGATTGTACAATTTTACAATTTGTACAATAAAAAAACCGCGCAACAACTGATTGAAAATTATTTTTAATAAATATTTTCAATGAAATATTCTCAGTCGAATTTTGTTAGACATATCTCCGTCAATAGTGGACTAATTATCGTTTTTTTTTAATTCAAAAGAGTATACTCCTGAAGTGGTACCGAGTCAGGATCTAATGAATGAATCGCAGGGAAATCGAAAGCAACTCTCGAATATTATAGGCACGTTGGCAAATAAGAAGTAGGAAATAAAGAAATATCGTCAGCCAATCATAGCCGGACGTAGGCCTCCCGAAGTAGGCAACACTCATCCCTGTCCTCTAATTTTCTCATTCGGCGACTACCAAATAAAATTTACCCTAAACTCCTAATTAAAAATAAACTTAATTATAAATAAACTATAAACAAATAAAATAAAACTAAATAAAAAATATTTTAACAAAAACCAAAACTGAGACTTGAAACTAAAAAGCAATTATTTTTTTATGTTTTACATCGCACTGGCTTCAAGATTTATTTAATTTAATTTTGGAAATATACAATAACTAATGAAGGATCGACATCATTGTATAGTGCATTGTATTGCTGGCAAGCACGGTATAAAAATGTTTTTTAGCATAATTGGTTTTAATAAATGCTAATGTAAAAAAGGCGTTATCACGTGAGCTTAATCGGGGAGATTCAGGAGTAAGTAATTTCGTTGATTCCCCTTTTCTAAAAGGGGAATCAACGAAATTATTAATAATTTTAAATAAATAAAGCTGGTCTCTTTGGGTTCGACGAATTGATAGTGAATCAATGATGTGGAAAATTGTATTGCTTTGTAGTTTGAACTCAATTTTAATATTTTTTATTCAACAACATCGATTGGGTACTTTTTTAAATAATAATAAATGTTTTTCGACTCAATTGTTTTCTTTTTTTTTACAGCTAACTAAATCTCATCATGACACGAAACCCTTGTGAAATAAATAGAAAAAAAAAATGTTGCACATCCCCGAATAAGCGTTGCAAAGTTGCTGCGCGGACAAAACCGCAGACGGAGGGGGAAGCTTGAAAGGCCCCGGGGGACGGGGGGGACGCGTTACCTTTCAACCGCTCGCGACCCTCGTCAAGGGAACGACGGTGTTACATCTCACATATATATATACAAACTTAAAATTATCCTGTCTTCAACAACTTCAGCACATTGCAAAATTGCCTTTTGACAGAGAGGTAGTCTATATTCCGAGTCAACACTTAGGATACTGTTTACGAGTTGCAGGACTCGAATTAAAATCCCGTTGGAATTACTATAGAATTTATTACAACTATATAAGCACATATAACACAGATACACATACAACTGAACACAACCAGTACAAACGTAATGCACGATTCAATAACACGCGCAAAGTCCCATCTCTTCATTGGGGCATTGCTTTATACTGCACAAATACAATATGTCTCTCGGCCGCGTAGACTGAATTTCTGGGAGTCACACCTGGCTAATGACTACCATAAAGATTACAATACACAATGGGCTGTTTTTCTAATTTCAAATTTTAAACACAAAGTAAACAAAAGAAGTCTAAATAAAGAAAAGGTAATAAAATGTCTACAGGTACGCACGTGTTAATTTGTCTTTTGTCGGCATTCAGATCCTAACAATACATTCCATCCCGGGGAGTGCTATGATGAGCTATTTGATTTGGTGTCTACGTCGCCCTTCTACCATCGCAACAATCGCCGGCGATTGGGAGGTCATCCACACTTCCTGGACACTTGGAAGTCCTCCACGGTACGTGGTGGACGCTCCTTCATGCCATATGTGTCCGGATTATGGAATGAGCTCCCTCCTGCGGTTTTCCCAGAGCGCTACAATATGGGGCTCTTCAAAAAGGGCGTGAACCTAAAGTCTCAACGAGGTAGGCAGCGTATCGGCTCCCCTAGTGTTGCAGATGGTCCATGGGCGTCGGTAGTCACCTATCACCAGGTGGTCCGTTTGCCAGCTCGCCTACTAGCAAACATAAAATAATCGTCGTTTCCTGGTGATCTATGAAGATAAATACAATTGAAGTGACTATTTGTAATGTCAAAATAAAAATATGAAACAAATCAGGGGGCATAAAGAGACGAAGAGAGAAGAGTCTCCGCAAAATGCAATTTTTAGAATTTTCGTCTGTCTGGATGTTCCGGCTAATCTCTGAAAGGTCTGGACCGATTTTGATGGGACTTTTACTGGCAGATAGCTGATGTTATAAGAGCGGACGGATTCGCGGGCATAGCTACTAGATTGATATAACGGCGCGTTTTATTTTTTGTTGCCGTTGCAATTTACAAACAAACATGTCGTCAACGCAGCAAAGCGAACGAAGTGTTGCTGGCGCATACTAGTACCTACTCGTAAATAAGGTCTTTATTGTTAACTATGAACTTGAACTAAGAAAATTTATATAAACACCGAAAGCTACATACATATATATTATACTAGCGGCCCCAGCAGACGTTGTCCTGCTCTGAAAAAATATGACCCGATACCAGCGCCACCTACCGGTTCCAATTGTGGATTTAAACCATCCGGGGACCCACTCAAACACACAAAAACAAAATCGCTCCCCGTTGTTAAGAGGATTCTAGAACCCGATCTCAGCGCCACCTACCGGTTCCAACGGTATAAAAACTATCCTATCTTTCAAGTTGGATCAAACTGGACACGGTGTGCAAATTTGATTAAAATCGGTTGAGTAATTTAGGAGTCCATCGCGGACAAACATCGCGACAGGAGATTTATATATATAAGATATGTAGTAGGCTATACAGCTCTGGAACGCGCTTCCTGTTACAATCAGACAAGCAAAATCGGTAGCGATATTTAAAACTATGATTAAAAAATACTATCTGTCTTTGGAATATGATATTTAAATTCACTTATAAATATTTATATATTTTGTAGATATGTATTTGTATGGTATCTATATTAAGTATATATCTATGTAATATTTAAAATTTATCCATATATTTATATATATATAATTTATGTATTTATTATTAAAATGTAAGTAGTTCGTACTATATGTTACGTATTCCACCATCGCCATTATCATCTCAATTCACTCCTAGGGTGGTCTGGAAGAGATCGCTTTTAGCGATAAGACCGCCCTTTGTACATAACTAGATATATAATTTTAGTCTTAAGTTCATGTTTGTATTGGTGTACAACAAAGAGTTATCTATCTATCTATCTATATGTGTATTATATATGTATATACTATATAATACATACATTACTTCTTAGTTATAAATATTCATGTATATCTACATGAATATTTATAACTAAGAACTAATAAAAAAAAATTACCATTCTAAGGCTGGTGTGCATCGACTTTTAACCGATGGTTAATATAAAATAATAGCCAAATATGTACGGAAGAACAATGATTATTTTTGGTTAACCGTTGGTTAAATTTCGATGCACACCAGCCTAAATAAATTTTAATACATATTCGAAACTATCTAAAAAATTAAACTACATTATATAAAAGAAATCTAAAATTAAACACTAAAACTAAATGCAACTTATGAGGAACGCGACTTTATGCCTCATTCGCTCACACTTCTGTCTGTTCCTTCTTCTTGTCTCAACAGTTGTATAACCAGTTCATGCTATATAGAAATAAATCTGTAATAATTAATTACGGTGGTTTAATTAAAATATAACAAAAAAGAACAAAATATATAGTTGTTTTATTGGCATAATTATAATAACAGCCCATAATCGGCCCACTGCTGGGCTCGGGCCTCCCACTATAGGGGACCGGACGGTATACCCTCGGAAAGTTTGACACATCGGTTATCTCGATGCGCAGGTTTCATCACGATGTCCGCCTTCACCGCTGTTATCGCGTGGTAATGTAACAATATGCACATTAGGTCAGAAAACTGACCAAGTGGTGCATGCGTTCCGGCCAGGATTCGAACCCACGCCCTTTGAGTTTGAGACGCGTGCCATCACGCTACCTCGACTTCACTAGGTTTTATTACAAGTATCAAATATATTCGCACCACACGTACGGTCTATGCGTATGTTATTATGTTGTATTTTTATTGCTTTCGGCATAAGCTAATGGACGAATCTCATATACATGTTTGCGTGTATTTGTGTATTCCGACGGCCTTATGTGGCGTAAGAGCTTTCACGGCGCGTGCATTATTTATTCTCACGCTGAGACCTCTCAAGGGTAAGTAGAAATGTACGTGTTGGGTGTTCTAGAATGATATTCGCAGTCTACGATAGTAGAGTGACTTGCGTTTAATATTGGGTTGAAACTTGAGTTAACAGTATTGATTTTGTTACGAGTTGCAGGACTCGAATTAAATATTATACAGTTTATTTAGAACTATACAAACACGTATAACACAGGTACAAATATAGCTGTACACAACCAGTCCAAACGTAGTGCACGATTCAATAACAAATAGATTACCGAACGTATACAAGTCTTGCTCCGCTTGTGATTATTGCTTAACTGCCTGGTCCATCAATCGAGGCATTGCTTTATACTGCACAAATACAATGTCTCTCGGCCGCATAGACTGAATTTCTTGGAATCACACCTGGCTAATGACTGCCATAAAAGATTACAATACACAATGGGCTGTTTTCCTAATCACAAACTTTAAACAAAAGAAGTCCAAATGACGAAAAGGTAATAAAACGTGTTTCTACAGAGATGCAGGTGAATTTGCCTTTGTCGGCACCTCGGTCGTAACAATATTTTTATAATTTACTGTCTAATTTGCTGACATTCATATACATTAGAAACACATTTGACTAAGGCATAGAAACGTCATGGGTTTATTCGTGCCGCAGAGAGTCGTGTACAAATATTGCCATACAGTTACCATCATGCTAGTGTATAGTTCCGTTTTAGTCCTAGGTCCGCACGTGTGAGCCTCATGCTTCGCTTTGGAAATCAATATTTTTTTTCAGATTATATATATTTGATCGATTTATGGTTATTTTCGTACATTGATTGCAGGTTTTCTGAGAGATCATTTACAATTATTAGTTTCAAATCTTCGTGCTTTACAGGTTATTATATTTAGAAATAATATATTTACATGCATCAGATCTCGGTCTTATGTTTTTCGAATTTACATCCTACAAATCCCCTAAAAATTCGTAACAATACAGTCAAATTAACTACATATTTATTCATTGAAGAAGTTTGCCAAATCCCAGCGAACGACTGAATACAAATGTTAAAGAATTGGTCCATTTAATTATTTATTCCGAAGGTAGTGTTTTAAATAATTAATTCCGCTGCGTGAAGGAGGTAAGTGGACGATTCGTATTCAGGGCCAGCCTCCGGCAGACGCACCTCCGGCCGAATGCCGGCGGGGAGGGGGGGCCGGATGCAAATGAACGGTTACCAAGGAATCAAGTTGCCTTACTAATATATACATATCTACGAGTATATTTTTTTATTGTAGAAGTTCAGCAGTCAGGCAGACGACCTACTAGATGGAAAGCGGTTACCGTCGCCTATGGACATTTGCAACAACAAAGGTGCTACAAATGCGCTGCTGCTCTCTTAAGGGTGAATGGAACCTGCTCCCTAATGCCGGGACGCTGTATATGCCCGAATTTCAAAAAGAATACTTTATGAACGTATCCGGGCATCCGCATAAAAATCGCTGGTTAGCAAATAGCTCAACTTTGTGCGTCCGTTGCTGTGTATTTAAAAAGTAATAAATATGAGTACATATAACTTACATAGCACGTAGTTTACATCCGCTAGCACGCTGCACTTTGCACAATCACAGAAAACAAGTCGAAAGTTCACTGGGCCGGCCTTTGATATTGTATTTGTTTTATATTAGAAGTTTAGAAGTTAAGTGTCCCAGGGTTCGAAGAGAAGTGGTGCAGCCGCGCCGTCGCCGCTGCATTTCGCGCGTATTCGGTGTTTTGGGGGGAAGGAGATAGATATATATATATACATTACCATAGTAGAAGGAGAAGAGTTATACTATGTAATGAATGAAAGTGTATGTTTGGCAACCATGCTCAAAATTCCCGCTTAAATAATAAACATCCCCCCGCCCGAGAAAGGCTAAAGCCTTTATCAACTAAAGTAAAGAGCAAGTATGAAAAGTAAGTCAAAGTACCCGAAAATATAAAGTAATAAAACAAAAGTAAAATTCTAATCCTTAACCGCTAAATTTAAAAATAAAAAGTATCACTAATGCTAATCTATAGGAAGTCGACAAATTTTAACGACAGGCCGTATGAAAGAACCTGATGAAGTCTTTAAAGTTACTACTCGAGTTACACCATCTTTTCCAGGCAGTAACCCAGTAATTCTTCCGCGTGCCCATTTTAAAGGAGGCAGATTATCCTCTTTAATGAGAACTAAGTCTCCAATTTTCGGTGGCTCAGTTGGCGAGGTCCATTTATTATGCATCTGAAGAGAGTGCAGATATTGCTTACTCCACCTTTTCCAGAAGCGTTGAGTCATTGCATGTACTAATTGATAACGCGACAAACGCGAAATGGATATATTATCCCAAGTCTTTTCAGGCACTGCCACGAGAGGTCTGCCAATAAGAAAGTGACCCGGTGTTAACACCTCATAATTTTGTGGGTCGTGGGAAATTGGGCATAAAGGCCTTGAGTTTAAAACAGCTTCAATCCGTGTGAAGACTGTTGTAATTTCTTCAAAGGTTAAAATTTGCTCCCCGATAACACGTTTCATTAAAGTTTTTGCTGATTTTATTGCTGCCTCAAACAATCCGCCAAAATGAGGCGCAGATGGTGGATTAAATATCCACGTAACCCCTTGTTCGGCAGCTTTACCGCAAATCAAAAGTTGTGTTTCACGAGATGCTAAGAATTTTTGCACTTCCGTTAAGTACCTATTGCTTCCTACGTAGTTTGTACCACAGTCTGATCTAATCAAACTGGGTAAGCCGCGTCTAGAGACAAATCGTGAAAAAGTAGCCAAAAATCCTTCCGTTGACAGATCTCCAACCACTTCTAAATGTACCGCTTTAGTGGAGGAACAAATGAAAACGCAAAGATAAGCTTTCATAATTTTTGCGTTACGTAATCGTGATGCACGAGTATTAAAAGGACCCGCAAAATCCGTTTGAACGGTATGAAACACTCCTGTAGCATTTACCCTATCCGCTGGTAAGTCAGCCATCACCGGATTTACTGGTTTAGCTTTCACCCGAAAACAAAAGATACATTTATAAATGTGACTACGGATAGCTTGTCGGGCCGAAATTATCCAATACTTCTGTTGAAGTATAGCTTGAAGTGCAGTCGCACCTATATGGCAATGTAACTTATGATGATAATCTATGATTAGCGAAGTCAATTTATGTGATTTGGGTAAAAGTACAGGATGTTTTTCCGCAAAAGGCAATTTAGATAATTCAAGACGACCGCCTACACGAATCAGTCCATCCTCATCAATAAATGGCATAAGCCTCCGTAACCTAACTGAGCACGGTTTTTGAGCCTTCAAAAGTTCTAGTTCCCGAGGGAACTCTTCTAACTGAGCTAATTTAATAAGTCTATTCAAGGCGCCCTGACGTTCCGCTACTGACAAAACACCTTGAAGTTTATTTATTGGATATCGTGTATTATTAACAAAACGCAAACAATATCCAACAACCGCTATTAACTTAGACAAAGAACTATATTTAGAAAATAACGAAACATCCACACTTGACGTTCTTTGTACCGCATGTGACGTAAAACATTGCTTTCGCATACCTGGAATATCACTCACATTATCTTTTGGCTTTGCAACATTACCCGGTATTTCCTCTACTTCCCGATTTTTTTCCAACAGTGTTTCTGTGATTACATGAAACGACTGGGAAATATCCGCTTGTGTATTATTAGTTTCGGTGTGTGACACCGGCCCCATAAGGATATAACCGAAAATTGTGTTCATAGCTAAAGGCATACCCTGAACCCGTACTATATCACCATTAAGTAAAATTTCATTTATAATATCCGCACCCAATAATAAGTCGATTTTACGACTTTTATAAAATTGGTTATCCGCTAGATTAAGACCGCTATAATAATTAAGTAAGTTGGAAGGTAAAGAGCAACTTGGTAAATCACGAGAAATTTTATTAATAACTAAACCGCTTGTTATTAATCCCTGATCTACATGGCGAGGACTAATTCGCAAAATAACACTGCTGTCACAGGCTTGCCTTTTTCCTCCAATTCCGCTAATATTAAAAGTATTATTTAATCGCTTAACACGTAACCCTAATCTGGTAACGCATTCTTTAGTAATAAATGTGCTCTGACTGCCGCCATCAATCAAAGCACGCGCTTCTTGATAATTCCCGCTAGTATCAAGAACACGCACTACCGCTGTTGACAATAAAACCGCGCGCCTGGCCGTAGTTGCTGAAACCGCATGCAACACGTTAGGCGGTTGAGTGCTAAAACCGCTCGCACTACTTTGTCCCGATGGACCCGCTACCGCTGGCACTAATGCCGGTATGACCTCCGGGTGACCTCTTGCCTGAGGTCTAACTTGATTTTCGGATTGACGAAAATCAAAATGTAAAAGAAAGTGATGTTTATCCGATTGACATTTATTACAAATCATAGTACTCCGACATTCGTTAATATTATGTCTATTTAAACATCGAAAACATAAATGGTTACTACTTACTAACTGCTTTCTATAAAAAGGTTTTAATTTAATAAATTTATCACATTTACTTAAATGATGTTGTAAGTTTTTACAATAAAAACATTTACCCCCAAACGCATGGTCACCCTGGTTCGTGGTGGTTACATGTGAGTGCAACTTAGTTGAAACGGTTGAAACCGTCGGTTTATTAATATTTGCAGTCTCCAAAATTTGAACATGTCGTGTTAAAAGGCAATGAAATCATCAAAAGTTGGAAGATCCTTTTCACTATATTTATCTTCAAAGTCTCGTTTTAAAGAGGTATCCAATTTATTTAAATTAATATGTAATAATAAGTAAGACCAATGTTGTACCGGAAACTGTAGTTTTTCTAACCCTTTAGTAGTTTCAAGCAAGATATTTAAAAAGTTTTTTAAAGAAGTTAAAGATCTGTTTACACTCGTAATCGCTAACAGAGTATTCAATAAACGATCAGCCTGTAATCGTTTATTACCATATCTGGACTTGAGAATGTCCAAAAGTACCGAATAATTATCCCCAGTAATTGATAAGTGTTGTCCTAAAGTTTTTGCCTCCCCACCTAATGCACCAAATAAGTAATACATTTTTTGAGTATCGGATAAGGTGTTATGACTTCCGATGATCGATTCGAACAAATCGATAAAGTGTGCAAAGTCCTCTATTTTTCCGGTAAAAGTAGGTATTTGCACCTTTGGTAATAAAGCATGATGGTTAAAATTGACAGACATCTCTGGGCATTCCTGTTTAATAACATTTTGTGGAAATAATGACAAATATTTAAATTTTACGGCATAATAAATATCCGTAACTGAATTAAACTTTACTTTATGTTCATCGGAATTAAAGTCATCCGACGACTCAGCCTCCATTAAAAGATGCAATTCGACAAACTGCTCATAATTACTGTCTAAATCCGCACACCGCAATTTAAACATTTGTTTTTGTTCAAATGTCACTAATTCACCCTGACAAAGGGCATAACCGGTTTCCAAATAATTAATAACCATATCATATCGCAATTTATTCATCGAACTTCCCTTAACACCTTTATGAGTAGGCGCCATTTTAAGTTACAGTTTATGTAAGTACCTAAACAAACGAAAGTAAGTCAATAATATAATTCCACCTTTTATTTCTAAACGAAACTAGCCGCTTTTATCCAATTCGTATCAACCGCCAAAGATAACAAACTGGATAAATAGTTACGCATAAATCCGCTAGGTGGTAATTACAAGTACAATAAATGCCCGCGCAAATTATTGAACCATGAACCCTGAGGTAAACAAAATGGTCGAATTTCCACAAAAATTCGCTAGGTGGCCCGATCCCGAATAAATTATAACAATATCAGAGCGCGCGACGCGCGAACAATGAATCTCAAGATGGCCGCTTAATGAATGAATGTGAATTGAATTATGCTTGTCATCGTACATAAATAATTGTATCAATATAGAAAGTTGATATAAGTTTGGGGAAGTTTAATACATAAATAATGTTGAGATATATTATAAAGGATGAGTAAAGTGTTACCGCCAAAAACTGCCGCGTAAACTCGTCTATGTAACAACTTCCAACAACAAAATTAAACTATTTGCTATGAAATTGTATGTTTATAGCCAAATTTAAGGCAATCCGGCTCGAAGGACCAATGTATATGCCCGAATTTCAAAAAGAATACTTTATGAACGTATCCGGGCATCCGCATAAAAATCGCTGGTTAGCAAATAGCTCAACTTTGTGCGTCCGTTGCTGTGTATTTAAAAAGTAATAAATATGAGTACATATAACTTACATAGCACGTAGTTTACATCCGCTAGCACGCTGCACTTTGCACAATCACAGAAAACAAGTCGAAAGTTCACTGGGCCGGCCTTTGATATTGTATTTGTTTTATATTAGAAGTTTAGAAGTTAAGTGTCCCAGGGTTCGAAGAGAAGTGGTGCAGCCGCGCCGTCGCCGCTGCATTTCGCGCGTATTCGGTGTTTTGGGGGGAAGGAGATAGATATATATATATACATTACCATAGTAGAAGGAGAAGAGTTATACTATGTAATGAATGAAAGTGTATGTTTGGCAACCATGCTCAAAATTCCCGCTTAAATAATAAACAGACGCGTATATCGAAAAGCTCATTCGGTACGTCCCCACCGCCTGAGACGAACTGAAGCAGCATTTCCAAGCTCTTTTAATGAAAAACACGCGTAAATGCTGATCCAATACGTCCCCAAGGGTGACGTAATGCAGTAGGGTTTCCAGTGGTATAACGCGCCTCAACGTAAGGTTTATCCTAGTTCTATCGTCAACGGGATGACGACTGATACTAAAAGAAGGTTAGGGATTACTTAATCTGCATATACTATAGAACATGTACGATTCTAAGTTTAAACGCAATAATATATATTAGAAACCCTCATACTACATTTTTATAATTTTCGACGCGTTCCTCCTCATCGATAGGTATATTAAAAGATTGTGGTGCTGGTGCTGCTGTCACCAGCAGTGGTGTTATCGCTTGTTCAGATATAACTTGATTTTCAATTGTTTCTTCGTCATCTATACTGATATTTTTTTAAAGATGGCGCCACTTCTTTACCCATTGCAATATGGGCAAGTTCTTTGCGATCTTGTCAGACAAAAGTAAAGAATGTTTAAACGTAAATTCGTATTTTTTCTCTAACAACAGTAAATGTTTGCAAAAATGACCACCACTGCCGCTGGGACAAGTGGAGACTCCACTTTTTATATCAATTATATACAGCTGTGATGTTTTTTCGCTCTGCACGTGGAATGTTTTTTCATCAACTTGATTAATTTCAAGAGTTTTACAACTTTCGAATAATAATTATTTTTCGTAAGCTAGGGTCAGTTTTCGAGATCTGCATTAGCAAAATGTAGCAAACGTTTTATATTGTACGTTTAGAATGTTTTAAGTACAAATTCCGCCAGTGCGCACATATTAAATGCTTTGCCCCTTTGGAGGACAGAGGACAGAAACTTATCGCATTAGCTTTTCTAAGACAACTATGTGACTTTAGCACTAGAAATCCCACTCCAATACGTCCCGCGAGGGTGACGAATAGGATGAGGGCTTCTAATATATTTTATTGCGTTTAAACTTAGAAATCCTACTGCAGTACATCACTCTCTGGGACGTATTGGAGCAGCATTTATATGTGTTTTTTCGTTAAAAGAGCTGCGAAATGCTGCTTCAGTTCGTCTCAGGCGGAGGGGACATACTTAATGAGCTTTTCTATATACGCTGCCGGGGGACACAACACAAGGTTGTTATGGCGACATACTTTAAACCAGGGTCGGTAGCCATCCAGTCGGGCAAATGCCCTACCACCTGGCTGTGGGTTCTCTCGCTTCTTACGATAGGCTGCCCAGCCGCAGGAAATATTACTCTTTCTCCGTTCCTGCCCAGACATCTTTAAAAGATCTTAAACGGTGATCTGCTACAAACGATGTAGGCTGTCTACGAGATCGTTACGTCGCAGAAGGGGGCTGCAGACAGAATAAGGGAGGAGGATGAGCAGGCAGGGAAGAACGGGTTGCTGGGGCTGTTGGGGAGGGGACACCCTCCCGGCGTGTCACACCCAGTACCGTGGGATACCTGGTCCCAGGGATACCCCTTGTTGGCGAGTCTGAATGTCCGGCGGAATGATTACGGTCCCCTGGCGCCACATTGAGATGCAGAGGGACGCTGAACTTAAAATAACTACAAATAATTACAAAAACACCACAGTGTCTCATATCGTGAAAAATTATTTTTTTAGCAAATTATTGATCAATAATGAAAACGAACAGCTGTTTCGTTTCAATCCCATCATAAGCCTTTTGCAGCAACAGAGCCCTTAAAGTTGGGCGCAAGCGAACCACCGACCACAGCCACCGGTGGCCAGCGACAAGCCGTTCATACGCTTTTTCAAACATTCTATCGGGACTCGCTGCACACGTGCGGCTGTTACCGAGAGACAAATAGCCTTAATTATAAAGTGAAAGTTCTGGAAAAATATTTTTTACAATTTTTTAACTTTATCCGTTGTGTATTTTTTTATAAACCTATGGGGTATTCTTGTTTGGATACTTTTATCTGGTTCCGTAACCAATAACAATTGAAGTTTGCCGTTTGACGTTAAAATTGTCGTCTAATTGATGCTTGACGGCCTCTGCGATTGAGCGGGCTAAGCATTTGCCGGCCTAACTCACTGCAACGCAGAGGCTCCAGGTTCAATTACTGGTATGGGAAATTTGTGATACGAATATTCTCCTTTATTTACTATGGTCTGGATGTCTGGGATCGGCCTCAGAGTGGTCCACTGTATATTACCCGTAACACAAGCGCAACATGCTTTTAAATAAAATTGATTATCACTTCTACGGAATATTTTGCAGCACTTACCCATTAAAAAAAATCAAGTTCTAAATGATAGCTAATTAAATTACCCTACGCAATACACGCAGGTATTAAATAAAATAAAAAACACACTTTGATGTCTCAAGTAGCCCGAGGGCGACCGGCTTCACAGACTAACCGAGCGCCATAAACAATTTTCATAGCACTCACAATCCCCACTGTAAAACGTTAGCAAATAATTTACTCTATGCCCCCGTTTATAGAGCTCACAATTTTAACACTTAATCCGTAATGTGTTTTGATAAATTGATACTTCTTGCCCTTATTTTAAGGTCTAGCATTGCATGTGATAAGTATACCTTTAGCATAAATTTTAAAGTTTAATAAAGACTTGATAATTGTTTGGAAAATTCAAAAAATGAATTTGGACCCTATTTCGTTAGAGCTAAAGTTGATTTTCTGTCAATTTAACAATGTATTAAGAAACTTGTTTGTAAACATTGTACTGCGACGTATGAGAGTAAAGTAGTAATTATCCTCGATCCACACCAGCGATTCTCAAACTTTGCGAGAGGCAAAGTTTCATTCAGTTATGGCTGACGATAAACTTATGATGGCTTTTAGAAACAAACAACTTTGTAGTAGACACTTTTAAACCATTTTGACAAAAGCGGTCTCTTTGTATTTTCGTCGTGTGAACGGACATGACAGTCTGGTTATGTCAGCCTGGCTGTGTGTCACTTTGGATGTCTGTCAATCCGGCCGTGTGTCAGTTCGGCTGTATGTAAATCTGGCTGTATTTCAGTCTTGCATGTCAGTCTTTTTTCTTAAAACCTATACAAACCCAGTATATATACAATTTGATAGGATGGTATGGTCTATGTGGCGCTATATAATGGTAGTTTAACTACTAAACAACTAAAAAAACTTTAACGAAACAGTGGAAAACGAATCGCAACGGACAAGTAGAAAAACGAATCGCAACGGACAAGTGGAAAAACAAAGGGCACCGGCCAAGTGGAAAAACGAATCGCTACAGACAAGTGGAAAATCTTCAATTGATAAGTGATAAAATGTATTGCAACAAAATTTCAACTTGAAGTTTTACGGGCATGTTTTCAAATTGGACAAGTACATTAACAATCTTGTCCGTTGCGATTCGTTTTCCTACTTATCCGTTGCCCTTTGCTTTTCCACTTGTCCATTGAAGTTTCACTTCTAATATGTGTCGCAGCACACATATCGATTTTTCGCAGGTTTACTGCAAATTATGATTTGGTTGCGTTAGGTACATTTTAATGGTGTAATACGCTACACACGCACCGACTATTATTTTACGTCAACAGTTTTGCCGTTCGTTGTCGTTCACTTTTGTTGTGACTTTTGAAAAATTCTTTCACTGTTGGCAAGCTACACTATCCCCGGGTGACAAAGGCTATATTATATTTAGAAAACAATTAGGGATCCTTACTAAAACTCCAATAATGTAACGCAAGGTTTTAAAATACCTAAAATCACTGCGAAAACTATTGATGATAGAATGAAATAATGTACTACGACTTTGCAGAACACATCATTATCTACAAAAAATGTCACGACAGCATATGTCTAACTATTATAGTTATGCCACAATAAGTGTTCTTTTATTTTAAAAATTTAATTAAAATGCCGCCGATAGAAAAGGCTCTTTATTTGTATTTTGGTATTAATCCTTAGCAAAATGAATTACGTCAAGACTGCTTCAATACCGTTATATAACTTTTTGAATTATTGAATTCGGACATTTCATTCAAAAGATATCACGAGTTTAAAAATGTAAGAATTAGTGACAGTAACCACGTGACTGTGACACTTTTTCGTGAGCCGAAAAATCGTAAGACCCCCCGTCTATATAGAAGTTTCACTTCAATTAGAGTTTAGTTGGAGGTTTAAATGAAAGTTGAAAAAATATTTGTCTCTACTGAAAAATACAAAGCATGGAACTGGTTTCAAATTTACCGCTTTTCAAAGTCATAATCGGTTTTATCAAAATATTGCGTTCGGAGTATAAACATTTAAAAGAGGTTTAGTCAAACCAATAAACCGGTATTCCGCTAGAATAACTTTCACTGTATGAAAAAAGTTTTTTGGATAATATGTGTTTGAATACTATAGAAAATTTGCTGTACCATATTGCTGCGATATGCGATAAAATCCGGTTTATTCAACAAAACCTATTTAACGAAATTGTATTGCAGAAAACATATCAGCGTTTAATGGGGGTTAAGAGGAGAACTGAAGCGAAATAAACGTCTTTTACTGATTTCAAGGGTCTGGTAATATACCTTTTCAACGTTGTATGTATATGAAAATAAATTTAATTAATGGAAAGTCATTTGGCATGTAGAACACAATAAAATCTTAAACTAGTATTAGACTGTTCATTTTAGTAATTCAATTCGATTCAATTTTATTTTCATCCAAAGTGATCATTATTAGTATATAATTGAACCATGTCATTGTGTCCTTTTAGTTCTACCCCTTTCAATGAAATTGTTTCGATGTAGTTGAATCGTCTAACATCAGCATTAAACGCGTTGAATCGAAAAGAAATATTTTGACAACTTTTAATGGGGGATATTGGGGGTCGCCATTCAAACTTTGGGAAACATTGATCTAGATTAAAGTTAAGGTAATTTTGAATAGCCATAAACAATTTGTGATGGCTTTCGACTTCTGTTATTACGTCCCATGTGGTCGAATGTAATTATTCCACTGGATTTTTTGATCCCCTACTGATTTTGAAAGTTTTAGAACTACTAGTTTTTAACATATGGATTTTATTTATTTCTTCACTAGGTTTCGTTCGTATTTAGGTCCGTTTGTGTAATTATGGACGTACTGATCCCGAAATAATGTTAATGGACTTAATCCTTTGAGGTAATTACTGCCTCCTAGTTCTAGAGCGAAATATAGAGATTTTTCAAAAGGCAAGGTTGTAGCGTGCTAGAAGTACTGGTGGTGCGGGTGGCAAAAATAGAATTTGTTGGTGGAAGGAGGCATAATCCTCAGCCGGGTAGAATGTAAGCGGCACTCACCTACGGATTCCCAAACCTCGTCGTCTTCAAGCACGTCTTCAGAATTTGGATATATTCACTAACAGGAGCGGATTTATAGGTAAAAGCGTTAAAACGTAGCTTTATTATGTGTTCAACTTGCGGGAAAATTAAGAAAATATTATAATTCATTCACAGAATGTGGAAACAGTAAATTCGTTTGACATTTAAAGTTTAAAACTACAGAGAGAGCAATGCGTATTAATGCTCTGACTGCATCCAGACCGACCCCAGATGCCCCAGAACATGTGATTATCCAGTTCAGTGGCTTCGAAAAATGAACGGTATTCTGTTTGAAACTATCATAAATTTTTCACTTATTGGGTGCTATAAGCTTTATGCGTTAACGGATACGGCAGACCTTGTCTAGCTTTGAAAAAAAGATTTTTTTTAAACCCGGTTGTGTTGCCCTGTGCCACCTACAGGATCAGACAGGACAGAAATTGTGAGTCTATACCGCCACTTAGACACTCACAAAAAAAGGAGCATCAAAATCTTGGAACCCGATTCTAGCGCCATCTACCGAAACGCTCTCAAGAACACAAAAAAATTATACAAAATCAGCCCAGCGGTTTAGAAGTACAGTGATAATTATTTTTTATTAATTTTCTTTTCGAAATTTCTCGATATATTCATAGTTATTCTGCTATTCGGGGTGGAGTGAAATCAAACTAATCTACTAATAAATGGTGTAACTAACCAGGCTTTGTTATGTATAAGTATATATTATGTATGTATATATAAGTGAAGAATTCAATCGCATTTGTTTTATTAATTAATATTTTTTTATTCTTTATTTCATTTTACGAAAGAGCCAACAATCCAAAGTTTAAAGGTAAAAATTTCTCAAGTATTTGCAAGTAAAACACATAATTAAGACTACGTTTCAACGGCTTTTAGCGCGCTGTTTATTTGATTATTATTTCAACGTTACGTTTTCGACGGCAAATCAGATGTGGACAACACTAGTATCAGCACTAGTGAACTGATGAAATATCAGAATAAAACTAAACATTGTGAACGTGCTTATGAAAGTTATATTTAGTAAAACTAGGAAGTTAAATTTAACTATAAATCTTACTATGATAATAGCACGAGGAGCAGGCAAACAATCAAACAGGACGTTGTGTAAGCAAAGCGTGTAATTAGAAGGGATATGCGGCCGCAGCCGGCGGGCGATACTAGTTCTAGCTATATTTATTATCCTGCGCTAAACCAAACTGTGACTGTGCATACCTTGCCATAAGTTTTTTAATAAAAATTTAGTTAAATCGTGTGTTTAGATGGTCAAATGAAAACATTTTGAAAAATCGAATTGAAAAATTCACTTGGGGCCTAATTCTGCAATTTAAATATAACGGCGTCGCGAAGATATTCAAATTACGATTCCGTTGCAATAGTCTCAAAAATGTATATTCTACTAAATCCACAATATCTTCTCGATATCATCGCGGCGGAATAATAATAGAAAAAAATTGGTTTGACTTCTTGTATTTATATTGTACTTTTTTATTTCATTTGACTTATAATAACTATAAAATATTTGTATAATATTTTTCTCTGGTCAATTAAGATTTTATTAGCTTAGTTCTGGATCCAAAAACAGACTGCAGGCTCCTTATTGTTGGCGTACTGTGATGATGATGAACCCTTGCAACATATTAATGTGTTGTAAGACTCACGCCCCCTCCCCCCAGAGCCGCAACGCAAGACCTCATTAAGTAAATAATTTACTTTCAGTGGAGCAAACCGTCGATTTGCTTGCCGGAGTGAAACAGTCAAGTTATGAAGTGACGATAAGGCGACGCACACAGATAATGGTAGTGGCACACGCGATCTGCAGCTTATGGGGTGCCACTTGCAGCGTGTAACTTTCAAAGAAAAGAAAGAAAAAAGTTTCATTTACAACACAAATGAGAATACGTTACACTATCATAAATAGATATAGTCAAGGTGACGAAATCCGTCAGTGGGGGAACTCCATATACCTTTCATCATTTCCGTGTTTAAATAGTTACAACGATAACAAAGCAGTCATTGAAGCTAAGACACCATTGAATTCTGTCCTCGAATTACACCTGGCGGTAAATTCAGTTTAAAAAATAAAAAACGAGCGGTGTATGAACTAACCCCATTGACGGATTTCGGCACCTACCTTGACATAGAAAAAACGAAGCAAACGTAGCTCTAAATTAGTCCTCGCTCAGAATGTTGCAGATTGGGTTAACCAGTGCTGATCTTCCACTAGGACCATTAAAGTGACATACCCAGACTAAGAAGCAAATAAAATACAAAGTAAACATAAAGAAAATATGTATATCACCATAATTATAAAAAGATAGATAGACAACTTATAACCTAAAAATATTCTAAATGTGCACAATGGGCGGTCTAATCGCTAAGAACCGATCTCTTCCAGACAACCCGTAAAAAGACTAAATACATATTATTTGAAATAGTCGTATCAACTTGTTACAATAACTTTTTTTAATTAGTATTGAGGACCGAAGGAGAAGAGCGCGAGCAAAGATAGAGCTGGAAGCAGAAGAAGCTGGAAGTTGGAGCTTACCAGAAGATTGGAGATTACCAGAGGTTATCAGTAGTATGAGGGAGGGCAAGGGACTTTGAAGTACTTTGGCCACACAGCCCGAAAGAACCCAGACGATATGGTTGTTACGTCACGTACATGAATTATTTTATGGATGCATTATTTAGCAAGTTTAAAACTTTACATAGTCTACGCATGTGTCAAAATATGCTGGTTATTCACTGCCATCAAAGTCCCGATCCTTATTAGCGAGAGTAAGACAGAAGAAGAAGTAAGATGGTAATGGTAAAGATGAAACGTACCACTCTTGATTTGATACTATACTGAATAACGAAAAAGATTGTTGAGAAATTCCCTATGTAAGGAATCGTACTTGGGGCCTCTTTTAGTAACACAAAACAGAACCATATCTCTGCCAATACTATTCAATCGCTAACACTGTCACCATACCTCATAACTTCTTTATCGACTGACATTGCAGAAGAAAATCTACCTTAATTCATTTGAAACAGAATAATCTAATTTTAACCTTATGAAAGCAAGATTAAAGTATCATTTAAAATGAACGTATCAAAGCAATTTGAACTTAATGTATGCAGAGTCAATTAAACGTGGCCTAATAGAAATACAGATATTAAAGTTAGCTTAACGTTTATATTCACTATCGTTTTAAGTAATATTAAAAAACTGAAACATTTTGGATTTAAAAATAACACCTTTCTAAAGTTACGTATCCATTTTGGCCAAAACCAAACCTCTATGAAATAGTCAGGTTCGTCTGCCTTATATATTAAAATCATTGTTCTGGGTGAATATTGGGTTTACGTAGATAGCATTCAACACAGGCATATAATCTAGGTTAAACTTGCGAACCTTTTTTTCAAAGAGGGGCAACCCGATTATGGACAGAACCGGGATCGGGATATCGGGATGACACTAGCACCGCTAGCCAAAACTTAAGATGCTATTGCCACACCACGGTTAGGAATGCCCACTAAAACTCCTCGGCATTCCGTTCCTCGCTTTTAATGCCAGGGCTTTGGGTAATTAGTCTACCTTTCCCGCTGGCCCATCAGCCTCATCAATTGAGAACTACTTCTACCGGGCGTCATCATACTTTCATTGCGGGGGGCGGTCTGTAACGCTCCCCACGGGAGGAGAAGTAGGTACGAGGAAGACGTCGCACCCATATCTAGGCATACTGCGAGTGGGGAGTCGCTTCCCCAGGAGAACACCCGCGCGCCCCGCTCACTGTGACCAAAGGTCCAGGCTATCCTCTCAGACTTTTGAAATATATAGCGAAAAACTATAAAATCGGGGTAATAGAACTTAAAAATATTTTCAACGAAATTGATTTCTTCCGAGATCCGTGTAGTCGTTTTTAATTCATCGCGTGGTTTCGACTAAAGACGACCTAAAGTTCCTGTAGGATACGCCGTTTATCCTTCAGTTGTCATCATTATAATGGCTGTTCTATGCTTAAGTCGCAGCATTTACTTCTGCCCTTGACGATAGTGTATCCACTGATAGCGTTCTTACTGTCATCTGTTCTATATATTAAAGAATATTTGAAAATACCCTTGCATGTGCATGTGTAATGTTGTTTTTATTAATTTAATGTATTTTTTATGCATAATTTTTAAAAAATATTAGCATTCAGCACTCCTTCTCTATATAAAGTATCGAAATTTCATACTCCTCCGACTGCGCAATTTTCATAAAAGTTTTTGCTGTGTTTTTGCTTCATGTATTAACATATAGATAATTAATTATTTATAAACTGCATCACCGTCAGTATTAAAATCCATTAATCCCTGCCAAGGGTTGCCTGAAAGAGATCGCTTTTAAGCGATAAGGCCGCCCGTTTTACATCTCTTGTTTTTTTCTGTTTCTTTTTATCGATGTTTTGGTGTACAATAAAGCGTCGTCTGTCTGTCTGTATTTAATATATTATTTCTTTAGGCAACACTAGGCGCGATGTCAGTGCGTTGCTAGACATGGTTTGGCATAAGAGGGAGAGGGAAGTGGGTCATCGAAACTCTCACTCGTCGTACAATACTCATGCCAAGCTGTAAGCAAGATTCGAGCATGGCTCTACCGCATCAATGAATGATTATGTTTTGTGTGAATCTAGTGCGTATATCAATTTTGGTTTCTATTTTCGCTTTATGAATTATATGATATATTATGAATATGAATGACATACATAATTTTCAAGGTCTATTATTATACTTTGAAAAATAGTAAGTGACAACTTCGTGCCCGTACAAAGTACACTCATGGCCATCTGTAAACTTGGGTACGAATATGTCATTTATAAATACATTTAGATGGATGCACGCCGTTACCTTTTCCACACCCGCTGAATGACGTATGGAGTGTTTAGAAATGTTATATCGACTGACATTCATCATTACTTGAAGGCGGACATATGGCGGGTGTGGTGCCAGTGTTACCAGGTAGCGTTTAATATTATTTTTTACCGCCTCACTCACAATTATGATGTGGTGAGTTGTACAGGAATCATTGTCTTCATTACTGTTTTTAGGGAGAGCTCGATCAGTGTGATACCAAGGTCTTACAGAATATTGGCGTTTTATCCGTGCAGGAACGTAGAAAGAATAAAATTTCCTGCAGCCGGGCGGCCTGCCGTAAGAGGCGATAGAACATCGCACAGCCAGGTGGTAGGGCATTTGCTCGACTGGATGACTACCACCCTGGTCTTAAGCATGTCACCATAACAACCTTGAGTTGTTTTCCGGTATTAGTGATCAGGTTCCAGTCTCCCTTAAGAGAGCAGCCGCGCATTTGTAGCACTTTTGGTGTTGCAAATGTACGTAGGCGATGGTAACTTCTTTCCATCAAGTGGGTCATTTGCCTGTCTGCTGAACTCCTGCTATAAAAAAAAATGTACATTTTGAATTAATTGTGTTTCGTACGATGAGTAAGAGTGCCAATGGCCCTCTTCCTTCTCCCCATATTACAACTTCCCCATGCCGTGCCCCTATTCCACTCCATTAACCAATCCCCTCTATTTCATCCCTCCCATTCCATCCCTTATATGCCATTTTATAGGTTGGCAACGTGCTGACCGCACGCCTGGTGTTGCCAACGTCGATAGGCGACGGTGATCACTTTCCATAAGGTGGGTCATCTGCCCTTATGCCAGCTTTGCAACAAAACAAAACTTTAAGTATACGTTGATTGACTTTTGTATTTCTTTTAACATCTTTAATTAAGTACGATAAGGTGATTACAAAGTATAATAGGTTAAGTTTATAATAAACAGTCAAACTCATAACTCGTGTTGCTCCGAACCCAGTTTGGTAAACTTGCCATTCGGATATAGCGAAATCAAAAAATTGCAAGCTAACGTTTGCCGCTGTGGGCACATGAAAGATTTCCTCCTTCCAAGCACGCAATGCTCGTCAAAGAGGAGCCGGGGTGGGAGCGTGGACTTACCAGCTGGCTCCGCTCTCACCAGTGGAGCGCTTTATCCATTTTATTACTCTAATTTATGTTGTCTACTGACTATTCTGTAATTTCTATTATTATCTGCTGTACACGATACAACAAATAAGTATCTAATCATTTAATTTAATAACAAAATATTTTTTTAGTTACTTCAACGTTTTTTATATCGACGCCTTAAAATTAATTCTAATCTATAATAATGTAAACATAACAAAATTAAAATTAAACAATTAAAATGAACAAGTCGGCGGTAGGCTTAAGACTTTACTTGACATCTTTGTCTTTCGTGATCACGGCCATTGAAACGTGAGCGAAACGCCGGAATAACCAAAATCATATAAATCACCGCGCTTAAAAACGTTAAAACGTAATTTTATTATGTATACAAGTCGAGTAAACTTAAGAAAGTATTAAACGTAATCTATTCAAAATTGGTTAGAAAGTGAACATAACGAACTCATCAAGCCTGACGCCTACCAACGAGCATAAAAAAGCAATAAATATTCAAACGATACTCGACTAAAACACACAAATCAAACTTTCAAAATTCGTAAATAAACTTTGATTTACGAGGCAACACCGCTCGCAGTGCAGCCGCGCGTTATTTATAACCGCACTAACCGTCGCCATATGGGCCGCGTCCTGATAGCTAATCCGGCGACGGATATGCTTAGGCATTATTCGACACTAGCGGCAGATCATGACTTCGTCCCTTTTTGGCATGAAACATCGCAGTATTGACAGCCTCTGTGCTCGAGTGGGCTACGTGGCTTCTTTATTTACCATGGTCTGGGTGTCCCTTAATATAAGCATGTGTATGTCTAAAACGTTTTTAACTAACTAGCTGTGCCCGCGACGCCGTCCGCGTGGAATTTGTTTTCAAAACCCCCCGATTTTGAAACATTCTTCATCAGACCAGTAGTTCCTGAGATAAGCGCTTTCAATCAACCAAAAAAACTCTTCACCTTTATATATTAGTATCAGATTGTTCAGACGTAACTTTTTTAAAAAATACACATTAACATATTTAATTATTAAAATCGAACACAATAAAACAAAACTTAACTTATTTGTATTGTATTCTACCCATAGTCCCTCAAGACTATAAATAAATATAATTTCTGAACCGATATTAAATCATTCTCTTTGCGTTGGATTCAGTACAGTTTCGGGATAATTTTACATAAATTTTATTATTATAGGATAAGTAAGTTATAAGTGCAATTTTAAAAATGAATAAAATAGAATAGAACAGAATATTCTTTATTGCACACAAGAAAATAATAATACACATGAATTAAGAATCTTATAACTAGTACAATCGGCGGTCTTATCGCTAACAGCGATTTCTTCCAGACAACCTTCTGGAGATAATTTTCCTTTTTTAATAATGGGTCGGTATTTCGTGCGCATAATTTAGAATATATATACAAACACATATTACAAGTGAAAAATAAATATATACATAAACAGACATACATAAATCACTGTTTACAACTTTAAATAGTGATCTTTGAGGAGTTTATTAAAAGATGTAAGTGACTTACTACTTTAAATTAGTTATATGGTATCCTATAACATCGTGAAGCTGTACTGAATTCAACGTATAAAGAATCATCATACATTAAAAAAATACTAACGTAAAGAATTGAAAACCTCCGCCTTTCTTGAAGTAGGTTAAAAATCGACCAAGTGCATGTTTGACTACGAAAATGTATAAATCTACAGATCGAAGTGGCCTCAAGAAAAGTTACACCACGTCCTAATAAGTTATGAATTTGGAAAAATACCCTGAGGTCATATCGCGGCGAAGTTTAGGACTGTCTCGGGCCCCTTACAACTTGCGGCAGCGATTACGCGGGTCCGCCTTTACGACCATATTACAAGTTATTTCAGGGCCCGTTTTTGCAACACCAACTTTGTCCATCGTGATTTGTTTGTTTAATACTTTTTTGCCGGTTCGGTTTTCTTTGATGGCGGGATATTGTTAACTTTATACCGCTTTACTATTAAGTGCTTATTTCGGGTGAAATTAAATGCCTTGAAGACAAGGAAGAAAAGAAGATTTATATGCCTTTGTTCAGTCAACTTTTTCAAAATTACTTAGTTTTAAAATACTTTGTACAGAGAAAAATTGAGAGAAAGAAGACTGAAGTAGTATAAGCATATAATGAAGAGGGATGAAAGTCATGTACAAAGAGAATGTTAAACTGTAAGATAGACGGGTAGAAATGTAAAGGTAGACGAAAAATGAGAAAGATGGATTGTGTGAAGCATGATATGATATTTGTGGTGTGAGAGAGGACGTATGTCTTGATAGAGAAGTGTGGAAGGAACAGAGTGGAAAACTTGAGTGATATACGTATTAATTTTGTGGTTTATACTTAAGAATATTTGTTATTGTGTTTCCTAAATAAATAAATAAAGACATTAAATAATTGGGAGATGGTGAAACAGAAGATACTTCATAATAATTCTGGCTTTTACCCGCGGCTTCGCTCGCGTTAATGTAGGTTTTGTAGACAGTCCCCCAGGGGGTGCCGCCCTGGACTCCCCCCCCCGTCCAGGTAGCGGTACAAGGGGATGCGTCCCCGGGGCCCTGAGCGGCCACTGTCACATTCCCCCCTTCACTCCGTGACAGTGGTGTCCCACCTTTCCGCCTCCAAATCCTAATGCCTTCCCCTCCTTCCCAAACCCCCTCCCCAAACACCCATCCCTTCCGTTGCGGCCGCCAGCGTCGAGATTTTCTCCGCTGGCCGTCGAGGACGGCGGTGGTGATGTCCACCCCACCACCGCCCGCCTGACCGGCGACCTACCCTCTCCCGCTCCGTCCGCCGATGCTGCTGTGTGCGCGAGGCGGCGGGGGGGGAAGGAGAGGGGGGGGTGTTGGCGCAGGAGCAATCCTTCGCAGCCTCCCCCTCCCCCCATCGCGAAGCCCCCCCCCTGCCGCTGACGCTGCTGAGAGCGCGAGGCGGCGGAGGGGGAGAAAGGAGAGGGAGGGGTGATGGCGCAGGAGCAATCCTTCGCAGCCTCCCCCTCCCCCCCTATCGCGAAGGGCCCCCCCCACTGCCGCTGACGCTGCTGAGTGCGCGAGGCGGCGGGGGGAGGAGGAAGGAGAGGGAGGGGTGATGGCGCAGGAGTAATCCTTCGCAGCCTCCCCCTCCCGGCGGCAGCGGGCGTCGAGGTCTGGGGGATCCATATAGACCTCCGCCCGCACTAATGCCGCGAGAGAGCGCGAGAGGTAGCCGCGCGTCCCTCTCAGGGCCGGGGAAACACCATTCCCCGGCCCGCACACAGGAGAGGCCGCCTCTGCTTATGAGGCGGCCAGCCGCTGCCGGGGTCGCGGGTTAAGCTCGCGCACATACCGTGACCCCGGCGCTAGGCGGAAAGAAGGCTCCCATGGGGTTTTAGTGGGTATACCGGCAGCCGGTCGTATTGACCCGGCGTCGGGGAGCCCCACACACCGGCCGCGCATGATCCCCCGCGCGGCTGACGGTGCGGTCACGCATTTCCCCATGTAAAAAAAAAAAAAAAGGTTTTGTAGACAGACTGGAAGGAGTGCCACTCCGGACCCGGAAATAGTGCACAAATCTATTCCCCCAGCGTTCATAAAAAAGAACATGTATTTCATGAAATTGGCGTGATAAGATTTTTAGAAATACTAAATTTATTTTTTAGTTCCAAATATCCGTAACGCCATCTAAGGAGGGTAAAGTAACTATGAGAGCAACACATTAAAATTGCATTGTCATCGATGTATTTTGTTAGTGGATTGTAACGGTGGCGCCATATATATATATATATATATATATATATATATATATATATGGAGCCTATGTTATTGAGGAATAATGTAGCATTGTAATAGTGAAACATTTTTGTAAGCCTGTCCCGCAGTTTTTGAGTTTATTCGTAACAAACATACAAAAATATAAATCTTTCCTCTTTCTAATATTAGTACAGATAGATTATTATGATGCTCGAACCGACCCACTCGTTTACACAGCCAATTAGCACCTGTACCTTCAATCCCGATTCCCATTGGAGGTGGGTTGTGTCATAAAATATTTCGCACGCACTTGAACAGCGCTAATGAATGCTAAAAAGCTTTTCACGATATACACAGTCTGTTAAAACAGTGTTTACTGCTTTTTGTGTTGATGTTTTTATTGTTAATGCACACTTTATATGTAGGTCGAGACACTAGAGGGCGTAGTATGTATATTTTTAATTTAAATACCGTCGGTGTCAGTGCAGGACTTTGTTTGCAGGACATTTTGTTTGGTCCAAATTGTATAAGCCGCGCGCAGAAATTTTGCCGATAACTACTTACTATTATTGTATTGTCTCACTTACTAGTATTGTATATAAAAACACCTAAATTCTGGTACCCGATTTCAGCGCCATTTACCTGGTCCAAATTTGAACCTAAATCATCCCAGTAGAAAATTATTAAAATTCTAATATCGCTATTAAAATATAATGGTTCGTGGTAGAAGGGTGAAAATGTTGTATTGCATGTTTTTTTTTAATGCCGAATCATAAAAAAAACAAAATACGAGAAAAAAATTTTTAGGGACTCGCCCCTTATCATTTAGGGGTATGAAAAATAAATGTTGGCCGATTCTCAGATCTACCCGATATGCACATAAAATTTCATTCAAATTGGTTCTACCGTTCCGGAAGAGTTTGGTGACAAACACTGCGACACGAGAATTTTATATATTAGATGTAAAGTATATATATATACAACAATAAATTTATTGCAACAACTATTTATGTAATATTTTTTGTCAACCCTACTCACCATCGACGCGTGATTTCATGAGGCTATCGGCAAACCTTCTGCGCACCTGTAGTAATATATTGTGACGAGTGACGGTGGAAATATCTAGTTGGTTTAAGACTTAGAAAAAGGTAGAAAAGTCTGGAAGGAAAAGACAAGGATGGATATATTTTAGAAAGGGATAGAAGACGAATGAAAGTTCTAGAATAGAAAGTTCGGGAAGGAAAAGACAGAGGTAGATAGATGTTAGAAAAGGATAGATGTTTGGAAAGGGACAGATAGTAAATAAAAGATTAACGAAAAGAAGATCGAAATTATTGGCTCCAGAAAATTCTTCCAGGTATATAAACAGCGTAAGGCGCGCCTACCGGGCAGTTTAGATTTGAGTTCAGTTCAAGACAGCGAAGCGACAAGTACAATTCGGAAGAATTGGAAGAGAAGTTTAATAGAAGACACTGATGAGTTAAGTGGTGAATTTAGTGACAAGTTTAGTGGAAAGTTAAGTGAAGGACGAATGTAGCGTAGTTCGAGAGACGAACCAGAAGCGAGCTACACGCGGTAATGTCGGAGCTGAGCACTACAGTAACAAGAGGTGGTCTACGCAATATCGACGATGGTATTGAGAGCGAGACACCTTATCTTTGGGACTGTAGATCGTTAGTCGTGCGTATAGGGGGCAGCCCTGTGGAGAGGTATTGCGTGCGGCTGTGTAAGTCAATAAGAGCTTTTAGCTAAAAACTGGTGTTTTCTCCCAATCCTAAGTGCGTACCCCCGCTCGCACGTAACAATATGCGTGTATTACGTAACAATAGAATAGATATACATACATACATTTTTTTATTGGTGATTTCATCGTTATCTTTGAAGTTGGATAACGCTCTGACGGGGTAGAGTTTATCTGCTCGGTTTGAAACGTGATTATTTGCCGAATATCTTCATTATGCTCGTAATTAACAAGGCTGCCCTTTGATGTAAAAATTTTATGATTAAAAATTTGGGACACTTTAATTAAACCCTTGGTTAATTAATTGTGGGTAAAACAAATCTCTATATTTTTAAACCGAAGCTTAATATTCAAGTCTGTATTGTGAAGAATTTGCTAATAATCCATGTTTAATATTATGATTGTGAAAGTAACTCTATGACGGCCTTTGTTGTTGAGCGGGGTAAGTCTTTGCCGGCCTACCTCACTGCAACGCATTCTGGGTTCGACTCCTGGCATTGTAAATTTAGTAACAATTTTTTTCAGTTCACTATGGTCTGGGCTTAGTTTATATAAATTATCTTTATGGGTCTGGATTCGTCCCTAGAATATTCCGTTGTACCGTTGTATTACCTATAACACAAGCAATTTGGGTATATACAATATGTACCTGCCGATTATTCACATTTTTTTTTATTATTTATCTTTATAACTTATGTTATCTTTATGTTACCCTTTTAATAACTACAGCACCATTTTTCCTGGAATTCGGTATATATAATAATACCACTTTCGTTCGCACCAAAATCGGTCCCGAGAGTTTTTGAGGCTTTTTCGCTATATTTTATAGTTTAAGATTTGGCCATGGAGGCCCACTTGAAAAAATCAAAAATCAAATAAAATACAGCGCTTAAAACCGTTAAAACGTACGACCCCTGACCTCTTCAATCAATATATTTCCAATATCATAATGATTCACGAATATGACTCGTGATGAGTTGAGACGCGATAAGTTTGAAACAATGGTGGTCCGATGGCCGCAGATATATAACTATTTACATCGGCCATTTGACGCGCGCCTTAAGTAAGAAGAGATCGTTATTACTGCCACGTTAGGGTCTACACACATGATGCGTTGCGGCGGCGGTTTTGCGCGCGTTTTATATACAAACTAGCTATGCCCGCGACGTCGTACGCGTGGAATTAGTTTTCAAAACCCCCGATTTTGAAACATTCTTCATTGGTATTGCGCTCCTATTGGTCTTAGCGTGATGATACAGCCTTCTTCAACAAATGAGCTATCTGACACTGAAAGAATTTTTCAAACCAGACCATTAGTTCCTGAAATTAACGCGTTCAATCAAACCAACAAACAAACATACTAACAAACAAGCTCTTCAGCTTTATATATTAGTAATAAGATTAGCTGATTGGCCCTCTACTTTACTCGAGTAGATTACCCATATCACCTTTTTTACCATCCTAGGAGTAGAATTTCCAAAAATACTGATATGTGCCTACATACAATTTCGTGCGTGCTACATTAAAAATAACGGATTTTCGTACAAACTCTCACCCCCTTAGGGGTAAATTTTTGGAAAAATCCCTTCTTAGTATGCGTACTACAGTGTAGAAAAAATCGGAATGTAAATTTTCACGGTCCTAGCCCCAGTAGTTTGGGTCATGCGTTAATGTGTCAGTCAATCGCCCAGTGAGGTCCAGTAATGATTTATGTACAGATACTCATTACATGTTGCAAAATGTACTCCGGCTCGGCGGCGCACATACACGGGACTTGCAGCATGCGAATTGAACTGTGTTAGTCCTGCAACTACAATGCAAATTCGTAGTAGCGCCTCTACGCATAGTGTAAAGAAGCCCTTAAGCCGAAAGTAGTTATGTTCATTTATGTTCCTAATTTTGTATAGAAATGAGATAATCTTAATTGTTAAAAAAAGTTTCCTATGTGACTTTTAACTGCTTTTTCGTTTTGTTTTATTTGTTTTTTGCATAATTGACCAAGTTTTATATTGTATTATATACACAACAACATTTAATAATTGAAATGACACAATCTTTTTCTTGAAAATACTGCAAAATCGAAGAAAAAACACGATTGAATCTAGGTATATAAATTTAATATAAAGCTGAAGAGTTTGTTTGCTTTAACGCGCTAATCTCAGGATCAGACCAGTATGATTTGAAAAATCCTTTCAGTGTTAGATAGGCCATTTATTGAGGAAGGCTATAGACTATATATCATCACGCTAAGACCCATAGGAGCTGAGCACCAATGAACAATGTTTCAAAATGGGGTGTTTTTTCAACTTGCATTTTTTACTATTCCAAGCGGACGAAGTCGTAGGCAGTTAAGCTAGTAACAAATAAGCCTTAAATAAAGTCATATTAAATAAATTTTGTCTCGTTTCGTTTACTTTTTTACTTGACAATGACTCATTTCTGTCCGAAATGAAAGACAGAAATGAACAGCCCACAGAATACATAAACATGATATTATCTATAGAACAGTATTTTTTCGGCTTTGTAACCCAGCAGTATAAAATGGCAACACTTGACAATTTTATTTCTTGTCCAAAACGTTGAATGTGATTAGATCGCTCGTCGCTTATACCAATCACCACATCTGCTAATACAATTTTATCCATACAAATAGAGGACTCCGGTACTAAAAGCGTTTGACATAAGCCCTTCTATGCAAAGGGCGTGGGCGCGCGATGCGACGGATCGGCCGAGATGCCGCGGATAGGGCGAGCCCAGCCAGATCGTATCTGCAAAGGACCGGAGCTCGCTCCTGACAGGGCTGACATGCTCAATGCCGTGTAGAAATTACAAGATTACACTTTGTTGGAACGAAGTTTGTTTATTTTAATAATGACAAACGCAAGCCATGGTTACCTTAGTGGTTAACGCTATTCGATGTCTCAAAAGGAGGCTGCAGAACGAGAAAAGGAGAGAGGTGCGCATGAGTCTCGCGGATACCGACGCCAGTCGGGGTCCCGGAGACGCTGAACGGCCGGGAGATATGCGCAAGATCTCCTCCCGTAAATACCGCTGCAGGGGCCCTCCAGCATCAAGGAAGCGGAGGAGCCTTCACCCCTATTGACGAAGTGAGTTTCCTTGATTCCCGGGGCACTCTCAAGCACCGATGCGGCAGGATTAGTGTGGTCGTAACTACCTTCTAAGTCTCACGCTTTTCCTACCATGAGCGCGGGGCACATAGGAGGAAGGGGGTTTTAGTGGAATATTAGCCCATGGATTACCTCTTTAATAGTGGTGCCTTGCTGAGTCTCCACACAATCTGCGCTATTTTCAGTGGATAACTCTCATTGCTTTGGTCTAATCCCAGTAAAGAGCCCGGTAGTGTAAGAAATGAATTTCCCTTGCCTCAAAAAAAATAAGTAGTTACCGTTCTTGCGTCTCGAAAGAAGCGGATTCGAAGCCGGTGGGAAAGTAGTTTATACGTGCAACAACGGAGAAACAATACAAATTCCTGGTGCCTGCCTCTCGTAAGAGGTAACAAAACGACCTACAGCCAAGTGGCAGGGTATTTATCCGTCTGAATCGTTACCACTCCCAGTCTAGAGTATGCTACCATAACAATCTTGAGTTGTGTTCCCACATTGGTGGCCAGGTTCCAGTCTCCCTTTAGAGAGCGGCAAAACAAAGCACCTTTGGTGAAGCAAATGGTTTATTTTACTCATGCAATTAAAAAAAACACGCCGATATACATAGAGGATTGGAGGAGGCTCCTGGTGATACAGAACGAAACGATGAATTAGCTACCCTACTCATCATCATCCGAGCGTTAAATCCCGATTGCGGTCGGAGCGTTCACTCCGACGCCCAGGGCCCGTTTCCATACCTTTTCTACTCCACTTCGCGCAGTCTTCAGCATCTCCCATTTTGAGACCATTGGCACGCATGTGTTCCTTCACAACGTCAAGCCAACATTTCTTGGGCCTACCCCTTCGACCGGGACCTGGTGGAGGCGGCATAGCTAGACATTTGTTCCCCACATAATTACCCGGTCTCCGTCAAACGAGGCCGTACCAGCGTAAGCGACATTCTTGCAGTCTATCTGCTATGTCACGGACATGAAGACTGCTGCGGATGCGGGAATTACTGCCAGGTATTCATCTCCGTGAATTGGCCACCCCTACTAAGGTTGCAATAATCGGCCATGAATCTGTCGCGGGGTCACACTCCAGAGATGGCTGGAACGTTATTTCTGGATCGGTGCCCGCGCGGATCAGACTGGTTCGCTTTAAAATAACTGGATGTGACAACCAGTACTTTATAAGGGGCATACTACACTGAGTAACAATAGCTGCCTTTTTGTTACAACATTAATCTAGAATTGAGTCTAGCCTGAGTTTTGAACTATTTAAGCACTTGTTTGTCAAAAGTATTTATTACATAGGTAAGTTTATTATAGTTTATTGCTCACGAAAATAAATTAACAAGTTAATTATAATAAGCCTAGCTGTTGCTCCAGGCTTCGCTCGTATAGATAAAAAATAGTCGTAGTTTAACGTCAGTTAGTCGTTGTTTTAAACTTTTAATTTTTCCAACGGGGTTCTATTCTTAAGCCTTTCAAGAATTGCTCCAAGAAAGGAAAAAATATCTTAAATTTATAGTCTAACGATTATCACACTTGCAATGTTCATGTTCAAGCAAAAAAATGTTATTAATTAACTATTGAATAACTAAATTAAAAAAAATTATAAAAAAAAATTCAAGCAGATTATTGTTCATTCATCTATTCAGTTAGTGCCTCAATATTTCCAATTTTTATTTTCATATTTAGTATGTTTAAATAATATTTATTCATTAAAGAGCCGATGTGGGTGTGGCTTGCGTAAGCCAGAGAGTACCCGTTTTCGGCCGTATTTTCATCCCTCTGGGAAAATTATAAATGTTGATCTTACAGTTTCGGGAGTCAAGACTTTTTTTAATAAATTTCCTCCTCTTTTCGAATCTTTTCAAATTTGAAACATCTTTATTACTTTTTGAGATATTTGCAAAAAACTAAATCCCCTTTTTTTTAGTTAATTGTTAAATAACTTTTACAATTTTTGCAAGCGGTACTTCATTTTTTTCAAAAATTATCTAGATGCCATTCCGAATGGAATGACACCTCATTTATAATTTTCGGAGACTGCTGAAAAAAGTTGGTCTAAAAGGCACTTGCTTACTAGTCTAGTAGTAGCAAGCAAATGTAATGCAAAACAACTCAGAAGGGTTTTTGTTAGTAAAAGAACAGCAACTGTTCACATATTTATAATCAGAGCACCTTACGGTGTTCAAAGTTAGTATATGAAATATATTAATATTTCATATACTAACTTTGAACACTCGACATGCATTTTAGAACACATGTGATGGCGAGGTGTTGTACAGCCGATAGCAGCTTGAAGTCATTAATAAATTATTTTAATTAAAGGGTTATGCATAACAAGAATTTAATGCATTATTGTTTGGAAATATAAAACAGGCGCTAATCAGAGAATTAAAAAAATTAAATTTCAAATGGCCGATTGTATCGTTTAGAAAAAAGAGGGTACATAACAAAATTAATTATTAACTTTAAAAAGAAACATGACAATAATAACTATGCTACTTAGTTCTGTAAAACAAAGTCACATGAAAATCCTCCGAATTTAAATTAAAAAACACTATTTAAGGTTAACGGCTCTTTATCTCATTCTGAGCACGGCTATCATCATTATCCTTCTTAGCACCCTTTAAATTTCAACCCTTTGAGAGATTTCGTTTTAAATTTCTTTGAATGCCCAAAGGGATGAAATGCGAAACGCATCGCGCTTTAAGAGGGTAGAAACAGAAATTAAATTGACAATCCCTTATACCATGACCCTTCCTTTCTACTAAGAATTGTGAATTATTTATTTACGTTGTTGTTTAAGTTGCTCCCTAACTGAGTAACCTATAACTAATGAAGGCAAATGAGAAGGCAAATAATATGCACGTGATAAAGCTTACAAAACTTTGACTGATAAATGAAGATTAAGCAAGTAAAGTCTTACAACAGAGACAAATAATTAATTAACTCTTATTGTTCACCATAACTAACACCTAGACAATTCAAGAAGACTTTGAAAGAAAAATTAAATACTTGAATAAAAGAAAGCATAAATCAAGAAAAAGATATTTAGAACTGCACTAGCTGTTCCACCAAACATTGCTGCCCTGAAGAAATAAAATTTAGAACCTGATTTCAGCGCCACCTACCGGGTCCAATTGTGAATTTGAACACCTGAACAAACAAAAAAATTCATCGTAATCGGTAAAGCCGTTTAGCAGTTCAGTCACACGTATGTATATGTGAAGAAATTTATATATAAAGATGTAAAATACATGTAGACTTGTTTTTCTGTCTGAAAAAAAGCACTGTTACAAACGAAGAGATAGACAGACGAACATGCTGATTGTGTAACAGTTTCATTTTCCAAAATGGCTACATACGTATATTACAATGAACTATTCTGGGCGCCGATCCCAGACACCCAGACTGCTGTAAACAACGGAAAACTTATTTATTTTTATTTCATTGCAGAGTTCAGCAGACAGGCAGACGGCCAACCTGATGGAAAACGGTTACCATCGCCTATAGACATTTGCCAAACCAAAGGCGCTACAAATGCGCTGTTGCTCTCTTGAGGGAGACTGGAACCCCGTCACTAATGCCGGAACACAACTTAAGGTTCATATGACGGCATACCCTAGACCAGGGGTGGTAGCCATCCAGTCGGGCAAGTGCCCTACCTGGCAAAAAAATTACAAAATCTATCATGCCTGGAATCGAACCCAGAATCTCTACATTCCAATGAGCTACGCCAGCGAGGGCTTAGCCCACTCGACCTCAGAAAATGGATGAATAGCACAAAACATAATAAAGAGGCTAAATATGGTAGTGCAACTTTTTCATAGTCGTCCGATGCTCATTAGCTCTAATACAGAGTTATTTATCCTAAGGAAAAGTAAATCATTTACTACATAGTTGCCTTGTAAGGAAGGTATTTTTTGACGACGAGTTAAAGGTGGATATACCTACATTTAGATAAAATTCTCGTGTCGCAGTGTTTGTCACCAAAGTCTTCCGGAACGGTAGAAACGATTTGAGTAAAATTTTGTGCGCATATCGAGTAGATCTGAGAATCGGCCAACATCTATTTTTTATACCCCTAAATATTATATTGTATAGAAATTTTTAATTTGGCATTAAAAAATACATACAATCCTAAATTTTCACCTTTTTACTACCAACCCCTATTTTTAATCATTTAATAGGGATATTAGTACTTTAATCATTTTCTCTCGGTGGTCTATAATTGATTAAATTGAAAGGTATTATTTTTTAAAGGCTATATAAACAACTAGATGTGCACGCGATTTTTTTGACATAAGTACCGTATATCAAAGAGTATATTGAATCTATGGAGACCATATATACTTTCATATGCATTCAGTAAAAAGTTGTTATTTTGACATTACAGACAGACACTTCAATTTTATTTATATGTATAGATTATGGACAGGCAACACTTTATTGCACACCAATATAAAAATGAACTTATAGACACACGATATTATTTATATTGAGTTTGTAGACTTCTTCATGAACTTAAATAAGCCTACAAATTTACTCTAACTCAATATGAATAAGATTGTAAAATTATATCTAATTATGCACAAAGGGCGGTCTTATCGCTAAAAAGCGATCTCTTCCAGAGAATCCTAGGAATGAATTGAGATAATAATGGCGATAGGGGTATACTTAACATATAGTACGAGTACTTACATTTTAATAATAAATACATAAATGATTTATATGCAGAAGTTTTGTGTGTATGTCAAATAGATATATTAAACTTTATACAGGTATTGCTATATGGGTCCGTATGTTAGGCCACTAAATTGATAAAACACAAACGTCTCCACTCGGCTGAGATGAGAATGTTGAGACGGATGTGTGATGTTACAAGAATGGATAAGGTGAGAAATGAGCAGGGAATCTCCGAAAGTTACACCCGTGACTGAACTATTGAGAGGAAGATTAAGGTGGTATGGGTATACATTGAAGAGGGATGAAAGTCACGTGACTAAAAGAATGTTCAAATACAAGATGGATGGGCACAAATGTAAAGATAAACCAAAAAAAGATGGATGGATTGTGTGAAGGATGATATGATGATTTGTGGTGTAACAGAAGACGTATGTCAGAATAAAGGAGTGTGGAAGGATAAGACATATTGTGCGGACCCCAAATAATTGGATATGGTGAAAGAAATGAGAGGTAATATCTTCTAAGTATTGTATTAAATCTTATCTTAATATTAGCTGTACCCGCGACGCCGCCCGCATGGAATTTGTTTACAAAGCCCCCCGTTTTTGAAACATTTTTCATTGCTGCTCCGCTCCTATTGGTCTTAGCGTGATGATATATAGCCTACAGCCTTCCTCGATAAATGGGCTATCCAACACTGAAAAGAACTTTTGAAACCAGACCAGCAGTTCCTGAGATTACCGCGTTTAAACAAACAAACTGTTCAGCTTTATATATTAGTATAAGATATTTAGGTTGGTGTGCACCGACTTTTAACCGATGGTTAAAATAAATTAATCGCTATAAATGTATGCATAAACAGTGATTATTTTATTTTAACAATCGGTTAAATGTCACTGTACCCAACATAAGTTATTTTAGTTTAAATTAAAATCATCATCATCCGAGCGTTAAATCCCGGTTGCATTCGGAGCGATCACTTCGACGCCCAGGGTCCGCTTTCCTACTTTTTCTTCTCCACTTCGCGCGATCTTCGGCATCCCTTGTGTTGAGACCGTTGGTACGCATGTCATGCCAGCATTTCTTGGGCCTACCCCTTCGACCGGGACCTGGCGGAGGCGGCATGGCTAGACATTTGTTCCCCACGTAACTAGCCGGTTTCCGTAAAACGTGGCCGTACCAACACAAGTAGTTTAAATTAAAATAACAAGGGTAAATTCACTTTGTTTAAGATTCACTGACCTTAACTACCGATAAAGAAGGCAAGAAAATTAGTTCTCATTCTACAAGTTATAGTCAGCCTATATATTTTCGATTATTAGATAAAAACCTATTCCAACAGGTGTCCGAACAAGTTTACCTTTGACAGTTCCATCCTGCCTAGAAATGGTAGCCAAGGCCACTTGCGGCGAGACAAGTGAACTAAGCCCGGTACTAGTCCGACAGGTAAGGCGAGTTCAGCTCACTAATTGATCCTCCGCTCGGCAAGAGAGTAATTAATCAGATCGCGAAAAGCTAATTAAGTGCTGCACCTATGTGTCATTACAGACGGTACATCCGCTTATGTGATATTTAAAAAATCAAGACTTTTACAAGCTTTTATTTAACTTGCATTGGATGTACCTATATATGTATTTAAGTTCGGCTGGAGTCTTGCAAGTTAAATTTGATCAACTTACCGGTTTCCGATTGAGCTGAAATTTTTATGTTATGTTTGGGCTCGTTTTAATTGTCTTGTGTAAACAGCCTTGCAGAGATTTGGGTAAAAAAGTACCAAATATACCAAATATTAACTATTTGGGCAGGGTTTTCCCTTTATTGTTCAGCCTTTGGTGTGACTATTCACACTGCACAGTAAGCAATGAACACCTTCTACACGCCACACCGTCTTTTTATACGAAAATACTACGAAAACTACCCTACAAAATAATAATATCACATCATTGCTAAAGATAGCAATTACTTCATAGTGTTGGCAGGATCATATTATTATCTATGACGATTGTCTATGTGATATTAATATACTATACGGTTCTCATAACTGCAGTGATGAACATCGCGTAACACTTGGCTAGCACTCTGCTGCTACATGATATCCAGGATCTCAAAAATGTGTATTTAAAAATCTTTTTAAAAAGCCTTTGTATAACAAGTAGGCAGGCCCCCTAAACCTGATTCCAGCGCCATTCGCGTACAGGGTCCAATTGTGGATTTAAACCAAATAAACAAAAAAGTGACTAAATCGTGAAACTACTGCAACGCCACCTACCGGGTTAGAATTAAATATAAATGGTGGCGCCCTTTTCGCTGACAGTGATCTGTTCCAGATTACCTTGAGATGGAAAGAGAAAAGTGGCCCAAAAGCTAGGGCTACTATATACAAACATAAAACTATAATTCTAAACAGGCCGTAACATGTACAGAACATTGCAGTTATTTAAAGAAAACAACTGGAATATCTTCTTTCTCATATATAAAAATGTATGTCTGTGTGTATGTTCTTTATAGAATCATAAACTATTCCAATGTAATTTTTTCACTGATCGATAGCAAATTTCATGTAATAAAATTTGTGTTTTTTTTTATTCAGAAAAACCTGCGGGAATTTTCCCGGGAGTTATTCGGGTACGTAAAAACTAGCTAATTCCAACATAATTTCACTAAAATGATAGCTTCCATTCTTTTATAAATACTACACTTTGTGTCCTGGGAATTTCAAATCAAGCGTGGAGGAACGCGCGAGCATATTATCCTAGTACGTATAATAAATACATAAAGTATAATAGTATATATGTATACCGATAAGGGAGATTATTGGCACACCCAAATCTTTATACACATCCGATATTCATGGTGAATAAATCCTCAGGCCCTTGATATCCTAATTTAGTGCAGTATCAGTGAAACGCACCTTTGGTATCCCGAGCACGTACTCCTGGGCTCGATTTGGGCCTCGTTTTTTAATAGACACCCAGCCAGGTCACTTGGGAGTATAAATGGGCTGAGACAGCCTGCGAGATGCTTCGGTTATCTCTCCAGTGGATTCAATATAACAGCATACTTGTAAGAAGGATAATTTTATTATGTTCTATTATCTTAAAAATAAATAATAAACATTAATAAGACAACATTTTTTTTCAACTTAATGTTAAGAGACGATTCGAATTAAAATGCCGTTAGAATTACTATAGATTTTTTTAAATTAGAAGTATGCAAACACGTACAACACAGGTACAAATATAACCGAACACAACAAGTCTAAACGTAATGCAGAAGGTCGTAACTCAATAACACGCGCAAAGTTCGTCACTTATTAGATTCCCGATTGTAGTACACACGTCTCGCTTTGCTCGTGGTTCTCGCTCGACACACTCCTCCCTTAATCGGGCCATTGCTTTAAACTACACAGATGCAATATGTCCGCCACCGCGGGGACCGAATTGCCTAGAATCAGCTTGTTCTTTAAATCCGTAACACCTGGCTGGTGATCACAATACAACAATAGGCCGTATGCGAATAAGTAAACAAAAGAAGACGACCATAAAAGAATTTCATTGCTATTAGTTCAAATGCCGACGGGAAATAAATGTTCTATGTTTCAGATATACAGGTGGGTTTGTGTTTGTCGAGATCTGAGTTGTAACATTAATAATTTTCTAAGTATGTGTATGTTTTGTGCTTTGTATGACGTGTTTGTTAATTCCCTTCGATGATATTATAGACGGATTTTACTGTGTCTAATTTTTTTGACACCACTTTTACTGCCTCTCCACATAAAATTTCTACCTTATATGTGTTTATATTTATATCAACATCCGCTATTTATATTTGGAACCAAAAATTTTTTAATAGTCGAACACAGGTCGGCAAAGATATTATTATTGTACTAGCTGACCCGAGCCCACTTCGCTGGGCATCAGAATATAATTAGAAAATACTATTATTATTAATCACAATCAAATATACCCTTTCCTTTTCCTTTCCTGCCCTTTGGCTCATACACCTTTGTCTGGGTGGCTATCACCCCTGGTCTAGGGTATGCCGCCATAACAACCTTGAGTGACCAATATACAATATCCCTTAAGAGAGCAGTAGCGCATTTGTAAGGCCTTTCGTGTTGCAAATGTCCATAGGCGACGGTGACTGCTTTCCATCAGGTGGGCCGTCTGCCTATATGCTAAATTCACTCTATAAAAAAATACATACTCAAATTTTTGAGTTAACTTTTGTATCAAATCGCCTTTCCAGCTAAGACAATTTCTTAGTTCCTCAAATATCATTCCTTTTAATATCAATGCCGTACTGTTAGCATTATCTATATTACCGGAATTGGAATATCCTGTATTCTGGGTCTAAAACAGATCGTTATATTAAATAAAAATTGTCGCATTGTTTTTCCGTGAAAGCGTAACAAACTGATGGATATACTTACTTTAGTGTTTATTCGTATAGATTTCCTATACGCCATCTTATTTCAATATCTTACAGAGTTTAAAAGATAACGAATATGAAGTCAAAATCTAAGGTCTACTTTCATTTTCATTTCGAAAATACTCACATTTTCTCGTTTGGAATTTCAGATATCAGAATGTAATAAAGTTACACTCGTATAATGAAATACATAATAATAAATAGTGGTGTGGCGTGCAGTCCGTGCGTTTCCATCTGTTATTATTAAATATGCCATTTCTCCGTGTGCCGCGCGGACATGACGTGCTAACATTCCTAAGGAAATATTATGGAGGTACTTGTGGTATAACTATCTCGTAGTTTTCATACAGAAATTGCAGGCTCAACAAAGACAAAGAAACGCGCACCTGGTTTATTACCCTTCCCGCATTCGGAGTTCTTTTGTTTACTTCTTGTTTAAAATTTGCAATTAGTCAATAGCCTTATTGTTATTGTTTTCGACTTTGTTGGCCGTTCGCAGGAATAATTAACAAGGTGTGCAGATTACGGTTTCTCGGAAACCCCAGTCAACGCGGTCGATTTTTGTATTATACAGTTAGTATAAAACAATGCCCGAACCGAGAGGTGGGGCAGTCAAGCGAGGATTATGATAAGAGCAAGAAGTAGATTCGATGAGCGATATAGTGACGGACTTTGCACGTGTTATTGGATCGTGCAGTTTGTACTGGTTGTATCCAGTTATATTTGTATCTGTGATATACGCGTTTGTATAGTTCTAATAAGTTCTATAGTAATTCCAACGGCATTTTAATTCGAGTCCTGTGTAGCTCGTAACAATATAGTTGTGTGCGGACGGTGATGGAAAACAACGTGATTAAAACTGCACATCGATATTATGGGAAATTATTCCCAAATATTCCCACGGTATACCGAGTTGGAGTTCACGCGAGCAGAACGGCGCGAACTCACAAGTGCAAATTCCCAATAGCATTCCACCACATAATTTCGTAGCTATATAAAATTAGAAAGAAGCGAACACATCCATCAAATAACATAATAATAAATACACGAAATCCGTTCAACTTTACCAAGTTAATGAAGTTTTTTTGTGTGCGTGCCGTCCAGGAATCGAACCCGCTACCCGGTTTGATTTACGATCGGATCGTGACGCGGTGAATGGCGTGCGAGCTTTATGCTTTATGTACCCTCACGGCAATTTCGGCGGCCTCAGAAATGTGCTGGGGCGCTTTCAGCTCTCGCCCTTTATGTTTGCCTAGTACTTATAATGATAATATCACCACATAAAAGTCCCACTAGTGGGCTTGGGATGACCTATATTAAAAATTACATATTCCAAGACGGCTTGATGGGTTGCACACATCGATTATTTCTTGTTTTTCTTCACTGTAAGCTTGTGGTGGTGTGGATAAAGGTATCACACATTAGGAATGGAATAAGAAGGAGAGGGTAGGATAAGTATATCTGTACAAGAACGGAGAAAATGTTCATAGGTCATGGTACACACTTTCCATCAAGTGGGCCGTCTGCCTGTCTGCTGAACTCCTGCTATAAAAAAAGTGGTGGAACAGGAACGACGGGATATGGAGAGGGTGTAATGTTTGTATCATGAAGGTTATATTTATAACTAGTTCTTTTGTAATGTTATGACATGTCATCTTATTCGGTCAATAAAATGTGCAAATCCAAGTCGAGTTAATTTCAGAATATTACAGAGGGAGAAGTGGGCTTTTGTAACTCACATACATTGTACGAAACCGGACTAACTCAAGACATCATCGGATATCACTCTAATCGAGTCAGCCCAGGGAACTGTGATCACAATAGCGATTCCGCGATTTAAATTACCGCGCTTAACACCTATATGTTATGTATACAAGCCGCGAAAACTTAAGAAAATATCATCTATTAATCTCTGTCTTTTCCTCCCTGAACCTTCTATTCTAGAATTTCGATCTTCATCTATCCCTTTCTAAAATGTATCAGTCCCTGTCTTTTACTTCCAGAATCTTCCTTGTTCTAAAAGTCTTGAGACCAGCTTACGCTGCCAGAATTTTCTACGACGCATTATATTATTGTTACACGTCGACAAAGTTAATACACACCTGGTTTATTATTTTTCCCGCATTTGGACTTCTATTGTTTACTTTGTGTTTAAAATCAGCAATTAGACAATAGCCCATTGCTATTGTACTCGTTTATAGCCGCAGTTGTGCATATTATGTTTTCTTGGAAAAATTGAGTCCACGGGGACATGTGTTGTATTGTATAGTTAGTATAAAAGATTCCCCGAACGGAGGGATGAGGCAGTCAAAGCGATAAAACAAGCGAGGCAAGACGTGTCTTCATTTAGTGACGTACTTTGCGCGTGTTATTGAATTGTCCATTACATATGGACGTATTGCGGCCAGTTATATTTGTGCCTGTGTTATACGTATTTGTAAAGTTCTAATAAATTCTATAGTAATTCTAACGGTATTTTAAATCGAGTCCTGTAACTCGTAACATGATCAAATGCAGCGAAGTAAGAGCCTCCGCCCACAGTCAAAAAGCAGTCATAAATACCAACTTACATACTTCACCGTATCAAATAAAATTGGCGAGGATAAGGATAAGCTAGAATGCAGTCGCGCGACGGGCGCAACTTTCTAAACCGGCAACATTACGGGCCCACACGATCCACTTGACGACAGCCTCGACGCTGCTTTATTAACATAACCTCAGACCCAGTCCCGAAGGGAACGTGGCACAGACAACATTCGTCCACGCCTCTAAGGTGCTTCATTACAACAACGTTTTGAATTTCTTTCGTGCTCTCACAATTTACACCCTTCTACTAAACTTAAATTGAACACTCCTGCGCATAACTCAACTTTTTACAACAATTATTTTACTATTAAGGCTATACTAAGCTTTGAAACGCGCTTCCTGTTGCTATCAGACAAGCAAAATCGCTAACGATATCCAAAACTAGGATCACAATATACTACCAGTCATTGTAAAATGATATTTAAATTAATTTATAAACATTCATATATTCTGTAGATATGTATGTACAAGTATAATAAGTATATATATATATGTAATATATAAAATTTCTGCATCATTTATATATTTGTCGGAGGGAAGCTTTAATTGGACGTATTGTTGACTGGATGTATAACGCACAATATCATTTGTTTACATTTTAATTACTTCTAAAATTCTTAATTTAATTTAATTTGATTTATTACATGTTTCTATAACTTAAAGATCGTTCTAACCTAATAAAAGTTATGAATATTGTAATTTAATAAACGACCAATGAGAGCAGAGCATGTCTAGAGCGGGGTCAGACGCGCCCTCTATACTTTGGTAGTATCTACTTCGGTAGACGGAGGAGTTTTTGTGGCACATTTGGTTGATGGCAATAGGTCGAGTTGGACCGTGGAGTATTTTAAAGAAAGTGTTAAGTAAAGAAGTATGGTGCCCTGAACCCGCTGCTCGGTCTAATCTATGTCAAAATGTTGATCGAATCTAAATTAAAAGTGTATAAACCTTGTGTTTTATGCTCGCATTTTATCCTGATGACGCCCACTAAACCTGCAATAACTAAAGAAGATGTCGTGAGAACGAGGCCGTTCTGCGACATATTTATTATTAAAATGTAAGTAGTTCGTACTATATGTTACGTATACCACCATAGCCATTATCATCTCAATTCACTCCTAGGGTGGTCTGAAAGAGATCGCTTTTAGCGATAAGACCGCCCTTTGTACATAACTAGATATAATTTTAGTCTTTAAGTTCATGTTTGTATTGGTGTACAATAAAGTTTTATCTATCTATCTAACTTTTTAATAGCTATAGATATCCGTAACATAAGCAAGTTTAAATTAACGAGACAACTGGGATTTATATTAACCTAAACTACGGTCTTAATTAGCCCCGCTTATAGATATAACAACAACTAAACATTAGCCAGTTGGCGTCGCGCCAATGCGAACGCGCAGAACAGGGCTGCGACTCTCTAAAAATCCGATGCTTTTAAAATTGCCTATTGTTCCGCTTGTGGATACAATCCGATAAAGTCGTATGATATATGCGTAATCTGGTTAAATATAACTGTATAATCTGTATCGGAGTTTTTGGAAATTCAACCCCTAAGGGGGTAAAAAAGGGGATGCATGAAAACTCGTCATTTTCAAAGGAAAAGTACGAAATTTTACATATTTAAATTTTTGCTTCGGTTAGAACAAAATTTTCACGTGTATCGACGTTTTTAGAAATTCAACTCGGAAGAGGGTGAAAACAAGGCTACATTTAACTTTTTCTAAATCACACAATGAGTATTATTAAACTACGCGACCGAAGCTGCTGGCAACAGCTAGTAATGCGTAATATAATCATCATAATAGGTAAATATTGTTACGAGTTGTAGGACTCGAATTAAAATGCTGTTAGAATTACTATAGAGTTCATTAGAACTATACAAACACGTATAACACAGGTACCATTAAACCTGAACACAATCAGTCCAAACGTAATACACGATTCAATAACACGCGCAAAGTTCTTCACTAAATAGATTACCAAATGTACACAAATCTTGCTCCGCTTGTGGTTATCGCTCGACTGCATCGTCCATTAATCGAGGCATTGCTTTATACTGCACGGATGCAATATGTTTGCTCGGCCGCGTGACCGAATTACCTAGAATCACACTTGGCTAATGACTGCCATAAAAGATTACAATACACAATGGGCTGTTTTTCTAATCAAAAATTTTAAACAAAAATCAAATAAATGAAGTCCAAATGCCGAAAAAGTAATAAAATGTGTTTCTACAGGGCTGCATATATTAATTTGTCTTTGTCGGCACTTCGGTCGTAACAATATATATTGTAATAATAATATCGCCTCTTTGCTTCAATAATTTGTGTGTATCATGGAAGTTGACATATTTTAGAAGAGTTTATTTAACTTTCAACGAATAACAGTATCTTACATAGTAGGGCCGCATCTGGGATAGTGTTACAGATATTGGCCGTTTCACGCACAGGCGATATGTTAATGACGTTAAATATTGACGTATACGCCAGCGGTTGTCTGCATATACTTTAAAAATCACGAAATATCAGCGCGGAGACGGCTTGGTGGCAGTGTATCGGCAGTGCCGTCTACACAAGCGCTAAGAGAAACAAGGTAATCAAAAGGCATTGCGCCGATGAATTCTATCGTGACACCGATGGATTTAAGAGAAGATGAATTCTGGGTGCCAATTCTGTTAAACAGAAACTGGAACCTGGCTATTAATGCCAGAATACACCTCAAGGTTGTTATAGTGGCATAGTCTAGACCATCCAGAAGGGCAAATCCCCTATTTCCCGGTTATGGATTATCTACAAATATAATACCAAAATCAGGTAAAGCTACAATTGAGACGAGTCTCCGGCGATTTTGACCACATAAAAGTAGCAGAATTGGGCCCTAGGAGTGGAGATTGTATCTTGTTAATCGTAGCGTAAGATTCGATCCTGCCCGAAGGACCGACGACCTGCACAAGGTCACCGGCCGGGTCTAGATAGAAAAAAACAGCGTATCGGTATATTTGGGACGCAATCTTGGGGAGGACTACGTCCTGCAGTGATCATCGACTGGCTGGAGAAGAAAGTTAGCTTCATATGCCTTCTTTAACAACCAATACAATAAATTATTTATATTCTGACAGCAGTTGAGCGGGTGAAGCCTTTGCCGGCCTACTTCACTGCAATGCAGAGGCTCCGGCTTCGATTCCTAGTATAGTAAATTTCGGAAACGTATTTTCTCCATTATTTACTATAGTCTGGGTGGCTGGGATCGGCCCCAGAATAGTCCGTTGTATATTACCCATAACACAAGCGTAAGTTTCTTAATTTGGGGATATACAATATGTGTCTGTCTGTGTGTATTTGTCTGTCGATTATTATATTATAAAAAAGTCTATTTCAAATACGACAGTATGGTAGAAATTTCGTAAATAGAAAAATAAACATCGTGATCATACGTACAGTAAAACCTCTTTAAGTCGAACCTCGAGAAGCCGAAAACCTCTCAAACTCGAAAAAAAATGTGTTTCCATTGCAATCTGAACCATTCATAAATAAATATTTAGTGAGTCCATCCCTATAAGCAAATTCTACACTACTAGTGCTTATTTTCCCTCTATAACTCGAAAAAATAAATTCGATCTCGTATCTCGAACATAGTAATATTTGATTTTACAACCTCCATAACTGGAATTTTTTGGCGTCTCCCTTCAAGTTCGACTTAGACGTTTTATTATATAAGATTATTATTAAATAGTAACAAGATTAGATATATTTTTATACTTAAGGTCTCTCGAATCTATTTCGAAGGAGAGTTTATGATAACGCTACAAATCACGTTTTATGGATGTGTCAGACATATCGTGCTATTTGTAATGGAGTTTAAGTTGCTTATTTTGACGCTTCTTTGTAAACACTAATTTACAAGGCGTGGTAGTTCAGTCGTTAAAACACTCGCGTCCGACCCAGCATAGTTAAGTCTGCACCAGTTACGCAGATTCTTTACCTAAAATGTGCATATTGCTAAATTACAATACCTAATGACGGTGAAGGAAAACATCGTAATAACGCACATCGAGATAGCCGATGTGTTAAACTCACCAAGCCGTGGACAAACGTGGCGGGTAGGTATACTGTCCGTTCCTTTTATATAATAGGCGGCTCAAGCCACGCACTGGGATAGTAAGATGTTATTATTATTTTGTAAATTAGCGTTATCGACAGCGTCAGTGCAGGACCTTGTAACTACATCTTTTGACGATATTATTTTTTCGTTAAGTTATTAACACACAAGTTATTAAATTGAAACTAACGAAAAAAAAGTTGTTACAAGTCGACGTTATGTATGTGAAGTTTCTACATCTGGTTCATTGCAATTACATTGTTAGAGTTCCGTAACCATTTTGGCAAAAATTAAAGCCTTTTGAAAACATCATGTTCGCACATTCGTCTACCTATAGAGATGAAATTTAATAGGAAATTATGTTCTATAAGCGCCATAGATAAAGAAATAAAGTCACAAATAACCTCATAGTTAGGGCTATTATTACATACAATACATTCATTTATGATGAACGTTTTTTTTTTCGGTAAATATACGTAGACGTGTGAGATATTGATAAACAGGACTTGGAAAATCGTAGTAGTAATGAATGAATAGTTTTTTCAATTAGACCAAAAAGTTAGAAGTTAAAAAATACGATGAAAGTGCAAACAACGAGGCTGTATGGCCTAGCTCTATCTTTGCCTGTTCTTCAAATAATATAGAGCAAAAATACTATTACTACTACGATCGAAGAGCTTCAAACTTGGCTTAAAGGTTTAGATACTAAACTATAAAATGCAAAAAATGATGGAATAGTTCAAAAATTCGATTTACGAAAATAAGTTTAACCAAAATGCTAATTTAATTTTTGGAGTTGAGATATTTTCGTTTAAATCATTTTTCTCAGACTTCCGTAGGGAAATTACAAGAGTTCTGGCTGTTCTGTTCTGTTTCAAGGCTGTTCATCGCCTCTACCGAACACTTAAGAAGGTAGCTTGCCAAGCACTTGGCTGAATTTTAATTTTAGTTAATTAAATACTAGTAAGTAATGTAGTATTATTCGTAATTAGTGTTATCTATGTTTAGTTTATATTAACTTAACTAATGATGGCTGATGCTTATATCAATTTATAAATACTAGTACAATTCAAACAACCAAACATGTCTCGAGCTTTAGTTGAACGCAAAAATTTTATGTGGTCGATTCAAACCTATTTTAAAAGCTTGCTGCAGTACAATTTTTGTAAACTATTTTGTGCAGTATTTAATTAATATTAGAAATTTGAAGAAAAATTCGAGTTTATAAACGGTCGATCGATATTATAGCTAATATAAATAAGAAACTCACCGTAAGCATAAGTAAACAAATGTAGACAGGCCAACAAGAATATCCAGTTCCTTGCACATAAACGACGTATCCCGGTCCGATACATGTTTGATAACACTTTATTTACACAGCACACCGATTTTTCATTCATCTCAATCACATTTTCACACAAAAATCACGATTAATTTCCATTAAATTTCTCATAGCATTCAACCAATACACTTTTTAAGTGTCCGCCATCTTTTCGGCGACTATTGCGTTCGGAAACATGAGAAACGACTCGATATTGAAAGGGCAATGCCCGGGACAAAATGAACTGCACTTATGTTAGCTGTAGATTGCGAAAGGTTCACAAGCTGAAGTATGTACAAGTGTAGTGATGTTTAGAAGCAATTAATCGACTAAATATTAAACTGTATTTTTTGTTATTAATTCAAATAATACTTGTATTATTGTACATAATAATTTATTTTATTTCAATGGTCTTAGTGATGTATTGTTTAACTGTATATTGTAAACCAGATGGTAGGGCATTCGACTGTCCAGACAGTCGAATGCCCTATTTACCCGTTATCCAGATAACTACCATTACCCGTCTAGAATATATCACCATTATAACCGTGAGTTGTGTTCCGGCATCGCTGGCCAGATTCCAGTTCCATCTTCGATTTTTTTTTATTATTGTACGAGTTCAGCAGACAGGCAGACGGCCCACATGATGAAAAGCGGTTACCATCGCCTATGGACATTTGCAACACCAAAGGTGCTACAAATGCGCTGTTGCTCTCTTAAGGAAGACTGGAACCTGGCCACTAATGCCAGAATACAACTCAAGCATGTTATGACGGTATACTCTATACCAAGGATGATAGCCCTCCAGTCGGACAAATGCCCTAGCACCTGGCAAAACTGTTGCGACATTGGTATTGGCAGCACCTTTGGTTGAAACAGTTCATCAAGAGTTAGAGTTCAAGAATATCGACTAAAAATAATTTATGTACATCCCAATTTATTTTTTACTTTCTAATATTTCGGACCTTTGACAATAACAGTTGACAATTTGACATTAACATTTACAAAAATCTAACAGTTTTAAATTTTATTTGTGTTGTATTTATTTATTATTGGTAAATACAAAACTAAAATTTAAATGAAATTATAAATAAAGATGGAACTTATCTACTCCATGAGACGCAAGCCTTTAAAATGCGAGCCGCCACATTTTGAAAGGTAAACATACACATAATTTCTCTCTTTTGTTTTATTTACGGGCTAATTTCTAAATATTGTACATGGGGAAAAATTTCTGTTTCTTTTTGGTTCCGAACTTTCAGTAGCGAAAGTGTTTGGGAATAACTAAATTGAAAATTATTATTCTTGACACCTAAATATTTGTTTTTGAATTAGGTTAATTGATAATGATATCGAGACTTATCTGTATGTCTTTCAAGACCACGGGCCATAAAGGACATGGAAACTGACCGGCGTTTATCCTGTCTGAAATAATGTTGCAAAATTACCCGAACAAAATATGTGTGAAACAGTTATTTAATCTGTGTTTTGTTTTCTACTTAATCACAGTGCATTAGATCCTGAAGTGACACGTCCAATCTGCACAATATCAGTAGCAAATATAATTGCATTCTCGTCACCAACAGAGCTGAATGACGTCGATGGAGACACTTGGAGTGGGCATGTGTATGTTTGTGATCTGGACACGCCATGGGATAGTCACAAAGTTACAACTACTTCATACCCTGTGAGTGTTTTATGAATAAAATAATGATATATCATTTATGTTAGTGGCATTAGAGGTGTAAAACAATTTTAGTAATACAACTTAAAACTAAGTTAGTATACTGTTACAAGCTGGGCCACCTGCATACCTGTAGACAAAGCAGATTTATTACCTTCTGTGGTGTATGAGCTAATAACATTGAAACTGTCTTTTGTTTTTTTTGTTTAAAATTTGTAATTAGACAATAGCGTACTGTGTATTGTACTTGTTTATGGCCATTACGGGCAAAATTATGCAGGTGTGCGGATAATGTTTTCTGGGAAATTCCATCAATGCTTGCCAGATAGACATATGGCATTGGTGCATTATAAAGCAATGACCAAATGCAGAGATCATCATTCTAGCGAGAAAACCACGATCAAGGCGAGACTTGTGTACATTCGATAACCTATATAGTGATGGACTTTGCGCTTGTTATTGAATAGCACATTAAGTTTGAACTGATTGTGTTCAGTTATATTTGTACCTGTGTTATAGGTGTTTGTATAGTTCTAATAAATTCTATAATGATTCCAATGGCAGGCATTTATAATCCGAGAGTCCTGCACTTGTACCAATACATTAACTATAATAATAATCTTATATTTGTCACATATTAAAGATTGGGACTTCCTAAAAAATTTAATGAGTAGAAATTTGATTTGAAAAAGCATTATATTTCAATGCTATATATATACATAATGATGATGTATATATTCGTACATATGGAGGGCTTCAAAAAAAGGGTTACAGACAAAAGTGAATTTTTACAAAAGGGACAAAATTGTGTGTAAAACAAAACTAGTTGATTGTATAAATAAGGCTGAAATTTGGAATACCCTTCTTTTTAGGTACACTTGCATACTGGAAAGACTTTCTTAATTGTAACATGCATAGTTTTTAGTATACAACAATAAAATGGCATATGTTATAACGCCCTAGATATATAACATTAATGTCATTTTTGGTATATGTATTGTGTGATATTTATATATCTTATTTACATATGTATTTAATTTGCATACCACCATCATACACTTGTGAATCTCCTGTTCCTAAAATCCATAGCTGGATTATCTGGAAGAGATTGCTCTGAAGCAATAAATTTACACATTCTTCTACTTTTACTGTATAATGTGACCAGTGTAAATGGTTTGTTTCATGTGTACGAAATGAAAAATAAGGTGTTCTATTCTATATTATTCTATTACAAAATGGAAATCATCAATCGTAAATTCATACTCTTCCAGCTCTCTTTAGGTGGTCCTGTTTCATGCTGCTTCTTTAATATCTTCATTACATGTTTTGTACTCTCTCCTGTGTCTTTCCTCAATTTTTATATATGAAGATTTATTATTCTCTGCATTCCAGGTGTCATCCCTGTCATGGGACTGCGAAGGCAAACAGCTCCTGGTGGCAACAACAGTGGGCGAAGTGTCAGTGTATGGCCAGAGGGACTATCTGCTCAATGAATGGACTTGCTTATACACTGCTAACTTCTCTGGTAAGAAAAGACACTTCTGATTAATTATTAAGGTCTTAAAATAGTGTTTATCTAGAGCTAGAATTTTCCAAACCCTAGTGTGTACCTCTTGTTTAAAGAGCAAGCAGATTATGTTGTATTAAATTTTTGTTAGTACTATTTGCCCCTGGAAGATTCACTTCATTTTATATCGCAAAGTATCCCATATCCCGGATTGAAAAGTATGTCCATTTTTGATAATATAGACAAACCGAGTTACTATCGCATTTTTATAGAGATTTTTTTAAAATTTTTATATGTATAAACTTGAGAAATGTCTCCTAAAAGTCTTGATTATCATCTGTAAACAAAAGATACCAAAATGACGAAAATGTCATCACAAAAAAAAACCTCTTACATATATCAATCTCAAATTTGACCCCCTTTCCAGGTTGCAAATATCCTATGTCCATCCTAGATATTGAAATTAGAAACACCTGTCCAATAGTTTTCTGTGAAAGCATTGCAGTCCATTGAAAAGTTACATTTAGAGTTGCGTTTTTCAGAGGATGCAATATTTTTTTTTATGTGTATACTATCCCCCTCTGGGTTAGTATAAGTTCAAGTGTGTGGGATCGCCACCCTTGTCGCCCGGCCGCCATCTTGGAAAAGGGGTGCAAAGGGTTTTCAAGCTGTATCTCGCGAAATAGCAACTCTACAGAAAATTTTATAAAACATTATTATTTGTGAATAATTAAATTGTCTACAACTTTTTATTGTAAAATGGAAAATAAAAATCTTCAAGTAATATACAATCAAGTATCTTCTAGGTAAACGTGACTCCAGCCAACAAGGCTACCACAATCTGTAACATGAGTTATACGATATGGTGTTGGGCTGAGGATCACCTCCTGGAGATGAACATATTATAATATATTCTTGTATGTATTATACAGGTGAGCACATAATAGCTTCGGTGTTCTTCCACAATGGCCGCAGGATCGTGGCTCTGGATAAGAAGCCGGACGCGCCCATCATGGACAGGATACAGACGACGAGGGCCGCGCCCACGCTCAAGGGGTTCGGGTATGGCTGTCTGTCGGGACCATTAGTATTTAATAATGATTCGAATACTTGTGTGCACATCATGTAGACGATAAAAGTTTTGTACATATAGTCTGAGATAAATTAGAAACAAACAAAAAACAATATACTACAAGAATACAACAATTCGTTGTCTTATCTTGCATTCCCCTCTCGGGGATGAAGCCATGGGCTCTCGCTATTAGTGCGTCACCCATCCAACGGGGTAGCTATCATCGACGCATCATAAAGCAACCTCCACATTATAATAGATTTGTAGAGGATTTGAGTTTTTACAATGATTTTAAAAAAAGAAAAAAATATCAGTGTTTAATACAGACCAACAAATTAAAAAAATAAAACTTTTAGAATTTTTGTCTGTTCATCTGTTATATTTTTTTTATCCCGATAAATGACGTGGTTTCCATGGATTAAATGTGTATAAAAAAGTAATTTTCAATTGAGCCTTCAGAGTCGAATCCTAAACTATGCTAAATAGTTGAGTCGAGACTCAAAAGACTCTCGAAGCCAATTTTAATAATAATAATAACTAAAGTCGTATAATTAGATTTTTTTAAATCAAATATCCTTTTAGGTAGTAAGTAATGAGTAGTACACATGTGAGGCAGTAAATTTGTCCCATAAAAAATATATTTGTACTGATACAGGTCAAAATTTAAAATTGTTCTACTTAAAAAATGTTGTCCCGCTACTACTCACGCGTCAAATGTAAGAGGAAGGACGGAATGAGGACAACAGTACAATAACGCCTCTACGGATATTCACAATATGACATGTACGACTGCTAGTAAAATGAGGTGACCAAGGCCGATCACATCCGATTCTTAACGAATATTTCCGAACTTGATTTTTGTACGGGACAAATGGGGGAATGACCCTCACCGCCTCAAACTTACTACCGCAGTACAAACCATACAAATCTTCTTGCCTCTTTTGAACTGGTACATTGTACTGGTTCAGTACAAAATGTTATGATACTCTTACAAACTTATTTTAAAATCATGTCCTACCCAACTCTACTTGTTGATACGATGTCTACAGTCGAATCGGCTGATTTTGAAAAATGTATACATTATGTATTATCATACCACCAGCGGCGTGCCCTGCGAGGGCCTGTGCGTGGTGACCACGACGGGCCTGGTGGGGGTCGTGACGCCGCCGCCCCCCTCCGCGCCCTGTCCCTCCACCTCGGCCGCGGCGCCCGAGAGCCCCAGGGCGCTGACGGCCACCGAGTGCCTCCGGCCGACCAGGGACCACATCACGGCTGCCTCGGTCACCATTGCCCACAAGAGTGAGTCTGTTTATATATTAAGAGGTTAAATGATACTTCAGATGGCGGAGAGTAGTAATCACTGTCGAGTGCTGATGTGAACTAGTAACGGTAACCTAAAATACGAATATGAACAAGTGGTAAAGCTAGTACAATGTGTGAGCGGGACGGATGATGTGCGAGCGAGATATAGCAACTTAAAATATGTGCGCTCCCGCATTGCGCTAGCCAGTAGTTCGTTGTCCGCAGCGATGACTTCGTATGCAGCTCCCATATTATAGTATATATGTAAATGGTTCGAGTTTTGAAACAAGGCGTTGGAAAATCTGAAAAAAGTCAGAGGAAATAATTCGAACCAGGAGATTCAATTTATAGAATATTTTACTGTCTGTTTGTCTGTTACAGTATTGTTTTTTTGTTTATTGCATGAGTTCAGCAGACAGGCTGATCAACCACCATCCTACGCTCGGCAATCCTGAAACTAAAATGTTGACTATAGCTAACTTCATGCTGTAGCTTTTTCGTGTGACGGTGTGCGCGCGCGCATCGTAAAAATGTATTCTCACCGCGCCTAAAGAAGTGTAACTTGAAACACGCTTCCAACGCAGGCAGCAACATGCTGGTGGCGTGCGTGTGCGGCGCGGGCGCGTTGCGGCGCTGCGTGCGCGTGTTCTCGGTGTGCGTGGGCCACCCGCCGCCGCCCGCCGCGGCGCTCGCCGTGCAGCCGCTGCCGGCCATATACCTCAGCGACGCCGACTTCGACGCCACCATACCCAGTGAGTCCGAACTGACCTCGGACAAATCCGGTTCGAAGGACCAAAAAAAATTTTTTTTTAGAGATTAGCGGGAAAAATAGCGACGGCCTATATATTATATAGAGTGGGAAAATAAAATATTTTTACTACTCAGGTGCTGGCAATAACAAAATCCACTTGCGTATCTGAAACAAAACACTTACTACCCGTCGGCATATGAACTAATTATTAATAACATTGAAATTCTTTTATAATCGTCTTCTTTTGTTTACTTATTTATTGGCATATGTTTCTGAGAACAGCCTATTGTTCTATTGCACTCGTTTATATCCGCTTGCGGCTGCATCATTAACCATGTGTTGCGGATTACGTCGATTACGATATGGGCACATTTGAATTTGTGAGGTATAAAACGACGGCTTGATGGAGAGAGGGGGCAGTCGAGCGAGAATCACAATGAAGGCGAGACGTGTATTTAATCAGGAATCTAATAGTGACGGACTTTGCGCTTTTTACTGAAATACGACCTTCTGCATTATGTTTGGATTTGTTGTGTTCGATTATATTTGTACCTATGTAATACTTGTTTGTATAGTTCTAATAAACTCTATAATGGTTTTACATACATAACTTCACGTCAGGTCATTTGCGGGGTAGGCACGAACACCAGAGCGCCACACAGGCCCATTCTTACACACCTCACTTGCTTCTTTGACATTCATAGTTCTTGTCATGCACGCTTGTCTGTTCTTAAGGCTCCAGACCTCACCGTCTGCTGGTACACGATCAGTTTGATCATGGAAGGTGTGTCGTGGCCTTCCGCGACTTCTGCATCCATCCACTTTTGCATTGTATATCTGTTCAGTCATTCTTTCATCATACATTAGTTCCGCATGCCCGAACCACCGGAGCAATAATTCTAACGGCATTTTAATTCGAGTTCCGCAACTCGTAACGATATCGTCAACTATGAACGTGGTAAGTGTATCCACTACACTAGACTGACTTGATGTAATCTTATTCAATTTAATTTGTAAATAGTTTGTTTTTCCATTTCCAGTGTCGATATCATGGTGCATCCAAGACGACGCTGACTCGCTGCTGATCGCCTGCAGCACCCTCAGCCTTTGGAAGTGTACGGAGAGGGCTCATCCCGTCCACAAACTGTTGTCGAAAGGTAAGTTTGTTATCTGCACAAATATTTGTTAGTAGTGTTACATGACGACAAAGGTAAACGCAGACCTGCCTGCCATAAAGCGCAGTTTATTACCTTCCCGCATTTTAGAATTCTTTTGTTTACTTTGTGTTTAGAATTTGTAATTAAGAAAAAAATATTATTGTACTTGTTTTATGGCCGTCATTAGTGTCGAACTAATCCATGTTGTTATTGTATTGCATCGAAGCTTGCCAGGTATGGATCGGTGCGTTATAAAGCAATGGTCCAAAGCGGAGAGGGGCAGGCAAGCGACGATTACGATACGAGCAAGACTTGAGCATTCGATGAGCGATATAGTGACGGGGTTTGCGCGTGTTATTGAATGGTGCGGTTTGTACTAGTAGTGTCTAGTTATATTTGTACCTGTTAAGTCCCGCACTAGTTACAGTAGTAATCATCAGCGAAACTTCGTTCGCGTTGTCATGACGATGTTTGTCATCTTTTGCTTACACTCGTGTATGCGACGGAAACGCTGACATTCAATGGGATAAAAATATTGTCAGTTGTTTAATTTATAACCTGAATGAATTCGGAAGTCAAAATCATTTGACTGTTTTATTCCTGCAAGTGACATTTTTAATTTCACCATGTTGTACTTTGTTCTATGAATAAGTCTTATTTGATTATTGAAAGATCGTCTGCAAGTTTTGAAGTATGATGTACGATGATTTTTTGTCGAGTGTCATTTAATTGCGTTCTGTAGTTTTCACGTAGCACTCAAGCAGACAGACTAAAAGAATAAAGTTTTATTTTCAGAATTATAGTATTTTCAGAATCTACTGGTCCGAATTACCCGCCCAGATTTTTCCTTTTTCAAAAATCTTATACTAATATATAAAGCTGAAGAGTTTGTTTGCTTGAACACGCTAATCTCAGGAAATACTGGTCTAATTTGAGATATTCTTTCAGTGTTAAATAGTGCATTTATTGAGGAAGGCTATTGGCTATATATCATCACGCTAAGAGCAATAGAAGCACCAATGAAGAATTTCAAAATCTATTTTTTTTACTATTCTACGCAAACGATGTCGCGTGCAGAAGCTAGTTCACTTTATAAACTCTTACATTGTACATGATTATTAAATTTTGTTTAATTGTTTCTAAAACCTTTCCATTGGTGATGGTATTATAGACACTGGTGGGAAAATAAAATCACCATTTGATTTTGAGGTTTTTGTGGACTGTGTAATGGTTCAATGCGGGTGGAAGGAACTCACCGGATGCAGCTGCTCTTGATTTTCTTCTTCTGCTCCAGGTCAACAACAGGTCCGAAGAGTTTTTCACTTATTTTTTAATTGTCACTTCGCGAGACGTGCGCACAGTCTTAATTGTAATAGCGGTTTTTTTTATAACGACGGAGCGGTGAAATTAATGCGTGTGGTGCGAGCGACGTACTGAGACGGAAGGGGGCTTGCATCACTTGTCGTGCGTTTTTAATGTAATTTTACAAATTACTTGATCCGGCGAGAATAGGACACGCGGGGAAGGTTTAATTATATTGAAGCTATAAATAAATTAAAAAATGCGATAATTAATTACCAGACACGAAACCTTTGCCTCCGTTTGTTTCACCACGCATTCGTTCATCCGCGTTCAACAACATGTACTCCCAATTATAGTATTGTAATTCATTGTTTGAAGTAATTAAAAGGTATATCTGAATAAATCTTTTTATTCCTACAATTCGGTAGTTGACAGTATGAAAAATATTGGTTGATTTTGATATATATCGTAGATTACGATCCAAATATGACAAAAATAAATTGTTTTAACTAAAATATTAGTTGATATTTTTGAGAAATAAAATTGTCATATTGCAGTCATCAGTCATCATTGTCACGTGGCTAATACGTGACAATGAACGCCGATCAGAGCGCGTGACGTCATAGTGTGCAAAACACAACAAGTTATCAATGACTTCTCAGATAACACTTCGACGAAACAGATGTTTGTTTTGCACACTGTGACGTCATGCGAGACGCCATGACAGCTTGACGCGCCTTTATGACGTAATGTCAAAATATTAATAACAATACAAATATTTTGGCTAAAATAGACCATAAGGCTCAAAATAAAGTTGTTTCTCAAAAATCGTCAACTACCGAATTGGGATGAATAAATTGATTGCCTCGTTACAGGTGCCCTCCAAGGCAGCACCACGCCAGGGGCCGAGAGCAAGCCCACGTCGGACAGTTTCAATACTTTAGTGAGTGTGCTATATTATTTTAAAAAAATATTGCAGTATGAGTTTTTAACGTGTCTTGACATTACTCCGATGGTAATAATATTTTGATTTTGTATGTTTTTGTCTTATTGAGTATGCACTGATGACTTCTGTATCGATTTTTCAAAAAGTCCTGAGATAAACGTCAAGAAAAAGCTTTTATCATTTCTCCTATTCTTAAAGTACGCTAAGAATTGTCTGATGACAGGGATGAAAACTATTTTCATCCCTGTGATCAGACATTTCGTCCCTGGAAAATGACGTTCCTTCTTGTAATATTTTTTAAACAATGCGAACCATAGATAATGGACGCCCCATGTCCCAAATTTTATGAAAAAATATCAACAGTTTTGTAACATCATTTAATGCTTGTAAATTACTTTTCACTAAATTATGACAAAAAATATCTTGAAATGAGTTCATTAGATTTAGATAGAGAATAAATGCTTGATTTCATTAGAGAAGTAAATAATTGTTGATTAAAATAATCAGTTTTTAAAGCAGAGTGTGAACCTCAGATGAGAGACCTATTTAGGCACTCGAACTATTAATATAACAATCTCATGTCTAAATAGGTCACTTTCACTTCTCGTGTAACAATCTACTATTTAGCTAGAGCTGTTGGTGGGAGTTTGTTTCCGCTTTTTCTTCTTAAACAGCAATAACACATTCCGGAGCGGTGACGTGTGCGAACTTCAAGCACGTATTTCAATTTTGCCGCCCGGCCGCAGGAAATTATATTATTTCTCCGTTCCTGCACGTATAAGATGGATGGTCTAAAGTATGTCGCCATACAACTTTGAGTTGTGTTCCGACATTAGAGACCAGGTTCCAGTCTCCCTAAAAGAACAGCAGGTCATTTGTAGCAATTTTGGCGTTGCAAATGTCAATAGGCGATGGTAACCGCTTTCCATCAACTGAGCCATCTGCCTGTCTGCTGAACTCAAGCAATAAAAAAAAATTATGCAATTATAATTATGTATTTATTTATGCAGTATTTTTTTCTTCTTTCATATTAATTCAAGTTACACTCTTTGAGCGTGGTGACCGATAAGAAAGTAAATCACCCATGTATACATATATACCTACATGTATACTTAGGGGCGCACGTGCGGTGAGTGTGCCATTATAAAGATATTATGATTGATACATAATACACCTATATATACTTTCTCACAAACAGCTGACAGCTCGTTGTCCATAATTTGCAATACCTGACATACCTCGTAGTGGTTCGCTACGAGAGCTCGCGGCTCACTGTGGCCACCGCACGTTTCCGCTCGCCCGTCACCGCTCCTGGTAGGCGGAGTGGGAGGCGTTAGGTTTATTTTCGTTACGGAATTTCTTGATTCGGTTGCCGCAATAAAAGCTATGCGATAGCTTAACAAACAAAATCAATGACCTTGACTACATATAAGAAATAATATTGCCAGTAGGCAAAAAATTACTTCATTTGCTAGAAGTCATGGTCAGGTTACACAGGCGACATAATTTACCCTCTGTCATAGGGTCTGTGCGCTTCTAGGTGTGGCACAAGAGTGCGGTGTGGCCAGTGGTGACGGCGGTCGGTGTTGCCAGCGCGAGGTCGCCGCTGGGCGCGCCGCACGTCGTGGTGGCAACACCGAAGGCGCTGCACCTGCTGACGACGGACGCGCATCACTACGTAAGTCTATCTCGTTAGTTTTGTTTTCTGGAATTTTTGGCGGGAATTGAAAGGATATGTTGTGCTGTGCAGTTTTATTTTCTAAAAATGTGTAAAATTACTCTAAAGTGAACAATAGTTGTAGGATATTGATAGTTTTTCAGTAGTGATTATGTTTTGTGACAAATGTGAACTGTATGGTCAAATGTGGCCTTTTGACTTGTCACAAGAACTCCGTTGAATGGCACCAGCTGAAAACCTACAGTTCAGCTGTGCTACATATAGGCTTAAAAAAATGATGAAATTATATTGTAAACTAAGATCTGGCTTAAAGGCCTATTTTCTACTGTCTACTAGCAGTGCTGACGAGACTTCGTTCGCGTTGCCTATATACATCTAACGTCATTTATCAGAATGATAAAGTTCTTAGTGTTGACTCGGGATATCGGGTCGAGTGTTTAAATAAGATTCTAGATTTCACGTCAGATATACAAATATACTAAATATTGTATTTTTTCCTAGAATCGGCTTGTACTTTAAATCCGTTACACCTGGCTAATGATTACAACACAACAATAGGTCGTATGCCAAAAAGTAAACAAAAGAAGGCGACCGTAAAAGGATTTCAATGTTATTAGTTCAAATGCTGACGGATAATAAATGTGCTTTGTTTCATATATGCAAGTGCATTCTGTGTTTGTCGGGACCTGAGTTGTAACAATATTATGAATGTGAAAGTAACTCTGTCTGTCTGTTCTGTATTTTCCATTTTTGTGTTTGACTTATTCAGTTGTAAATAAAGGCATTTGGTGTTGTTCCGTGTTAGTTGTGCATCAGCCCCGTGAGGACGGAGGGCAGCCCCGGGCTGGCCCCGGAGGCGCCCCCGGCCGGCGCCGCCACGCCGCCCAAGAAGCCCAAGTACGGCCGCGGCGCCTTGCCCGTGAGTGCACCGCACCTTTCATCCAGTTTCATACAAGTTTCAATTCAAAAACAATCAGAAAGTAACAGAAAAAAACGTGTGCGTCTCGGGACCCCCGAGAGAAGTGATAATTTAAACTAATCTAACGTGAGAGAAAGGGAAGCCAGACACACTGGCGCCGTAGCGCGTTACGTAACGAAGCGGTTTACTCACAGTTTTGCAAACGTGGATAGACGGCATTAACCACTTTCCATCAGGTGGACCGTCTGTCTCTTGTCAGCTTCGCTCAAAAAAAAAGTTAGTGTTCATTTCTCTTACTCTGAAAGTATAGTTGGAGTTGCCTAATCACATGAATGAAAACAGTTTTTTCGTCCCTAAGAAACGATTTTCCCTACTGTCAAAATTTTTAAAACCTCTGCGAACCATAGATACATAACATGCGACTCATGTCCCAACTTATTTTACAGCCGCTATTAAATCGCGGGACAACTTGTAATAAAAAAAACAACAATTATGTAACATCATTTTTTACTTGTAAATTGCTTTTTACTAAATTATTATTTAATGTACATAAAGAACCACATGTTTACTAACATCAGTGACAAAATAAAGTGGCTGGTAGAATGCCACAAAAAAAAGAAACTTCCTTGACGTTTCATATGTAACATATTCATCAGTGAGTTCATCAGATTAAATATGGATTTAACGCCTGATTTCATTAGAGAAGCAGTTGTTTGTTTAAGTAATCAGTTTTTATTTACTTTTCTCATATTCGAAATGAAAAGCAGAGTGTGAATCTCCGATGAAAGGCCTATTTAGGCACTTGAACTGTTAATATTACCACTTATGCCTAAATAGGTCACTTTGACCTCTCTTCTGACACTCTACTATTTTTTTATATCGCTTTCTTAATCCAATACTGACACTATCCAACATTTTGATTTGATTTTAAGGTTTAATTAAACTCATTGACAGCAGAGTGACCGAACAATAGTGTTCTGTCAAAATGCAACTATGTACTTAAAACTAGTGGTGTGACAGGTCTTTAAATTGAAGACGTGAGTGGATGAAGGTGATATGTCGCATATTCGGTTTTTTGCTTTTTTTTTGCGTAGATGAATGTTATAAGTCGATACCAAATGACTACAGACCTTAGACCATAGGTACAGGGCATATTTAAAAAAATAAAAATTTCCTAAAGGTGTTAAGTTCAGTTCAGTTTCAAATAAAAGTAAAACTTTTATCTCGATTTACTCAGAATTGGAATTATGCGACTTATAACCTTCATCCACTCATTTCTTTAATTATTTTAATACATTTTTTTATGTAAGTTATGGAAACACTTGCAAAAGCCCTAATTTTGGTTTAAGTAACAGAAATATCCGTTTAGAATCAGTCTAGATGGTGGTGGTTTGTCTGTGCGCAGGCCGGCGCCGCCTGCGCCACGGTGTCCTCGGTGGAGATGAGCCAGCTGGGGGGGGTGGTGGTGGCCATAGACACGCACGCCCAGCTCCACGTCTACAAGCTGCCGCAACTGTGGTCCGACATACGTGAGTACACGTAACGGCTCGCCGTAGCCGCGTAGCACGCAGCTGACGTGCTACGACGCTACGACGGGTTAGTATGAGGAGTTATCATAGTGACGTCACAAGCGCGCTCGGGTTTGTTCGGGAGTGGTCGGCGTGTTTTCGGTACTCGTGTACTTAGGTCAAAAATTTATTTCTAACTAGCTGCGCTCTGCGGTTTCAACCGCGTGGTGACGGAAAATCGTTATATTTTGGATAATTCACACTATATCTTTAAAAAATACAGCGTGAAAAAATAACAAACAGACATCCGTACATTCTTAGAAACTTTTGCGTTTATAATATTAGTAGGTTTTGATTATGGTTTTTTTAATTATAGAGAAATAAAATCAACATAGTTTATTATAATATTACGTTTTCATTTCAAAAAAATATTCTGCAACCCAACTCATTGACAAGATAAATAACTAAATTGGAAATATTAATATGCTAAAGTTGTATAGAACTAGTAATTCCTCTCGATGTACAGTAGACCAATTTTGGTAGCACGCAACAGTGTACGAATCGTGTAAGCGGGACAGCGCTAAGAATGTACAACAAGCAACACAAAACAATAATAAATTGTGTAAAACTGTCACATAACTTTAAATATGTTTTAAATGATATTATCTGTGGTTGAGTAAGCTAAGTCTTGGCCGACTGATTGGAACGCAGAGGTTTCGCTCTCGATTCCTGCCTTGGTAAATTTCGTACACGTACTATGCGTTACTCAATGCAGTCTGTTGCATATTACCTAATTATACAAGCGTAACTTGCTTTGCTTGAGGATATAAATGAAGTGTTTAATGGCGATAGTTAATTAGATTAGGCCTTTAAAGAGTGCATAATTACTATAAATAAAAAATAAATTAAATAATTAAAATGAACAAGTTGGGGATAGGCTATATAATAACTTCAAGATTATTATTGGACACTTGACATATTTGACATCTGTTGGATTACTAAGATTCACATTATTTAGTTTACTTGCAACACTGATTCTGTACAGGTAACACTAAAACCCTTATCCATTGTTGCACCCCCATTGTGTCCCACCCCTCTTCCGCCTCCAACCGTTGAGAGCAATACACGCTATTTACAGTTCACTCCGTGCCTTTTTTATTCAGACTCAACCCGGAATTTAAGTTAAATTGAATTAAAATATCGAACAGCTACTGGAAAGTGGCCGAAACGTCAACATAAGAATAAAATAAAATGCCGCGCCTAAAATCATTAAAACGTAATTTTTAATTATGTGTACTTGTCGCGAAAATTTAAAAAAAATAAAAAATTACTAATTGTTTGTCTCTCGATTTGAAACAATTGTTACGAGTTGCAAGGGACTCGAATTAAAATGCCGTTAGAAGTACTATAGAGTTTGTTAGAACTATACAAATACGTATAACACAGGTACAAATATAACCGAACACAACAAGTCCACATGTAATGCAGAAGGTCGTAATTTAATAAAACGCGCAAAGTTCGTCACTATGGTTTCCGATTGTAGTACACAAGTCTCGCATCGATCATAGTTCTCGATCGACTGCCTCCTCTTAATCGGGCCCTTGCTTTATACTGCATAAATGCAATATATCCGCCCGGTAGTGTGGACCGAATTTCCTAGAATCGGCTTGTACTTTAAAATCCGTAACAGCTGGCTGGTGATCGCAATACAACGATAGGCCGTATGCCAATAAGTAAACAAAAGAAGGCGACCATAAAAGAATTAAAATGTTATTAGTTCAAATGCCGACGGGTAATAAAATATGTTTTGCTTCAGGTATGCAGGTGGATTTTGTTTTTGTCGGGACCTGAGTTGTAACACAATGTTTACATGAAGGTTGTGATTTTGTTTCGCAGCCACCCCGTTGGCGGTGCAGCAGGCCACGTCGGTGCTGGAGTACGCCATGGTGTCGGGCTTCGACTGCCTCGACGTCCTCCTCACCCTCAAGAGCACCATAGTGGAGCCACTCTATGAGAGGTACATTTCACCACTTTCTCTATCTTACTGGTCGTTCACTTGTATACAGCTTATGGCAAATTTTAACTAATAGTAAGGCAAACAATATTTTTTTTTATTTAGGTTTATGGCTTGGCAGCTAGGAAAGAAAAAAAATATTTATTTAGAACTACAAAACAAAATGAAAATACAATATACAAGCACAAATAAATAAATGTACAATGTAAAACAACGCAATAGAAAAAAAAAACAAAGAAAGTGTAGCTCTAAATTGGTCCTAGCTCAGCATGTTGCCTAGGCCTTTAAGCCAGATTTTAGTTTACAATATAGTTTCTTCATTTTCTTAAGCCTATTTAGCACAGCTGAACTGTAGGTTATCAGCTGGTGCCATCCAACGGAGTTCTTGTAACAACTCAAAAGGCCACATTTCTCACAAAACACATAATTACTACCTAAAAATTATATATATCCTAAAACTATTGTTCATTTTAGAGTAATTTTACACATTTTTAGAAAATAAAACTGCATAGCAGAACATCTCCTTTCAGTTCCCGCCAAAAATTCCAAGGCAAACAAATGATTGAGTAAAATATAGGACGGTGCCATTAATTCATACTACTTACTATATACATCTTTTCTTTTATACTCTATTGTAATTAAGTAGTAATATATTCATTTAATTTTATGGCTGATGACAAGGAAATTTTAGATCAATTCTTCATTGGCTTCAACGCCTTTGGCATTGATTTTGCCAATGTCGCCGTAAACACGAAAAATGACATATGAAATAGTGTTTACTTATGCACTTCAAATTTAATTTGTATAGCCTATTTTACTCTGATGTTGGCAAAATCAACAGGATTTGCATTCGAGCCACAATTTTAAAAAAGTGAAATATAGCCTATTCCCGATATTGTGACATCCAGGGCTACCAACAACTAAAAATACTAACTAGATAAGTCAAAAACACATAAAATCGCTACAATTACTTGAGAACTGAAGAACAATTTACATTTTGTAATATTTTTTATTTAAAAGCTGTTTTATTATTAAACATAAGTAATAACAATTAGAGGGAGCTGGTAACCGAGCGTGTCAAGTTATCGTGAATGGGTGAATAGATTTTTGACAGCCGCGAATTACAGCTTGAAAACGCACAGATTCCAATTCGTTGTAAACAACAATATTCTACAAGTCAAAATGATTTCTTAACCAAAATAACATAAAATTGCATAACAAAACATTCTCTTTCAAATTCCCACCAAAAGATTTGAACACCTGACATTTGTTTCCATTTTGACATATGTTTTAGTGCTGACCAACTTACTAATTCGACTATTTTCAATCGATTCCTCCGATACAATATTACGATCGATAGTCTTGCTTAATTTTAGTTTTTCCGTTTCTGTATTGAATAACGATGGTATGCTTTTATTCATACAATAAAATATTTATATATTATATATATTTGAGTGAATTTTTATATTTGTAGATGTTTTAATGACAAGGTAACAAATATTAAGAGATGATAGTTTAGTTCTAAATTTTGTTTGTCTATACAGATTAACAGAGTCGTTCCAGCGACAAGCGCAGACATTTCAGCAGTATTATTTCCACAGTTGGCTGAAAATCAGGATTGCATTGTGCAGGTAATAATTGTCAAGCTATCCTTAAAATTAATGTTTATATTAATAATGTAAAACTACCTTCAAATTTGAAACTTTACAGTAATCCTAGGGACGCTTTGACTCTTGTTTTTTTACATCACTTCCTATTTTGTGTATCTAGGCAGTGTCAATTATCCATAAATGTAGAATATCTGCAAGCAAAAGCTACAACCGAATTTCATTTGTGTAACTAACCCTGAACAACGGAGATCTTGTGACAGCTCGTAGTGAAACAAAACGGCCTCAACAGTTGAGATATTCATCATAAACAATTCTTGCTTAACAACAATATCCGATAACTCAATCGTTTATTCTTATGTTATTTTGAAGTTGTAATTAGATTTTTTCTAAATTGTCGATGCCGTTATTATTTCGAAATTGGAGCATTTTTGTCTTAATATGTTGGCACCAGGATAATAGCGTCCGGCCAGAGCAGCGTGTCGTCGCTGACGAGCCTGCAGATGTGCCACGCCATCTGGGCGGCGTGCGCAGTCGCGCTGCGGCCCGACGACAAGCCGGAGGCCAACGTGCTCGCCGCGCTCATAGAGGATCACAGCCACGACCATGACAAGGTGGGATAACATTTTAGACGCCACTTTATATAATTGTCCTAGAGATATATACAAGCTGTATCTACGACTTTACTTGACCGTTAAACGTTAGAATTTACATTTATATCATTCCGCATCGCGCAACTATTTTCGTTTTTAAATGTGTATATTAACACTTCGCATATAAATATTACCCCTCAAGGGTCCCGCTAAAATTGGGATTGGCATTACTTTAGCATATTATTCCTATGAGGATGTTTATTTTATTTTTGTATTTTTAGAGTCTGCTAAGCCTTGAAGCGAAGACGGAAGTGGTGAACGAAGCACTAGGACTCCAGTGCCTCCGTCTGGCCTTGCAAAGGGTACAGGACATCGCCCTCACCACTCTGCTGACCCTCTCACAGCAGCATCAGTACCATCAATCACATGGGTGAGCATCACAGTACAAATTTATACTTCCTTTCGTGGTCTACCTTTAATCTTTTAATCATTAGTCTTCCACTATTTCGCTAAATTCTTTTTATCATATGACTTTCATCCTTTCTTATTAGATGGCAAATACCACCTTAATATTCTTCCTCTCAAGTATTTATTTACAGGTGCAGCAACTCGGTAGTTGACAATATGAAAAATATAGGCTGATTTTAATATATATCGTAGATTACGATCTAAATATGACAAAAATAAATTGTTTTAACTAAAATATTAATTGATATTTTTGAGAAATAAAATTGTTATATTGCAGCCATTAGCCACGTGACAATGAACGCCGATCAGAGCGCGTGACGTCATAGTGTGCAAAACACAAGAAGTTATCAATGACTTCTCAGATGACACTTCTATGAAACAGACAGATGTTTGTTTTGCACACTGTGACGTCATGCGACACGCCATGACAGCTTGACGCGTTTTTGTGACGTAATGTCAAAATATTTATAAAATGGCTAAATTAAATATGTTAATGTTGCTTTTTTGTTGTTGTTTCCCAAAAATTGTCAATTGCCGAATTAACTGTAAGTAACTGTTTTAAAAAGGTACGAGTTGTGGTCGGACCCGGCGGCGGTGACGCTGCTTCGCAAGCTGGTCGTGTTGTCGCGCGTGAGCGGCCGCGGCGGGGATGCGTTGACCAGACCTTTGGCAAGATTGGCCGCTTCCAATACACCCAAACCTGATTTGATCGGTAAGAAAATACATTGTAATAGGAGCTCAGATGTTTCGTTACTGGGCTCCGGCCTCTCCACTTTTAGGGTTCCCCCCTATTCCCACAACGCTTGTCCATGTCAGCTCGGGCTTGAAATATATTTTTTTCCTTCACCGTTAGTATGTATTAACTGTGACAATATACACACTAGTAGAAAGTTGACTTTACGTTTCATTTTCATAAAAAAATATCGTAATAGTATTATGGTGAATCGGCATGCAAATCTATTGCATATTGTCGTAGATTACTTTTATATGCTCTTCTAGAAACATTTCCCAAAAATCGTACAACCTTAAGTATCAGAGATATTTAAAAATAAATGTAGTCGATTTGTACTAATCGATGGAAAAATTGCAATCGCGTTGCAATAATATTGAACAGGATCATTTTAATAGTTAGTTAACGTTCTATTTATATATTTTTGTTAATTAAGGCTTAAACCGATAAAAAATATATTGTCACTTGTTAGATCACAAAAGATAACCGAGAAGTAAATAGAGTATGATGAACGTTAATTTCGTGGATACTAAATATGATTAAATTACAGAGGAATGTGCTGCCCTCTGCGCCCAATCTACGTCACCCAGGGTGTGGGAGTCCTTGTCGAGGTGCAGTGTCAGCGTACCTCATGGAAAGAGCTGGCCTCTATATGTGAGATCATTTTTAAAGTATGCATATAGTAAAAACTTATTGTAACTTAAAATAAAGTAAGTCTGTGCAGTTACAGAATAACTTTAGCCGTAATCATTGACGTATGACAGCTCTCTCACGTGTTCACGGCCAGTTGAAAGAGTTTGAAATGTCAAAACGAAATCAAATATGTGTTAATATTAAGTTTTCATCATACTTAGTACATATACATCATATTATAAATTCCGAACATCTCTAACTTTTTATACATTTATCTTAATGTTTAAATTGCGGTTAAGTTTATCTTTTAAATTACAGTAGACGTGTATCCGTAGTTTATTGTTTTGCATGTATCGCTAACAAACTATTTAACAAATTAAAATTGTGTGTTTTTAATGGATCCGTCATACTTGTTAGTTAACACTAGAGTTACTGTTGATCGACGTTACCTATTCTTTCCGCAATCAGTTTTCTGAGCGAAAAATATTCGAAATTTAATGAGAAAAAATAATATTCCTATTTAATTTCGAATATTATATTTTCATATGTAACCAATCGCTTAGACTGGTCCGGTAGTTCTAGTGTTAAAATATGCATTTATTATTCAGTTTGAATACGGCGTGGAGCCCGAGATATTGAGATATAACCCCGAACCGCCTGCGTATGCGCAGAATGACACTACACCGACGTTAGCAATGGACTCAATCAGGTAACAGTATGGTGCTTGGCTTTAAACTTTCCTCATTTTTTAAAGTACTTTTCAGTGTAGTAATGGTTAGTTTCAGTCAACATTATTTTCTTTTCGATATCTTTATATATCAAAAGTTCACCTTTCGTTTATTTGCGTCCACAAATCTTGAAAAATAGTCGATTGGTTTAATTGAATGTGTTACATAAAGTTGCATTTTGATAGAAGAATGTTTTTTGTACTATGTGTTACCCGCAAATCCATTCGCGTTATTTTGCTTTTTTTTAGATATTAGACAGTCCTAGCCAACCGTGGTCAGGTTTAGCTAGTATTCAAATAAAAATATTTGTCCTATATTAGACTTAAGGCTTGTTCTGTATTGTTAAGTCTATAAAGATCACTAGTAAACTTTCACCATATTTCTAATTAAAGCAGAAATGTGTGGTAGCAAGGTTTTAATGTTATGTTAAGGCTGGTGTGCATTGACATTTAGACAACAGTTAAAATAAAAAAATAGTCACAGTTTAGCCATGTAGTTTTAGCGATTATTTCATTTTAACCATCGTTTAAATGTCTATGCACACCAGGCTAAATCTTTCACAGCCTCTTTCACGTGTTAAGAGTTTCGTTTTCGTTAGGTATATGCACCTGGGCGGTGGTTGGCCGGTGCGTTGGCGCCAATGCGGCAGGTGCGGCACGCGCGCGTTGGCCGTCGCGCAGCCAACCAGACACCCCGCGCAGAGGAGCTACGACGCCAGGTTCATGGCCAACTGCAGGTAACATATTCTCGTTCTTCATGTTTATCGGCTTAAGCGGTCTCATGTACATAGAAAAAAGTGAAAATTCATGATATCCATTAACGATAAAATTAATGTAAATTAAAATGTATAGTATACCTGTGTTATGGACAAGGTCTTTAATGTTCATAAAATTAAAAAAAATATACAAAGTTTGACCACATCATGACATCTTGAATACTATACCTCAATTTTTTTTTAGTAAAACGTTAAAAATTACTTTCCCGATGTTTAGTCTGGTTTGAATGTATTACTGAGGTGAAATTTTACTAAGTCACTTATTAACAAAAAAAAAATATTCCTAAACAAGAGTATTTCAAATAGTTTCGATTACGTAAATTGGAGAGTAATGTCTCATTTAAACTACTCCTTCTCGAATAATATTATACTATGTTTGTCTCTAAAACTACGGAACTGAAGTAAAATCACTTATAATTTAGAATATGTATGTTAAACATATTTAGTAAAGATGCACTATTAACAAAGGCAAACTTTTTTCTTCTTAATGATAATTGAGGTTCTTTACGAGGTGGCAGTAGTAAACATTCTGTAAAATTCTTTTATGGTATAGGTATAATTATTTTAATGCATCAGCAAATTGCAAAGCTTTGCTTAAAATTATTTTAGTGGTTTAAAAATATTAATTTTATTTCAGATGCGGTGGCAGATGGACTCTATTTTCCAATGTATAATAAAAATGTCATAGATAATAAGATAATTATTTGAAACTAATTTGTAAATAAAATGATTATATTGTAATAAGCTCCTTTATTTACTTTTAAAATAAACATCTTACCCTCATTAATGTTTTTGACTAAATCACAGATCTAATATATCATACCGACCGTTCTTCTCTTATTGTATATTTTTATTGTCGTCGTGTTTTTAGTAAAAGGAAATAAATAAACTCAATAGTTTGCGCCAAACTTTATGACCTCTTCAGAGTAAACTGCAGAAGTATAATCGGCATTTGCGTTTCATACGAAAGTACTGTGAAGCCATTTTTAGTTGGTTAAGTGAACTATAAGTATGTTTAACACGAAAGGGCAATACTACTATAGATCAGCTTCTTTTTGTTCTAATCCTTAGTTTTAAATTGTATGGCTTTTAAATTGACTACGCTTCGTTACCCAAATATTTACGCGGCATTATTTACATCAAGAAATAAAACGTGACGATTTATGTTTAGTCGATTAATCGATAAGACTTAGTTGCCAGTGCGAAATACCGAGCTGCGCAGGCCGCAGGTGTGCATCACTACTACTTGTCATTCTCGAGAATCGTTGCGAAGCGTTTGCTGTGAAACAGATTCAGAGAGCTATTTTTCATTGACAAAAATTCCAACGTGAATTAACTATTTAAGATATTTTATCAATTTTTTAATAGTAAGCACATATTAGTTATATAAATGGCAGACAAAAAAGGTATTTATGCGATTTATTTATCATTTTCTTTGTCTCTTACGATGCTAAATTGACATGTGTAACGTCATAAAAAGGCCTTGAAATGTAAGTTTTGCTATTATTTCATATAATCAATGATTTCTGACGGGAAATCATGCACATTAATGCGCATTGCTGCGTTACACTACCTAAAATATGGTGGTTTTATTGCTGAAGTTGATTGCGATTCAATCGATTTGGGAATCCAAGATGGATGGTGTTACTTTTTGTCGAAAGTAGGAATGTTCTAATTATAGCCCCATTTGACTCTAAAATGGTCCAGATGTCCTTAAATAATGCTCATGGTACATTTTAACAACAAAACTGGCTTCAGTTGAAAAGAAAATGTACAAATCCTAGAAATTATTAGTCCTTGATTCTCAACATACCCTCCCCATTTGCATACATAATTAATTCTTCATACATATATGCAATAACTCTATGAGAGATTTTTACAATAGTTTATTTTTTACTTGCAATTTGATATTGATATAGCAATTCACTATATTTCACTGGGAAGTATATTAAATAGTGAATTTTAAGAATGCATTACTTTTTTAGCTTGATGGATGCTTTTACTTTGGCAAACTTTGGTTTTACCTTTCATGATTTTTCTAAGTTCTAACAGACTATACAATCTAATGTTCTTTACCAATTGGCTATTCAGTATGTTATTGTACTTCATATAAATACTAGATATGATTTAGTTGTCGTAACAGCCATAATATGTTATATACACTTAGATTATGAAATGCATCTTTTACTATGACAGATTCTATGACTGAGTCCTCTAAACCTTAATCCAGCATATCTCACTGAAATACAGAAGTGTTGGGTTGAATTCCTGGAATGGTAGATTTTATAAAGAAATATTCAATTATGTACCATTATATAGATGTCTAGCAGGATCAGCCCCAGAGGTGTCCTTTATTAACTTTAATATGGTTCAATGAATTAATGAATAATTATTTGTAGAAATACATGTAATAAGCTGTACACAAAATGGTACAAATGCTTTTACTGTATTTTGACATGCTCTTATGGATACACATTAATGTAACAAAATAATGATTCTAAATTTTATTTACATGATACAGAAATAAAATAATGTAATAATAATAAAATAACTCGAGAATTTAAAAGCTAATTATGAATATGATCTTTTACTTAATTAAATCCTTCATTTCATATGAGTAAACATACTTTTCCACCAGCAATGTATATAATCTTCCTTTTTGGTAATTATAGACATAAGTATTGAATTAAAGACTTAGGTATTGAATTAAAGACTTAGGTATTGAATTAAAGACTTAGGTATTGAATTAAAAACTTGTGTGTTGTATGAAAGACTTGGATATTGAAATAAAATTACTTATTTTGAAGATATACATTGTGTGTTTGTATGTTGATCATTATTAACTTACTAAATTAGATTAGGGTCCCATAGAGTAAATAATAACCATAAAGAAAATAAAAATAAATAATTTAAATGAACAAGTTGGTGGTAGGCTAAAAAAAGTTGTAACTCATTGACATTTGACATATTTGTCTTCCATGATCATGGCTAATGAAAAGTGTCCGAAACATTGGAATAATAAATATCAAATGAGTTACCTAATAATCAAAGATTCTTTTTAATTGGACTGCAAAATTGAATATAGATTATAATCATTTGTTTCTTCAAATATATCTCTGTGGTGTGTCTAATTTTAATTTTTGAATGTAATTGATCTAAAATTTAAGTTGGTTGGTTATGCAGTAGCATCTCGAATCTTAATGGAGATGCAAAAATCTTTGACTTAATGAGAATTTCAAGATATGAAGTATTTGATAGCTAAAATTTCGACTTAGAAGGTGCATTTGGTTCGAGTTTAGGGAATTCCAAGTAAGACATCATTATGTCTGATTAACTTCAACTTACAGTCTGATTTTTGAAATTCGAGTTATAGAGTATAAGTATTTAGTAAAATGTGTATGCAGGGAAATAACATTTTGTTTGAGTTAGAAAGTAAATAATTCGAGATACTGAGTATTTGGGGTTTAGTAGAAGGGATCAGCACTTTTTTTATTTTTGTTGGAGGAGTTCAGCAGACAGGCAGATGGCCCATTTGATGGAAAGTGGTTACCATCGCCTATGGACTGCACTGCTGCTGTCTTAAGGGAGCCTGGAACACAACTCAAGGTTGTTATGGTGACATACCCTAGACCAGAGGCGGTAGCCATCCAGTCCTGCAAATGCCCTACCACCTGGCTGTGGGTTCTTTTGAATTTAATTACTGATTTTAATTTTTTAATAACTGAGGATTTTGACTAAACAAGATTCGAGTTATACAGATTCCATCCTCTTATGGCTTATCCAAACCTAATTGGCCATGGGTCATGAAAGGTAATTAGGTCACAGATTATAATTTTTAATTAGTTCTGCCCTCAATTTGGTTTGATAACATATATGTATGTTTGACATATATTTGCTAACTCAAATCGTAAGCTACTCTAATCACAAAATAATTGGCCTGATTCGATAGTTGTCATTACAACATATTTAGGGATTAAAACCTTCAAATTGGTTACCAGGTTAACTGAATATCATGAAAAGTCAATTAAAAATTATATATAGGCTACGTTGTTTTATTAAAGTTAATTACTTTTGTGTCACACAAATACCTAAGAAAGTCGAGGTGGAGCGTGAATGTCTCACGTCGCCTTAATCTATTGAAAATTTTATTATATTTATTTTATTTAACCCGACGTCGGAATAACAAAAATTAATCGCGATTAAAACCGTTAAAACGCAGTTTTACTATATATACAAGTCGCGAAAACTTAAGAAAATATTATTCAACCTGTGTAATATAATATGCCACATATATCAAAATAATCAGTCCATTTGCTAAGCCACAAGTAACAGTCGGACAAATGTACATTAAAATATAATATATATGTAGCACAAAGTATTTTTTAATTATTTCTATAATTTTAACTTTTGAACAAAACAATGTGATTGTTTTTATAAACAGTTCATTAATATTTATTTAAAAATTTGAACAGAAGGCCTTGTTGATGTTACATACGTCAATGATCATTATAATCTTTTATTCATTATAGTAAGTTATTATTTTGAAGACTTGGTTGATATTTTAACTGCAATAATATGATGTGAAACCATTTTAGAATAATTTAATATTGAATTCTATAATAGACTTAATATAATTTAGTTTTAGAAGGATTTCTTACAATAAAATGTGTACTTTCATGTTATTATGAATATTATTTACTGTAGACTTTAAAAAATATCAAAATTATAATATAAATGTATCCATAACTAGCTTGCAGTATTTCGGACTTGTATATCTTATTGTTGCAAAATGTCGAAATGAAACACAGAAAATTTTAAGAAAAAAATTGCTAAAATTTCATTAAAATCCATTTTGCAATCCTTTCTAGACTAATGAATACAAATAGAGGACAATTTATTCCCAAAAGCTTACATTTATGATGAAGGTTGAACATTGGTTCATACTTCTGTACCAATAAAGAAAGAGCCTTCATTTAGAGAATTGTTTAGTAAAAGAAGTTTTTGCTACTTCTCCTTAAACAGTGATAACATGTGACACACTATACATACAATAGGAAATAAATTTGAAATTTAACTTAAATGTACTACCTTCAAAATATTTTTCAGTGGAATTTATTTTGAGTAAAAACCAGAATTTGAACTAGGACTAGCATGTATTGTAGGGAATTGACATGTAATTATTGAGATATAACATTACAAAAATTTCAATTTTCAGACATTTTAATCAATTTTAAAATTAGGCATTTTTAGTTAATTTTTGAAGTGAAACTTTACAATCATTGTGATCGAGTTACAAACTCGATAAAACGAAAAAGCGACACTTAAAAGAGATAAACATATAAATCGGTAGGACTAAGTCTGCGGGAGAAGGAGATAGAATATATAATATTTAATAATTTAAACACTATGACCATACAGTTAGTTGGAAATGTTTTGAAGTTTTTCGTTAATACTTCAAATTTGATGTTTCAAAGCTTAAATATATTAAAACGATATTATGAAACGTGACGTCACGAAATTTAGAATCCCCCCCATCCCTTGTCACAGTTTATATCACTTTTTGCATTTATTTTAAAATTACAAACAGACAACTTAATTATATTGCAATATATACTATGAATATATATTCATGTTGATCGATTATCACATAAAAGACATAATTAATCTGTCAGATTAATATTTTTACATAGGGGAATACATTTTTGAAATCCATAGTATAGAAACTCAAAATACTTGAACATGATTATTGCAGTTAAGATAATTACATTAATCTTTTTAAAAATCAATATCTTTGCAGAAAAATCTATTTAAGTTGTGTTGCCATATAATAATAATTACAGATAACATGCTGCATTATTAGGATCAAATAAATATTACAAAAGGGTGACACACATTTCTATTATCAGTGGACAGGTCAACATTAAAGTTATCAATTGAGGGTCGATTTTTCAATCAGATAAAAGTTGTCAATCGAATGAGTTATAACCTGATTTAATTCAATAGTTTTATTCACGCAACTGACATTTTCAATTTTTCCATTTTATACTTTATTCTATGAATAACTTTTATCTGGTGATTGAAAGAAAATATTTTTGAATTTTTAAAGATTAGGATCATCATTCTAAATAAATTTCGTATGTAACAAAAACAGTTTAATGTTTTGCCTGTCACACCAATAAAAAGTAAAGTGAACAAAAAAATTTTACACTTTGAAAATATTCGAACCAATCAAAACAGTTTTGGTTTGAATTAATTACCAATAATTTGGGCGATATTTGCCCGAATGCAGCATTTAATGTAGTCTGTCAAATATAACTGCTCTATTAATTTCTAAAGGACGTAAATATTAATTTAAAAAATACAGAAGCAATTATTATTTTTGGTTTCTGCTCCTAGTTTAAGTCTGTACTTAATTTTTGATTTGAAATCGCTTAGGAAATGAATTTAGATATTTTTTCTTTGGTGTCACAGCGTATATGTTTGAGATGGTAATATTGTGAGTTATGTTTAACAGACTATAACGTGATGATAATAAAGTTACCCCGCCCCGCCCCCTCCGGCGATCCCCCTCCCCTCTGCAGGAGCCGCGTGTCCATCGGCGCAGACCTCGTCGTACAGCAGGCTAAACATGTAATGATATCACATAGATTTCATTTTTCTTTTACAATTTTATTTTTTTGGAAAGATAGCTAAAAAGAAACAAAATATAATGATATGTGCGTATCGGCGTGTGGACGATCGTATGTGTTTATTGATCTAATGTAACCTACGTGGCGATTTGATTGCTTTAATGTACATCAAAAATTCAATTATGGCTACAGCAGCTAGCGCTAGAAAAACTACTTAAATGATTACAGGGATCACTCTCTCTCTCTCTCTCTCTCTCTCTCTTTTCTTTTACCTTCTCCCAATTATTTGGGGTCGACGCACCTCTTTTACCGCCCGCCCACCTTCATACTCCTCTCATCTGACATACACCCTTTATCACACCACATCTTTGTCTTTTTTGGTCTACCTTTACCCGTCGATCTTCCAGTTTAGCTTTCTTTTGACACGTGACGTTCATGCCTCCTCATTACACACCCACACGACCTTAGTCTTCTTCCTCTTCATTTTTTAATCACGGGTGCACTTTCAAAGATCCCCTTATATAGGAAGGTTATTTCTCGAGATTATAATATCTGAACACTTTTAAGACTAAAACAACGCTGTAATGAATCGAGGCATCGGATTTGTCGGTGCAGCATTGGTATGCTTCCCTCGGTGTGTACCGTTCCCGCACCGATATCGAGCGAATTTGAAAAGGCTCAAAGAAATATAAGCATTTGGTATTCTTCTGATACTGAGCGTACCATTTCCGCATAACTGCTGCACTGAACAATCAAAAAGCGTCCATACTGTGTGAGACAGTTTAAAAATTACTTGTAATAATTTTAACGAGTCCCAACACTATCCTAGCGATAAATTTATCTTGTATGCCTTGCCTTGTGTCCTTCTTAGTCTTTGTCTTTTCGCACGGTCTTCGCCATTCCTTAAAAGTTCGTGGTTAGACGCCACGTTGTCAACCAGTGAAACTCACGAATTGCCGAATAATCGTTCAGTGAATGGTACTAGGTGTATGTATACCTAAATCACTCCGAGCAGCGGGTTATCATCGAGTAGTTCATGTAAGATATTCAGGCAAGTTATTCAGTATCTGAACAAGACGATCCGGTGCTGAGTGCGTCTTATGATCTTTATTCTGACACCATTGGCACGCGTATCATTTTTCACGAACAACAACGTCAAGTCAGCTTTTTGGGCCTACCCAGTTTTAGTATAAAATAATTAGCGCCAATGAAGCTTATTTTGTAAAAAGAACTATTTTAAAGTTCTTTTTCTAAACTTTCAAAATATTCCTATATTAAACCTCCCCATATGAAAAGTGTAGAAAGTTAAATCCGTCCCGCTTGCCCAAAGCGAATTGAAGAAAATCAAAGGTTGCCATTACACGGACGAAGTTAACAGTATATTTTGGATACTACTCCACATTTTCTGACATGAAATAGGGTGACAAAGATTTATGAATTTTTAGGATTAAAAATTATAGCGGTCAAATCGCCTTCATGTTTCGTACAGACTTGAATAGTGTTTACGTTTACAAGGTAATTTCAAGGTAATTTTCGTTTGGATATGATCATTAAAAAAATCAGTTCATCTCAAGGTCAGTAATGTCATGAAATTTAAGTATAAATGGTTGGCTGTATGTTTCCCGCTTGAAATTTTAATGTATAGTGTAATAATAATAGACCTCGAGAACGAAATGATTGAGTTTTGTGAAACAAACTTAAACCCTAATCGAGTCTTTTAGTTAACCACTATAATTTAAAAAAATAAGTTGATATTAAGTGTCGGGAGGGTTGTCTTTTTGTAGGTACCACCTGCTGGAATGATTTTTACGTGATTTTGTACACTTCGCGACAGTCCTTATGTTTAAATTAGATTTATTATTTTACTAATAGGTGATTTCTAAATACGTAATCAACATTTCAGTATTTGGTAGTGTGCGTTTTAAAAGGAAAAATGAAAAAGACAAAACTCTTTAACGGTAACATTTTAAATTATAATAATCGTGTGTCAATGTTCTTTTTTATTCTTTTTTCATTATTATATTTAAATACTTGAGTTCACAGCTTATTTTTTTGAATATTTGATTTTTACCACTTTATGTTTTAACTAGTAATTTTTATCGGTCAAAATTATTTCTTTTTGATGACCTCTTTAAACCACATGACCAATAAAAATTATTCTTTTGCTAGTAATTTTGCACAAAATATAAATCAATCAGGCAATATTAATACCTATTTAAAATACAAGTATTTTTTTTTGTAAATTTAATTACGCAATTGCCTGGGGGTTAAAATTTTTCTATGGTATATTTTACATAGAAAAGTTTAATATTTTGTTTATTTGTTTACGTTTTTTTATAATATAAGGCTCATTAGGTTAATTATTTTTAAATTAAATGACTTGACAAATATAATGATTCATGTTACCATTGTTTTTTTTATATATAAATTACCATGGTTATTTGAGATTAAATTACAATTCAAAATATATGAAATTAATATGTGCCATGTTTGTGCTGATTTGCTGTTTATATCGATTTTAATAAAAAAAAAACAGCAAAAAACACCTCAACAATTGTATATTTTAGACTTGGACAATTTGTCTGTGAAGATAATTAATAAGAAGGTTGCATACAACTTTTTCCTCCCTTGTTACACTAATAATAGAGTCATTTAATTTACTAACCTCTGCAATCTTATAAATATAAGGTTACAGACATAATTATCACTTAATTAACATTAGACATAACATTTTGTGCTATAGTGTATTTATGGTTGTTTGTATTGTTTTTCTTGCAAACAATCATAGATGCAAAGTAATTTAAGATCTTGTGTTTTATACTAACTTGAAGGGAATTAAACAGAAACTTTTTAAAGTTTTTTTTAATGATGATCGCTGCATTTCGTATTAGATTAATTTACAAAGCTTAGCCAAGTATACGGACTTTTGACACGAATGCAACCGTTGGTAACAGCTTATGATGACCTTCCTGAATATATAGAATATCTAACGCAAACAAAAACCTAAAAACCAGATTACTAGTTTCTCAAATTAGCATTTTTCAATGTGATTAACATTCATAATTGCTGACTGTTTCATTTATATGTAGCCTGTTGTATAGATAGGTATACAATGAAGTGTTATTGGATACCTATGTATAGAAAGAACACATTTATTATGACCTAAAATTAACATTTTCAAATACATGCTTTTCAATACTGTTGTGTATAATTAGACTGTAAATGGACTGCTAAAAATGCGAATATCACTCGGGACTAAATACCATTACGTCTGTATGGAATTAAGTGCTGCCGGCACTTAATTCCATATTTTGACGAAAGAAGTTTAGGCAATCTGTCCATAATTACCTATGTGTCATCGGGCGTATAGTGCATTAGTTTCTGCTATCTTATATATAACCCTGTTAGGTTTTAAAACGTATTTCGAATGACGAAGCAGTTTTCTTAGAATGTTCAGTGTAGTATTAATTTATTATGCACTATTAAAGTGATGGGCATCCAATTATAGCCTAATTGAATGTCATTGAAAGATATTGTTATTTTTGAAAATATCAGTTCGACGGAATTTTATCAACATGATAAAATAAAGGTCTGTTTTAAGCGATTTCTGTTTAGTTCCTGTACCGCAATAAATGTTTGCAAATTTTTATTTTATATTTGCGAATATTTGATTAAATGTAAGGTGATGGTAAAATTGGCATTCATCCAGTAAAGAAGTAAACAGGTTATAGTGGAATTTATGACAATGCTAATTTTCTAGTTGTATGTCCATATTACACTATGTTTAACATACATATTACTATTTTAGGCTTCTATACAATCATGTGTATTGATTATATACAAGCTATCTTTCTGGTCCTCTTATTTAGAATTGCAGTTCATCACTGAATCAAATAATCTGTCCAAGAACTATATTTTTCTATAGTACCTTCAATTATATTTTTCAATAATAGGACCAAATAATAATGAAATAATATATAACAGGAATGACACATTTTAGTGCGTGTGTGATTTATCATAAGGGAGCCAGTACAGATTATATAATAGAACGGTGATTTCGTTGAAAAACTAAAATTAATGAGATATTTGAAATAATAAATAATCTGTTCTCGCTAACGTTGTCTATGACATTCTTGCCAGAGACAATGTCGCATGCAATTAAGCTTTATTGAAGGACAGGGAAGTATGGCAGATGCTAAGTTCCTAATCTCGTTTTAAATTAAGAATTATCCAAATCTCCACTTTCAGATACCCATATACGGCTTATAAGAATCCCAACCATTATTTCCTTGAATTTCCCCTTTTATATTGCTAGACTAGGTATCGCATCAATCACTATACTATATGTAGCAATTTTACGTAATATTCTAATTTAAATTACTTACTAAGAGGGGTGCCTTAAAACTTGAGCTTATATTTTCATCGAAATATTTCGAAAAAAAGTCCATTATTATTTAAAATTTTGGACTTTAGCATTAACCGTGCATTATACGGCGATGGGGGTGTTACCAGGATTTTTGTTTGGTGTAACTTTAAACATTATATTTTGCTGTTCGTACACAGCTGTAGTTAACACGCATGTCGCTGTTAGCTGGATGATTGATTCTTGGTTTCGCTCTGTCGTTTTTATTATCGTATTGTAGTAATTGGTAATTTCTGTTAGTAGTTGGGATTTTGTTGCGTATGCCTGTTAGTTATAAGTCGTTGGCCGCATGTGTAATTTCCGAAGTAATTTATTTAAAGATGCATGTTTCTTTGTCCTTCAAGCGCACTTCATCATCGTGTTTTTTTTCTTTTATTGCTTTCTTGCATAACTTTGAAAAGTGCTTACTTAGTCACTGAACAGCAAAATTTTGTACTTTAACAGGTTTATCGAAAATCTTGGTACACGTTTTATTTTTATAGTTAGTCCATTTATAGACGATAAATTGTTTTCTCATTTTATTTCAAGGAATGTTCACAATGTATACACGTTTTTAGAGCGATTGCCATTTTTCTTGGTGGCCGCTTGGGACCTTGAACTTGTAGCGTTATTCGTGCGAGTCATTCTCAAAAAAGGTCATTTCAGATATGTTCTTACTTGTTTATTTTTATATATAAGGATGACTGCATCAACACTGGTTGGATTATAAAACCAGTTACCATAAAAGTCATTCTGGACTTAGCTTTTGTGTTTTATAAGATAAATTAAAAACAAGTTCAACGTCATTTTATATATAAATTAAAAAATATATTTACAATAAAAATATATAATAATTGTATTTTTACAAAGGTATATTTATCGTGTGATGATTGTTTTGTTATAATTAAGAAGTATATAATTTTTTTAATGAGTACAACTCGAATTATGGTCATACTAATTAAATATAAAGCTTCATTGCACAGCTTTTACTAATTTTTTGACGCTGATTTATTATATGTAAATCAGTTTGAATTTTAGGTAGTAAATTTTAGATGTGCTGTTTCTAGATAAATCTATATATTAGTTATTACCTAAATAACTGTTTTCTAGTGTATCCTTTAATGATTTTCATTCGTATTCAGTTTTATGCTGCGAGTTTTTTTATGTTTTTCTTCTAAATGATTCGTTTTATCTAGAATGTGGTGCATATCACGTGATCGAAGAAAAGTATGACCATAATACAAGGAATGCATTGTAAATAACGTAACAGGTAGGTTTTCAGCACCCACAACACGTGTTGAAACAATAACTCTCAAAAAAAACCTACCGAATTTATTGTATTTAAAAGTCCTATACTTCGAAAAACGACATTTTGTAGGAAATGTCCTGTTTCGAAGTAACTCATTGTCACCACAATTCGAGTTTTTCCAAACAATATCCGGCATATATAATTTTGAAATTAAAATATCTTTTGTTTAGAACTACTCGCGATGAGCTCGTTTTGATTTTGACTGTGTGTTTATTGAACATTTGTTCCATTATCATCATAATTATCATTGTCAAATTCAAAATGGTGGCTTTTAGTGGTAACCGCGTTGTATGGGCATTAGCTTGTCGTTTAACCACAGACGCTATATACAGATATAAGCGTATACGAATCCTATTCGTCTACGCTTTGGACCATATTGAAACGTTTAATACGTCTGTCTCCTTCTCTCAATCACTTAATTTAATGCGAGAACGAGCCAGCGCATGTACAGCTTTATTGATCGTCCATGAGAGACGCCACCAAACTAAGAGCACTTTGAAGATTCGTACACTACTTTGTATCGATTTTTCAAGCTCCATGCGGCTTATTAAGAAGCTCGTTGCCCCATGCACCCGCTGTAATATTAACGTGTTCCTTATATCCGCTTAAAGAAGAAAATTTCAAAACAAGTAACTCGTACGTGAAGTATATTATGATATAACATTTTTAAAAAAATTACGCGGTTTTAATATATGCAGTAGTTTGAAATGAAACTTAGTTTAACGCCATCTAGTTTCGCGAATGAGAAATAACAAGTTTCAATATGGTTCGTATCGCAGCGTCTAGCGTGAATGCTCGGGCTTGGGTTTTGGCGACACCGCTCTGGTTGAAAGATGGTGTTTGTGCTCACGTAACTATCAACTTTTGTGTTTTGATTATTTTCACGAGTGTAATTGAGTGGCAGCCTTGAGTTCCTTATGATGTTTGTTCCTTTGTAACTGTTTTTTTTTATCTGGAAGGTATGATTTAATAATTATCCCCGTATCGATTGAAACTTATTAATATAGATTTTGAATCTCGGTCAATGGCAAGCTCTTAGGGCGTGGCTTAAATCCAATTTAAAGGATTTAAAAGCGTGGGTTTTTTTTTTCATTTTGAACGATTAAGTATTTAAATTACACTTTGTCAAATTCTAAGAATGGAGTTAAATTACCTCTCAGTCTCATTAGGATCACTATGTGATTCATGTTAGATATTCTTACATATTTTCTTTTTAATGTAGGTAGTTCATAAATAATTAGTAATTTTATGAATTCAAGGTTGCCTACCGTTCTCATATCTAATACATAGATTAGCAAAACAGACGTCTCTTTTGTTTATATTTCCATTATTTTAGGGAAATATTTATTCAAAGTAAAATTAAATTGGTATGAAATGATGAATTACACGAATTGATTTTGCTTATCTATGCGTCTTATGCAATCAAAATCGAACCTAAGGATAGTTTACATGAGCTCAAGCTCGCCATCTGCCGTTGCGAGCGTGCAACCGTAGCGCAGTAGTGTTGAGAGGAAGAGTTGTTGCAGTAACACCCCCCCTCGGCGCGTACCCGCAGCCCCAGCCGCCTCAGGGGCCCTTCCTGCCTGCGCCGCCGCACCAGACCACGCCTCAATATGGAAGTAAGTGGAAGGGTGTGTTAAATAGGCACTTGAGAAAAGAATAAAGATGAATGTTGTCATAGATCTAAGAGGTAAATGTTCGTGAGTTTGTTTGTTGTTTTTGATTGTGATTAATAATATATTTAGTCATTTTTATTGACACCCAGTGAAGTGATCACGTGTCAGTTACTCTTTTATAAAGAAGGAACATCTGAGGCAGCCATTATCAAATCCCACTTGCGATCGGAGCAATTGCTTCGACGTCTAGGGTCGACTTTCCTACTTTTCGCAGTCTTAGGCATCCTTTGTATTGACCATTAGGAAGCATGTTTTCCTTCATAACGTGAAACATGCTTTCTTGGGCTTGCCCTTCGACCGGGACAAGGCGGAGGCGCCATGGCTAGACTTTGTTCCCCACATAATTAGCCGGACTCCGTAAAGCGTGGCTGTGCCAGAGTAAGCGACTCTGCAGTTTGTCTGCTACATCACGGACATGAAGACTGTCGCTGACCTTCCGCATGACGCCACACATCCACCGTAGTATGAGCATCTAAATCAGTATGATATACAGCGCGTTCCATTAGTAGCTCACAACGCCTAAAATGCACCGTTAGCCACAAGGCGACCGCGGTCGTTGTGGTCGTTGCGAATGCGTCACTAATGATATCATCATTTTCGATCACACAGCGCTCATAATGACCCATGTCGTGAGGTGGGTCAAATAACCGTTCCACTTGGGTTTATGCTTGTAACGCCGGCAAGCAAGTGTAACGGGAACAATCGTGAACGCGGTCGTTGTGAGTCCCTAGGAGAACGTAGCCATAGTGTGCAGTACGTGGTGTAGCTATACCGAAAACTGGAATCATTAACATGGTAGAGATTTGTAGCTATTCGGGATCGGCAGTGGTTGATCGTGTGAATTAGAAATAATGAGCACTATGAAATATATAAAGGCATTTAATAAATTTAATGCCATGCATGACGACAGTCATGACTGGACAAAAAAAACATGAGAAACTGCATATGCACACTAGGTCAGAAAACTGTCTACATGGTGCATGCGTTCCGTCCAGGAACAAACCCGCACCCTTTGAGTTTGGGACACGTGCCATACCCTAAGCGAGTTACCAAAGCGTTGGATTCGCTCCTGCGTCCTCGTGATAGCCTGTATCGTGTTATGTTATCCAGGCGGCAGTAACCGCCTTCCATTAGGCAGGCCATCTGCTTCTGCCAGTTTCGCAATAAAAAAACTACTTAGCAACTAATTCATACACGTGACATTATGAGTTGTTGCTGTCTTCAACTGTACGAGACCAAAACTCTTGCCTGCTCCCTGCTCCATTAAGACTCTCTTAAGCGCGCCAAAGAGTTGCATTGGCCGTCGTCAGCCAATAACCATCCACTGCTGGACGTAGACCTCCCCAAGTCGGCGCCACTCATCACGGTCTTCTGCCTTCCCCATCCAGCGCCCACCGGCGACGTTGTGAAATAGTGAAACTCGATTCCGACATGTAATACGATTTCGGTTGCAGTGGCGGGCGGGTCTCCGTACGGCGTGACGTTCGGCGGCGCGGGCGCGGGCGCCGGGGGCGTGTACGCTCCCCCGCCCTACGAACAGTTGCAGCATCATCAAGCAATACCAGCGCTTAGTCAGCAGCTGCCGGTATAATGCAATTACTTCATTTTATAATTCATGCAATTGGGATTGTTCACTTTTTTCAATCTAGCTATTTGAAAACCATTTCGAGGAATAGTGTCCCTAATCATTTCTGTGTAGTTAAAATTCCATAAAACATATGATCTTCTTGTATTTTGTAAGAAATGCGTTTGACCTTACTAAATCCAATCAGGTGGGCCATCTGCCTGTTTGCCTGCTTCAGGTGTTAAAAAAATTCTAGCTGTACATTATTAGATTTAAGTTCTATAACATGGATTTTCCCTAAAGACCATTTAAAAAAAATTAACGATAATTGTAGAAAATAATAATGGTTGAACACGAAAAATCATAAGCCTAGCTAGCGACAAAAAACACTAAAATGATCACGATGCGACGTAATGAGTAATGACAGTGACATTTAAATAGCAGCACAGATTACTATGATTGTATATAGATAAAACTTACTTTTATTATTTTTGTTTTCTAGGCAAAGAAATCAATTTAAACTTGTCCCTTATGACGTCATCGGAGAAATAATTTTAAAATCGAATTATAATAAAACTAACGCTTAAAATACAAAAATATTCATATTAGTATCTTAAAATACCCTATTTTACGTAATAAAAATATAAAATCAGAGGGTAATTTTTGGTGAACAATTCCCATTGGGTTTTTGAATTATTATTTTTTTGTTATTATCTTATATAATAATATATAAAAATTAATTGCTGTTCGTTAGTCTCGCTAAAACTCGAGAACGGCGGGACTGGTTTGGCAAATTTTAGTTTTGACTTGTTTGTGGAAGTCCAGGGAAGGTTTAAAAGGTGAGTAAATATGAAAAAAAAATGCTTCCAATATAGTAAAAACAACAATTTCGCTTTCTCTTAGAAACTATTCCTACCTGCCAAACATTTGAGTTTTGTCCCGCCGTTTAGAAAACAATAAAACTAAAACGTCATTCAGAAATCAAATAAAATTTAAAAGTAAATTATTTTTACATTTAGAATGTCAAACATTTTATGTTCATCCCGTCGTTCAGAAATCAACGATTTTTATTTATTGCCGGGTCCAGTAAGTAGCGCACGTGTGACGTCACTATGATATACAAAATCGACTCCTCTACAGATTTGCTTATTATATTTGTAGATTACAATGTATATTTTCGTGTATAGATGTACAGCCCAGCAGCTGCGATGTACGCCGCCGCGGCGGGCTATCCCGGCTACATCGGCTATCCGGTGCAGTACTACCCGTACTACCCGACGGCCGCCGTCCAGCCTTCCATCCAGCCTCTGCGGCCCACCATCATGATCCCTGTGAGTAGAACGCATTCAATTATCATCAGACATACGTGTAGCGTCCGATTTCCATACTATGGCGATGGGATAAATTTCAGATTGCTTTGACGCTCAAGGGTCTAGATCCAGCAGCAACGATATAAGCATTGTACGTATCTGAGTCTGCAGCTAGCACCTTTTTTACTTGATGTCGAGATTTTGGCGGAATATCGTGTTTATAAGCGCGCGTTTCTTTCGTCGTTATTGCACTGGTATTGCCACTCCGCCTTGATCAGTACCTACTGCTGACAGTAAAAACATTGATATCTCGATATTACTAGAAAGCTACAACACTTGAGCACCCATCAAATCAAAATTGATACGATATAGTAACGATACAAACATACACATTGTAATATCCCCAAACTAAGCAACTTTATATTTTGATGTGATAGAGCCATGCTGAAACCGGTGTCCTGACTACAGCTCTTGGGGTCAGCTGAATCCGTGTGATACCACGCGAACACAATATTGGCATGGAACCGCTAACCTTGAGCTAATTCTGATAACCCTCTTTCTCTTCCCCCTATCCTATCCTGGCTGGCAACTCGTTGGCTTCACATCTGGTGTTGCAAACTACTTCTGATCAGGTGGGCCGTCAGGCTATTTGCTAGTATCGCAAAAAAGAATTGAGGATCCCAGCAATAAAGGAATGACAGTATCCATTACCCCCATAAAGATGCATTTTTTGAAGTTATACTTCTTTAGGCGCGTTAGGGAAAAATGATGAGAGTTAAATTTACGACGCGCGCGCACAGCGTCACACGAAAAATCTACACCATGAAGTTAGCTATAGTCAACCGACATCCTGAAGTTAGCTATAGTCAACATTTTAGTTTTTCAGGATGGCCGGGTGCAGTATGGTGGTTGCGTAGCAACGAGTTGTTGATAGGTGGATTGTGAGACGAGCATTGTAATATTTCAATACTTTATTGTGTTTTAATTAATATACGAGTTTGATGATTTATAAATCATTTATTTAGTATCCTACATATATATATATATATATATATATATATATATATATATATATATATATATATATGTAGGATACTAAATAAATGATTATATATTATATATATATATATATATATATATATATATATATATATATATATATATATATATATATGTGTATTAAAGTGATCAACAAAATCAAAGGATTTATTTTAATTCTAATTCCAGTGAATTAAAAAAAAGGTTATTATATCACTTTTTCTAATACTTGGGTGTGATTGTGTGTTTATTTTTCTAAGTTATTTAGATTTAACCTCAGTTTTTGATTGTATTTTTCAATACGGTCGGTTAAATAAATAAAGCCCCTACCACGGTCAAATCGACCGTGGTAGGGGCTTTATTTATTTAACCAATTTAAAGAAGTATAACTTCTAACGCGTGTACATAAGTACACAGACCCCACAGACCCTTTTTTTCTGACGTGTGTTCGTATCGGTCCGGCAGCAAAACGGGTTCGAGGCGGGCGGCCGCTTCGAGGGGCTGGCGCAGACGCTGCTGCCCCCCGCGCCCCCCGGCGTGCCCCCCTCCCCGGCGCACCTCGCCGCGCTACAGCCGCACCAAGTGCTGTGAGTAACACACACACACACATCACAGAAGGAGATAGTCACGTTACGTGGACTAATTTATTGAGGTTAAATCTTTGACCAGTCCACGTACGTGATAATATAGATAATTATTTATTGTACAGCATTACAGATAACTTGACCTAGTAATATTCTGATTGTGTATAAAGGGCTAGTGATTTCACATTTTGCTGATCTCTGGTTAAATAACATTGATATAAAATAATTCACTTTTCACTATAGTCAAAGTAGTACTCAAAAGAATTGACATCGACCGTTCAATTTCACCAGACTGCTATTTCACAAAAGGTTGACGCGCCATGAAGAATAATATAGCTAAAGTAGATGGCGAACTTATTTGATGAAAATTGAACCTTACTTTTTTAAACGTTAGGCATTAATTTGCTTGAGTTATTTATAACGCCGTGAAGTAATGTCGAGAGTGCATCGCATATTATTTTATTTCACAGTTCCAATAATCGCTTGCAGTTTTAGTCGTCACCGTGACACGTCGCAGCACTATTATTTTATCGTCAATACCAAATACCGGGTGGTGGTTTGTCACCGATCAAATAACAGTGACTACATGAAATAACTTCACGGCAATATATTACAGTAGCTGTAATTTTCGTCACTACAAAGGGCGGTTTTATGCTAAAAGGCAATCTCTTCCAAACAACCTGTGGCAGGAATGTATATAATATAATGATAGATATCCCTATGGTATATATGGTATCTTCCATAAGAAGAATGTCACATTACGTGGACTATTTTGTTGCTGCATAATTTGGCAAGGTTAAAATTTCGACCAGTCCACGTAAGTGATAGAAAATAGTTACTATAATGAGAGATATTAACGGTATAGCGGGGTTTCTAAGTAAAAGCTGATTCCGCGGCGTTTTCTACTACTATGGGGATCGTTTTGTTATCAAATAAAAGTAATTCACTCAAATTCAAGTCAAACTCAAGTTTTTTCGAGATTTATGAAAAACCTATTTTCTATTTAGTTTTTGAAAACTATCACCATTTTTTTTTTTCAAAATATGTGTTTTACAATTTTTTCTGCTCACTAATTTATTGAATTATTTGAAGTGGTGGAACAGTGTCAAAAAAATAAAAACCGTGTTTTCTTGACACTTTTTCATCACTTCAAAAAAATTGAAAAATTCATGAGTACCTAGGTAATATTACAAAGTTATGAAATTTAGCATCTTCGTTTTTCATTTATAGGTGGCGTTAAATACAGACAGAGTCTTGGGAAGGTCTGTTGGCGAAATATCGACTACGACTGCATACACCGATCAAACAGACAGGCAAGCTAATTCCGTTCAATTGTATTGAAGAATACACAAAAATGATTTTTTGAACATTTATTTCAGCATATGAAATAAAACAGGGAAAGCAATTATTATACTTTGTTGAGTATACAATAGTTATATTATAATCCTTTTTGTTATTATTTCGTTTTTAATATCAAGACAATGAATATCAAGGAAATGTACAAGTTTTCTTATTTATATTGAGTTAGAGTAAGTTTGTAGGCTTCTTTAAGAACCACAAATAATCCTTCAAACTTACTCAATATGAATAATGATAACATTTCAGTAGTAATTCAGTTAAAATTCTATCATCATCTATCTTTTAAGCTCACGTGTGAATAATGTTGCTATCTCACTCGCACACCACTTACGAGCGAGTGAGAAAGAAGATAGTGATTCGAAAGTTGTTTCCTTCTATTTATTTCTTTTAGTTTGAGCTTTAAATTGTAAACAACTTTGGTTCATAAAAATTATTTGTTATATTTTCAACAATGTGATTATAATCAATTACATTTTTATGTATATAAAATTCTTTACAAAATCAACATTTAAATGAACTATGTAATTAGGTAATAAATAACACATACGGTGTTTGCAAGTCTTCTTGTCGGTGTGTCTATCATCCTTTTAGCCCGTTTATATAAATGACTGTGATGTTGCAGCAGTGTGCAGTGCGAACCAGATTTTCGAAAAGAATATATAATAATATATATTTATATGTTTTGTTCACATTTTCTGTTTCGTCATAATACTATAGTTGGTTAGTCTAATAAATGTACCAACTAATGTTAAGTTTTATCTTTTAGACATTCCGGTGATACTGAAACAAATTGAGAAGTCTTGCATTTGAAAAGTCTTCTTAATTTGAACGGATTACCGTTGCATGAAGTTGCGAGTAACTTCTTCTAGAGTATATCGACTTAATTTTTAAAGATAAATATGAAATATTGCAAAATAAATTCAAAAGGTATTAATTCAAAGGAAAATTGAACAAAATCTTCATAAAAACATTGAAGATGTTTGAGATTATTCGAGATTAGTTTTTATAGCTCGCTGCATGGTGGTCCTTGGAGGATTGGCTATAATGTTTCAAATACCAGAGTGTTGTACACTGTCCTACCATTTGTTGTAGTTATGACAAGGCAATATTAATCGCCTAAAGCATTACCAACTCGAGTTTAAATAATCGTTTTGTGAATACTTTTTTTTATCAATTAATAAATCTATATCATTTGCTAAAAACATATTAAATTGAAATATAATATCGATAGTCTTTCCATTAGATGATTCACAAAACGACAGTATTATGTCTCCCTGGAACAATTAAGTATTAGCCACTTGATAGGCATATCTTGAATCTTGCCTTTGTAACTGGTATGCACTGCACTAATGCATTTAAATCGCCCCACACTGTGTTTTGGTAATGGGGGGCGACTATCTCAACTCTATAGTATTATATTGGGGCGAATGCAGGCGGGACAGCCCGCGTGTACTAGCTTAGAAACACGGGTTTGCTTGTGTTTATTGCTTTAGAAAAATCACTAGGAGCATTTATTTCTTACATTGAGATTGCCATGTTAGTCCGAGATCCATGTGTTCATTTTTTTCATGTTATTTTTAATAGTCTAATATTATAATTGTAATTTTGGTAATACATCTGATGTTGCAAACGTCCATAGGTGAAGTTAACCACTTTCCACCAAGTGGGCCGTCTACCTGTCTCCAGGTATTGATAAAAAATATCACACCAAATGAATTTTCGTTTTACACTTGTAGGCTCACGGCCGGCAAATGACCGAAAATAACACACGATAATAATCTGAAATATTACTTAAAGTTTAGAACACTAGAATTATTACAATTTTAAATATAACACACTAATATACAGAAATATCAGGACGACTCCAAGAGTTCCATCTACACCTGTCAGGTGTCGGGAGACATCCGTTTACTGTTTAAAAGAATACTCTGTATCCGGTTATTGACTACTTTCGTCTCCTATACACATAATATTATTGATCACACACGAACACACACAACTAATTTAATTCCAATATAATTTTCACAAAATATTAATATATCAATAAAAATAATGATTTTTTTGAATCGTGATATTAGTTATTAGAGGTATATATCATTCAAATTTCCCTTTGTGATCGTATCAAAAAGCTTTGCATTTTTAAAAGAAAATCTAAATTAATTTTGAAAGTATATCATTGACTGTCATCAAGAGTGCGTTCTTTTGGGTTTCCTGATTATAAAATAAAATTGAATATTCTTTGTTCATATTGCATTAAAAAAACTAGATTATTTACGTGGAAGATACGTCCATTAAAATGGTATCCATAAGAATATTTACAAGATTAAAATTAAACATAACAAAAGCAATAAACACAAGCAACTCGGTATTATTAGTTATTAAAAAAAATATAAAAAGTTTATAGACCAAGTTCCAACTGCGATAAAGTTTATAATGTTATTATTGGGCCATAAAAAATCTCACACCTGAACAATGAATATAGCGGTTATAAAATGGACTTCTACTAAAGCATATGCAAACTTTACAACTTCTCAGTAAGGAACAACAGTCTTGATGTTCGTAATACGATTAGATGGTGTGAAGCCAGTATAAAGACTACATAACTCCTTGAAAGGCTTTGAAATATTTATCCCAAATTGTCTTCAAGAAGTCTTATAAGGCTGAAATTTCGCTGGCAACGCCGAGAGGAAAATTCTAGTCCTGGTTCATGTAGCCTTGCAGCCAGAACTATAAATAATCCTAAAAACATAGAGCTTATATTCAGAATATAATGTTTTCAAAGAGAGGAATGATGCAAACATTTTTAAGACGTCGCCCAATATTAAATGATATAAGCTTTTTCACCGTGGGACCTCGGTGTATATTATAATAAACAATGAGGTTGTGCGTGACGTGTGTGCAAGTGAGACGGGCTATGCGTGCGAAAGGGAGCGAGAGAGAGAAATCGAATGTATCGTTTTGTAAGTATATGTATGTCTTGGTTGTTTCAAGAATTTTGACATTGTTAGACCACTCACTCAATTTTTAAAAGTAACTGCGTTTAATCATACGAAAATGTACTGATTTTTAAAACCTACGATTTGGATTAAAATAGCCTAATTTAAAAAATCTAGTTGCGATTCCTCGATAATTTTGTAAACGAACATTCTGTTATTTACTATGGTCTGCGATCGGTCTCAGATTTATCCATTATATATTACCCATAAAACCAGCATGATTTGCTAAGTTTGAGAATATTCAATGTGTTTGCACATTCTTTGTTTAAATAAGAATTATTCATTTATAATAATGAATTGTTGATCTGAAGGAATATGCAATCCAAAATTATTAAAATGATTTGTTGAGCAAAACGACGCCATCGAAAGTGAAAATGGAAGAGAGATTATTTATTTTTCGAAACTTGAGGTTATGTCACTTTGACATTGAAAACAAGTAAAGTAACGCACAGACTCTCGCGTGAAGAAAGTAAAGAAGGCGCCTGACATACGCTTCGGTAACATTAGGTGTTCTAACAATGTCGAATCAATAATCGATTCGTTATTGTATACAATGTATGTATATTTCCAATAGGTGGAATATATTAATAATTTTGAATATACAAAAACGGGTAATGTATAAGTATACAACGGCTGTTTATTAAAATAAATATAGCTTTGGGATTCATTATATTACTGGTATAAGAGATATTGGGGAGTTAGTCTTACAATGGCAACACTTGTCGTATGTACGACTATACGTATTTCATTCGTGGAGCTGCTATTTCAGCGTTAGGTAGGGATTATGATGCTTTCAAAGTGAGCCCAATTTGGATCCCGCTGAGCAAGTGACAATTAGTAGTAAATAAATTATTTCGTTCCAGTATTTGTTAGAATTCATAGTGTTGTGTCACAGCTGTTGACTGTCAAAATTGTTCGTCCAATATTTTATTTAATAAACAGCCGGAACTAATTTTAATATGATGGCAACACTTTAAATATATTTACAGAAAATTAAAAACTAATATAATTAGAACAAAAATCATGGAAGTTTGATATTGGATGTTGGGATCTTTTAAAGTCGGACAACTAGGGCATTATGAATTTGAAAGTTGTTTAGTGTTGCCATATAAGGAAGTTCTTTATATTTTTCTCGATATTTTCATTAGGATTTGATTTTTATATATATTTAAAAAAATGATTCAGACCTTGCGATTACGCGCATATATAATACAACGGAATCTCAGTTTAGATATTAAACGATTTAATGTTCTATTATTCTTTATTGCACCTTGATATTTGAATTAATTTATTCATTGAAATTTATTCACGTGGCAGAAGAGTATTAGGAATGGCAATTACCCAGTCACAATATAACTCTAATAAACTCCTGAATTACATTATTATTATTTTAAAAATTAATAAACTAGAAGTTAAAAAATAAAACATAAAAGAATTCAAAAATTACAGTTGTATGAATAATAATAATTCAATTGTTTCACTTTTGTTTATTTATGATTTATTTGATAAATAATCATGAAATGAAATTTAATGTATAATACAATCAGCGAAAACTTATTAAATTGCAAAGAAATTTATTAGGGCTATTCAATTTTAATTATAACAATGAAATATTGGTTGAAAATATAGAAAATGCAAGAGAAGAATTTAAGTAATATTTTTTAATTTAGGAGTGTTATCGGGGTTACACTTTTACAGGGCAATTTTTGGTATTTTCTATCACGGTATTAGCTACTAAAATCAGTTTAAAACATCACAGGCGATTTTGGTACTTGGCTCTGGTACTATAGCTGACGCAAAAGGTAATGGACAGATTTACAATAAATTCTAAAATATATTTTGATTTAATACTGATATTACACAGTTCAACGAAGTTGAATGAATTCGAAGAACAAGGACTGAAATGTTACGACGGCATTGAATGATTCACTTTTTTGTTTATATGGATCACTTTAGTTGATTCATCCAAATTGATCTGTCTAATGTCGGCTAGAAGAACAGGTGTTAAAATAATATCATCATGTTACTTTTAAAATAAAAAGGTTTTTAATTTTTGTTTAAAATATTAAGTGGCCATTCATTAATTATGGTTTGCATTGGATTATTAACTGGTTACTCAGCTGGTAAATTACTGTCCGAACGATGATAAGAACTTAAACCGTCAGTGATGCAAGTTAACTAATCTGCTTTTGTAATACTTTTGAAATTTATTTGTTTGGATTTTTTTAAATAGGGTAAACTATGTTATTGTTGACACTCCCTTAATTAATGATCGGGCAGCCTATTTTTTTTTTCAAAGAATGAAGAATTCAATATTTTTTATAGTTTTGTAACCGTGGACGTCGGGGCGGTGATTATATCGAATTTCGAAATTATTATAAGTGTATGCCGCGGAAGACCACGAGCCATAAAAATGACCCTAACTTTTAGAGGGCTTGCGTGGCACCATGGCAAGGCAACACAATAATACATTAAATTTAAAAGAAAACTCCAAATAAAAAATCTCGAATATGTTTTCATTATTATTTCTATATCTTACGCTGAAATCATAAATATACAAAGCGTTATTATCTTATTATCATAAATTAATTTATAAGGCAACAACAATGGTGTAATTTCTCCTACTTGAAAAGTAATTTAATGGTATTTACCAATTTTTTTAAAGTAATGAGACACTGGAAAATATTACTCTGTCCATCCATTTATTTTACACTCCATTAAGTTTTCTTTAAAATTTACAACTTTTCGTTCACAAAGACAATCTTAGTTACATGCCTACATAGAATAAACCATACCATATGGTACCTCACCAAATTAAGAAAATTAAAAATTGAAAGGCTGCCAATCATTTCTAGTGTCACCAATGGTATGTTTTACCCTATTTAATATGATATTCGTACGAATATCTGGCTTAAAGGCCTAGTTTCCAAGCCGTAAAAAAATTGTACGTATATTTGAATAAATAAAATGATCTTTTTATATATAAGAAAATAAGCCTTTTTCTAATGTATTTCTTGCATTTTTATCCCTTTGTTATAAATGAAATCATGTTTGTTGAATTTGTATTGGTTATATGGATTGCACTTATTCCATGATTGTTTGATGTGTTGAGCGAATTTTGAAAAAGCCAAAATTGTGTGTGTTGTCAATTGGGTTAAAAACAAAACCATGTAGTTCGAAACAAAATTTGGTTCATGTTGCAGCGCTCTAAACTTATCTGTGAAATAAAGAGCGTCGCTCCGTTCGCTCCGGTGTTGCTCACTATGAATAAGCATCAAAGACATTTGCATATATCGCAGTAATCTAAGATAATAATATATTATAATGCTCGGGTTCCATCTGGGTTAATGTTATAATTATTTACTGTAGCCATAATAATATACGTCTTATTTATAGCATTGAAAATAACGCCGTTAACGAGTAAACACCTTTTTTTGGAACTGGCAGCCCTAATTATACAAATTTCAACATGGCGGCTGTAGTTCTATTTTTGTCATTTCACAGATAAGTTTGGCGGGCTATATCGAGCCTTTAACACCATTTTATCGTAAGTGACACTAACCTAAGTTGGACCTAAGTATAATTTTAAACTATTGTTTTGTATTCAGACTTTCCTTAACCTAGCTAAAACTGAAAGTTTTAAAATAAAATAATACTTTAAAATACCTAGTCCAATAAAAAATATAATAATAATAATAAATAATAACGTCCCACTGCTTGGCTCGGGCCTCCCATTATAGGAGAAAACGGACAGTATACCCGCCACGCTTGTCCAAGGCGGCTTGGCAGGTTTCGCACATCGGTTATATCAATGTGAACATAAAAAAAAATACTTATTTAAGTATGCTTTTTTTTCACATTTCGATCTCGAAATGACGCTTATGATAAAATAGCGGTATAGGTTCGATATCTTGGCAGACATTTCCATATTACAGTGGATGTTAAAAAACGATAAGATTTTAAAATTCACTGTAAATAACTAATAAATTATAAAATTTATAGAGAGAGGTGGTTAGGTATTCAAATATTAATACTCGAGATTTGATCAGAAATTAAAACTATTTTATAGTTTATATTAGTTTTTTTATAGTTTACTAAATCACACGTTTAGGATTCTATCACTGAAGTGATGACTAAAATATTATTTTGAAAAATACTCTCGTACTTCCACTGCTGAAAAATTACGTTTAAAGCTCTCTGTAGGTTTAAACCAGTTGATATGGATATACCAAAAAATATAAAAATTGAACCATATCCGTAAAATACAATCAAGAATAATTTTACAACATGACGGTACTGTGTTTTGTTGAAGTCATGGTTAAATGTAATAATGATACAAACTTATTTGTTTAGTTGTAAAAGCTTTAATTTGTAAATCTTGTGGTGACCGCCATCTTGTGATCAGTTCAACGCCAAACGAAATGGCGTCATGTTTATTCTCTATATTTGAATGCGCATTACAGACTTTATTGTTTATAATAAAGTCCCAAATGTGTTGTTTGGGTCATAGCTCACCGTTTAGACTGAAACTAATTATTTAAATTACATCGATTTGATTGTTTAAAATATTCACGATAGTTAAGAAATAGATCAGACTTTAAAAAATTAAGGTGGTATCTGGAGTTCATTATCTCTATACATTTCTTTACAGCGTATAAAACAACTCGTTTTCCTATAGATAATATTTCGAGGAAGGTAAAAATATATATACAGTGTAAACTCTATATAACGCCACGAAGGGACTTCATTTTATGGCGTTATAGAGAGTTGTCGTTAATGGAGAGTTGTCGTTAATGGAGAGTTGTTTTTGTCTGACAGCAACTTTGTTGTATTTTTTTATTTATTGTATTCATATCTTGCGATATCGAGGCATCTTGGTGATAAAGGAAGTACTTGAAGCAAAGCTGAGATAGTGAACTCCGTCTAGAAGCCCCCTTGACATGGCTGTTTGTTGTCTTTGTTTTTAATAGGATATTTCATGAAAAGTGCATTTAAGTATAAGTCTGGTCTGTGTGCACCTGGTCTACGCGCGTGACCTGTGGCCCTCGAAATGAGCGTTTGTTACATATTGTAAGTGTAAGTGGGTTTTGCTCAAACATGTGGATCTAGGCTTGCGAGTCACGTGCAATATATAGCATAATTATTATTTTGTTTCCAATAAAATTATTAAAATCGAAAATGTTGTTTTTAATTTATATCTAGCTATTATTTACCTTGTTATTTTCTAATAATCGACATAATCACACATCTCCTTTCAGTTCTCGCCAAGAACTCCACATAGGCAGAAAGGTTTTGTAGAGGTATAGAACAAACTACTATATAACTACTAAGATGCTAGATGTGGAGTTACGCGAGCCTGGCGGGGACTTTTTGTATTGTGAACATTAGATGCTAAAAATAATAAATGTTTTATAATGGGTTTAAAAAAAATAGTTTCACAGAAATACCCAAGCGCGTCAGATATTCAAAAGGGATGTTAATTAAACCTTTTTTTCATGACACACCATCCTCGGGCCTGGGGGGAAGGCTCGCCAAGGGATGTGTGGGACTCTTGATCGACCGTATGCCCCCATGACCTCCGAACGGAGGGCAAAGGGGATGGCCGGCCGTCAAACTACCCACTAAACTTAACCTGCGCCCCTAGCTCACACGCTTTTACATGGCGCCACAGGAATTGGACCAATGGGTACTACATCTGTGACGCCCCCGCTTGTCGACGAACTCAGGGTGTCCTGCGCGGAAGGACACCCTCTTCAACATGTTAATTAAACCCTAAAGTGACTCCTATTCAAAAGACTGACGATTTGGAAGCGACCTAAAGTCATGGCCGATTTTTTGAAAAGCAAAAAATACCTTGAAGTACTCGAGGATATCAGATTAATATACAGACGATTCAGTTTGATGCCCTTGTGCTGAACCATAATCTGTCAATTATGTCGAGGAATTTCCTTAAATTGAGGGTTTAAAAAAAAAGAAGAATAAAAAATAACCCCACCCTAGAAGGGTTTATAATATGGTGGGGGTACACAATAAGGTGCAAGGTTTATCCCCTTATGTTTTTCCTCCACGCTCGAGTAAATCCCAAAATCCCCGCTTGGCCTCTCATATTACTCGTGGCGTGTAATGAATTTCTTATGAGACATGTAAAGGACTACAGAGCGCCATCTAGTGACTGTCTTACAAGTTACGGCTCTTGCTATTCAGTACTAGATGACAAAACCTGGCTAGAGCGCATTTACCTGCCTGTATAATTTCAGTGATTTTATAAAAAAAACTTGAAAGTACTGTTCATTAAAATTGTATCATTTGGTTGAACACTGTAGTATTTAGTAGTTGATCGTTTTCAAGGATTTTTTTTGTTTGTGTTCATAATTTCAACCGTTTAAAACGATTCCCCTTTTCAAGCTGGCACCAGTAGAACTTCCTCGTTGCATATTAGTCACAAAATTGCGAAGCGTTGCGATATTTAAGTAGGTACCTTAGTAATCAAATGTGGCTATGTATTTGCAAGATAATGTTTTTAAGATTCCGCTCGCAGGTTTGCCGATGACTACTTACAATTATTGTATTGTATGTAACTATTTAGCAAAACTATTTATGTAACCTTTTTTGTCAACCCTTCTGACCATCGACGAGTGACGTCATGAGACTATCGGCAAACCTTCTGCGCACACTTAATATAGTGGAATATTCCAAAAAAGGGCATTTTTACGTGTTACATGTAGTAAAACAATGAAAAACTAACAACAATACCATTTATTGGTTATACAGGTTTTTAAATATAGCAACAATCATAGGTTAATTTGGCTATCATCTCATAGTAAGGATTGGAAATATATGAACGGCAAATACATCGCTTCTAAATACTAAACATTTTCGAAAATCTAACAGTTCTTCTAACATGCACACATTCTTACAATTTTTATACAACATCAAAGTTGCTTCATTAATTTCTAGCTAAAAATGGAAGACTGATTATTCCTCATATTTGACATTGGAAATATATTCCCCTTAAATACTAATTTTAACTACTTTAAATGGAAGTACAACACAGTTTTATTTATTTATACATACCTACTAGTTGTAATGAGTCTAAAAGTGTATGTAGAAAGTTTATAAAAGTCCTCAACAGATGGTGAAATTTAAAAAAATACACATGTTCGCACAGAAAAAGCGGACAAATTTGGATTATCATAAGAGAAACAATAAAAATACTTCTGCATCTGCTAAACTAGATATCAGATTCTGTAATAAATAGATACTGACTAATTAATAACACAGCTATAAAATTAACAATAGCACTTTTATTGAATCTATTATTAAAATCAATAACCTTTCAAATATACAGTGCCACCTTAATAATCGATAACGGTACTAATGTATTAGTGCACAATTTGTAAAGCAATATATAATTACTATTACACAGTAAATGGAGACAAATCACTACTTATTTACACTTAATAGTTTTATAATTTGACACATAGTTTCATATCCTCCATAACATTCCAGAAAATATGTTATTGAAACAACTTACCACATATTTTTTTATTTAAACAAACATACAAACGTAAAAGCTGAACTATCAATCATTCATCATGTTACAATGATTTAATTATACCAGTATTGAAATAATGAATTAGCGGCCTTATTCATATTGAGTTAGAATAAAGCTTAAAACATACTCCAACTCAACACGAATAAGACTGTTCATGTTCAAATTATGATTTTTAATAGTTTTGTAATAACATTTTTGTTATCTTTCCTGACTTTATACTTAAATCGAATTTACAAAAGAATTCTAAAACCATGCTCTAAATTTGCCACTCTATGAATTTATGATAAAAATTACGTACATTAAGATCTAATATCCACTACCTGTTCATCTTTTTTTATCAAAATATGTTACTAACCAAAGATCTTGTAAGACAAACTCCTTGCTAGAACATCTTTTACTAGTAAGAACCTTTACAGTTTTGAAAAAAAATCTGATACACTGTAAAACTATATAGAGAAGCAAACTAAACAAACATGAACCTTTAAAAGTAATTATTTAAATATACTTTAATTATAAAATCAAACGCCGGTTGGTGTTTGACGAAAAGAGTAAATATTCGCACATACAATTATTCAGCAATCTTAGCATATTCTATTCTACAGTTTCTATTGTCATGTCACATTTCATTTTTATTATATTTACATTATAAAACTACTTATTGATATTACTTAAAACTGATTAATAGTGTAATAAAATTAAGTGCTCACATCTAATACATACCTTAAAAAATAATAAAAACAAATTTCTTTGAAACAACAATAAAGACATATTATTATCACACCACTTTCCCACAGGACAAGATCTTGGATACACTTTTCGCTTCAATGTATAATATTCCCTAAAATTAAGTTTATGTTACTAATGCCCTTATAATGTGTCGAAGAGCAAATGTTATTTTAAATAAAAATTAAAATTAAATAAAAAAAATTAAAATTTAATTAAAAATAATATTTTAATTAATTTTTGTTTTCCTATTTATATGTATCATGTACTGCGTTAAACAATTTATAGTATAAATTTCATTTCTCGTGTATATTTTTATATGTACAATTTAAAAATACCGATATATAATCATTAGTCCTAAAAACATTCCAAACTAAAAAGTAAAAATAAACTAAGACACATTATTAAGGCAAGAGTTATTTAGAATAACATTTTACCCTTGGTATAGTGAACGACAGCGATTGTGAATTATCATATATTTATTGCAACATTACACAAACAGATCTTATACACATATCTAAAATATAATATTAGCAATAAAGATAACTATACATAATAAATATATTAAGTATAACAGTTGTCCAGTAAATATCTAAAAAAACTCTTAAATCCTACATCACTAACAGGCGGCACATGGTATTTTTCTCTCTTCTTTTGATATAGAAAAATACTATTATTAAACTTCGTATGAACTTGTTTATTATTTATAATACAATTCATCTCAATAAAGAATTTATAATACGTCTATAACTTTATTATTAAATTATTTGAAATTAATACAGATTAGTATAAACATGTTTGAATTGATAAAATCGGGATTAAAGTTTATTTGTATTATCTATATCAAAACTTAAAAAAAGAATAACCAGTGTTGCCTCTTAGAAGTGTAGGAGCTTTTCCGTTTTTTTGCTGGACAATTATTATTTCTGGTATATTATGCTATAAATATTTTTTTCATTTGCATAGGTTTGAACAAGTCTTATTGGATTGACTGATTATTTTCATAATCTCATGAAACCGTTGAAATATGACTATGATTATTATTTAATACGAAACAAAGCTTGCTATTAAAACTACACTTATAAATACTTTATGTTTTATGTTTCTTAGTTAAATACTACTGAAACAAATGTCCCTGGTCACAGAAATCCACTGGATCCTACTAGTCCACAGAATATATTACTTACATTCCAATCCCTACTAGAATCAAAATTTACAAAAACAAAGAATGTGGATACGAATTTGTAATTTTTAATACGAGTGCGACAGTAAATAATAAATAACAAAACTTGATTATCCAAACAGCGTAACGTAAGTAACATTGTGTAAAACAATCATTTTTCCACATGAAAACTTTCTTATTGAATCATTGTTAAATAGGTGGTAGTAGGTTAAATATTTCCATTATGATTTTCGCACACTTTTTAAAAAATATTCTACTGTAGATAGTTCAATGTGTCGTTTTAGACAAAATAGCTTTTATTCATTCTCATTTTCTATCCAAGCTCAAACTAGTACCTTGAAAAAAAAACATTTAAAGTCTCAAAGACAAAACAAAGCGCCTTTAGCGATCGATTATGAAATTAATATATCTTTAATAATAATAACAAGCACCCGAAAAGCCTGCCTAAAAGTACACAACATATAAAATTTAAATACACACTTTAATTGGCAAAACGGGAGATAGTTTTGTATGTGATTTCTGTCTAAGTCCATATAATTGTATTAAATTTTGCATAAAAATATCACAAAACGCTAGATGAATCTAGTCAATTAGTTGAGGTCTATGTTATATATATTTGAGATATACATACATGCAGTGAGCTTACCTATACTAGAGTAGCAACGTCATAAAAATAATTCTTCAAAATGCGTAGCCACTTGCGAGTTTAAAAGACGTAGCTTTGAAATCTAATGTAATGCCAACAGTTTGCCAAAGTAAACTATATTTGTCTCGTTTCTTCCATAGTTCAACCAATTACGTTAAAATGAGACAAGGCATTGCTTTCGTGAAAACGGACAGAGTTGCCAGTAGTCAGAAATATCCCCAGATTAAACGTTTTTTTTGGCTTCTTTTTTATAGAATATAAAACTTACAATATATACTTAGTACACAATTATTATAAGAGTCTGTACATCGATGTTTTTCAAAAAATATTTTTAGTGAACTGGTTTGATTTGGTTTTCACGGCTTGCTTAATATCTTACTATAAGAAGACATTTTAATAAAACATGTGCAAAGGTTCAGTTAACGTTGAGGGCCTAAAATCGTCTACTTTCGAGAATCGCTACGTATCTAGATATACTAGTAAGACATAGCGTAAAGTTCCAATTTATATCTATACTTGCCAATTTCGTCATATAAATCTGCGAAGATGATCTCCCTCCCTCTGATAGTAGAATGACTGCCACTTTTGACTTAGACAAACAAATAAGGATCATTCTAACTGCTGCTGAACCTAACACTATTTTATGAAAATTATTGACTATCTAGTATCTTAAAAAAACAAGCATATTACAGTCGTTGCCGAAATCTTTTTATTAAAGCACACAAAATTTACTGGCGCACGCTTCCATCGTTACTTTTTCATGAACTACGCTCCAAAAATTGTTAAAAATAAAACCGTTTAAATTTTAATTCGTTTTACTGGTAACACCGATGACAAAAACAATGCACGATATATTATTTTGTTTTCTAATGTTATTTTAAATAATGCGATCAAAATTAAGCAAACTTACTTGTGAAAGCTAACGTCACTTGCTTTATTATCATTTTCGGACGTGATACACAACTTTTAACAGTACATTTCACCATTTTGAATATGTTTTTACGCTCGTCGCGTATACGTCACACTCGCTTAAAATATAACTCAGAACTGGGACCAGATATGCCTGCAGGCATCTTCGAAGTGGCAACACGTCGGTGCCGTAAACTGCGTTAGTTACTATAAGATCATTGCATACATGTATAAAAATTGAGATATTTGAAATATTTTGTTAAACGTTTTAAATATTCCACCGTAGTTGTTTGTAAGTTATTGATTTTATTATTTTTGACCTGAAATATATTTTTAATCTTTAATTTATAAAACATATATGGACATATGTATTATATCTAAAATTGTTTTTAGTTTTGTTAAGTGAATGCCACCTATATAATTTTAAAATAATCTGTCACTTCTAGAGATTTTCTAACTATAGAAATATATATATCATATACTCGTATTAAATTGTGCTTTAAGCCAAAATGCAAATTACCATAAAATTTAAAAGAGCATTAAAATGCTGACCAAACTTTCATTCGACGAATTTCAACTTCATATCAATATTATAGATTAAACATTTACGTATACTAGACACAAAGAATATTATATAGTTAAAATATACCACCATTCCCTTTAAAATATTTTCAAACATTTAAGCCCCGAAACATTAATTACACAATACTTAATATATTTTCATTTTTAAATATAATTATATATTTCATTTTAGCTTTTTCTGCTTAGTATAGTACATGCAATTATTATATTGTAATATATCATCTATCATCCATACAATTACATAACATGTAAGACGGCTTATACAATTTTGATATAGAAAAGTCTATAAATATGACACTTGTTTAGAAGACACTATTGTACAAATTTATTAAAAATAAAATAAATGTACAATTAAATTAGAACTCGTTGCTCAAAATAATATATTATAATTAATAATTACTCAATAAAATGTTCTAAAATTTACTATACTTAAATACATGACTATGATTAAAAAAACTCTCAACACACCATACTATGACTACCATAGACTATCAACATGGGCGATGAAGCCTTTATAGAGGAGACTAAACATTACACATACTACATTCATATATGAGGAGTGTACTTAAAAACCCCCTGGATTTTGCATCCCTTAAATTTGTTTTAAAAAATTAGTCCTTGAAAATAATTGATAAATCCTTTTTTTAGCAAAAGTTTTGTAGTTCGCGAAAAAATTTATAACCATTCTTAGTCAGAAACATATGGCAACATAATAGTCATATTTTCATATAAAGCAGCAAGAGTGGAATTTCATTTAGTCTAAAAACTACTTTACATTCGGATATTGGATATATTATTTTTCAAGATTCTAGTTCCAATACAATGAATTAAACTATAATTTTTTACTACAATCGAAATTACTTAGGGTTTTTAAGGCTTTCACAGTGTAATATATAAGCCTAAATTCAAATATAGAAAAAGCAAGTGTGGAGTTTATATAAGTATTGGTAAAAAAAGATTGTCCAGCGGTTAACAGTTGACAAGTCTATGATGTAAAAATCCTAGCGAATTAATTTAATTTTTGCTACTCATCAATAGATGTCGCTAGTCATATTTTTTTTAAATATTTACGTCCATTAAAATACATCATTCTCATACAGCATATATCCATGAATAAATACGTCAAGTGTTGATGTTATCAATAATTTCGGTACGAACCTGCTTCCTTTTACGTTTTTAGTGAACAATAGTTTAAATAATGTCAATGTTTTTAAACATTCACAAGATATACAATTTTATTATTTCTGCTTGTTTTAATTTGAAAAATGATCTAAAATAAAAATCTACCATCGACAACACAGACTTTGTGATATTTATTACGGCTTTTTAAACAAGTTCTATAAAAGTGTAAGTGGCAGTATATTTAAATATTACAAAAAAAATCGTACATCCTCTCGACGTTAGATGTCGCTAAAAGTATTAAAAGGAAGCAAATTCGTGTCAGAGTTGCAAGCTTAGTCCACAATGATGTCCTGTCCGAGGCGGTCCATCTCTGACAGGAGGAAGTCCACGTCCTTCTCGGTGACAGCCGCCGACGATATGATGTTTCTGAAAGCGATCATAAAATAAATACACATCTCCATTTTTATATTGTTTAACTAGGATTTACCCGCAACTTTGTACACGGTTAACTTCGAATTGCCGCGGATTCCCCGGAGACAAATTATAACGGCATTTCAAAAAGAATGTAAACTATCGTTTTAGTGAAAATTGTATCGGAAAAAGCCAATTTTTATGCACCCGAACAACTTCAAATAACTCCCGGGAACACACATTTTATAACATATCGATTGGTGAAAAAACCGCATTGAAATTCTATTTTTTTTCAATCTGGTCATTTTAAATAATTCCCAGAAAATTTTCCCGCGGGATTCCCTGGATAAAAAGTATCGCAGATTTCAAGTGTAAGAATTTGTTGTTGATCAGCAAAAACCTAGTAGTTTTTACGTGAATTCCGAACAAACAGACAAGAAATCTAAAAAAATTGTATCGCGTTTCCATCGTTTATGTTCCAATGTGTTTAGAATTTTATAACATTATAGATTAAGATCAGTTATAATTAAGCTTTCTTTGTTTCCACGTGCGTTGATACTAAGCCGCTGAAAATATGCATACGTTCCTAGCAGATATTTGTGGTTTTACCTGTCGATACTTTGGGGCCATGGGGTCCAAAAGCTCACCGCCTTTATCGAGACTTATCTACACGGTAAATAGGAGTCCCACGCGACCAAAAGGCTATCTTGTATTTTGGGCAACACTTAAGCGTTGCCATCCAACATGGTAACACGTTTTGGAAACGTTCCCAAGTGACAGTGATTGGGAACTATTTAATATTTGTATTTTTTTAAGCTATATAATATATTAATTGTATATTTTAATTAATATAATCTAGTCTCTTAAGGTTTTGAGGAAAACAAAGCAACCATTTATAATTGTTTTATTATTGTTATAAAACTATAAAAAAGTTTTAAAATTATCCAGCTTTGAGTTTGTTTTATCTCACCTGAAGAAATTCGGCCGCCTGTCGTCAGGCTGGTAGCCCACCATGATGGTGCCCGCCTGCATCATCTTGCCCTTCAGCTTTGCGCACACCTTGACATTAAAGCATATATATATATATAAATGAATACATGAAAATCTAAAGCCGATATTAAATTTCGATAAATCAATCAAAATCATCCATATATTTAAGTTAGTTTATTTTTAATGAAACTTTTCACATGGTTTAGCTTTTATTAAGGTTCTGTTGTCAAAGACTGTATAGTTTTATAGTCACAGATTTCGCCAAGGTTACACTGTTAATGACATTTCCATCCATATATTATGCATTAAAGGATTTTTGTTTTCTCGCACGACAATTAACAAGTGATATATGACCTGTTTGTGAGACTGGTGCTCCACTCCATGGCGAAAAACCAACTACATCCTAATTATGTGTGTATGCGTGAGTGTATATATAATCATACTAATTAAGTTAAGATATGCGTAAATATAAATTCGTCAATCAAAATTTAACGTGAAATGTTGCCACTCACATTAAACAGTTAGATAAATAAATGTAATAAAAGAACATTGATCTGAAGGATGTGTTTCAAGCGAATCGTTGCAAATAAAATTTTAGCCTATTGTGTATTGTAATCCTTAATGGCTAATACATATATACATACATACATAACTTCACGCCAGGTCCCTTGCGGGGTAGGCACGAACAACAGAGCGCCATTTAGCTTATTCTTACACACCTCACTTGCTTCTTTGACATTCATAGTTCTTGTCATGCACGCTCGTCTGTTCTTAAGGCTCCTGACATCACCTTCTGCTAGTACACGATCAATTTGATCATGGAAGGTGTGTCGTGGCCTTCCGCGACTTCTGCATCCATCCACTTTTGCATTGTATATCTGTTTAGTCATTCTTTCATTATACATTCTTTCCACATGCCCGAACCACCGGAGCATTCCTTTCCTTACCTTCACCCCGACACTCTCTTTCAGACCAACTCTCTTTCTTACTTCGGTATTACGAACGCGGTCCGCGAGCGTCACTCCGCAGATTTTGCGCAGTGCTCGCATCTCGACCGCGTTTACTCTACTTTCGTGCTCTCTATTCCATACCCAACTCTCGCTTCCATACGTGAGCGTAGGTACCAGCACCGCGTTGTGTATGGCAAGCTGGGCCTTCTGGCTGAGGTTCTTAGCGCCTAGAAGTTTACCTAACGCTCCATTCACACTATTCCCCAAATTCACTCTTCTTTCTATATCAGCGGTGTACCTTCCATCCCTGCTAAAAGCACATCCGAGATATACAAACTCATTCACTTGTTTCAGCATAACATCATCGACCATTATCCTTGCATTCGTTCTGGTTGTTTCTCTTTCAAACACCATCACCTTTGTTTTCTTCGCATTCAAACGTAAGCCTCTCGCCTGACAGTCATCTTTCATCATTGTGACTAGTGTTTGCAGTTCTGATGGCGATTCGGCTAAAAGCACGGCATCATCCGCATAAAGCAAGCTGCTAACAACTAGATCACCCATCCGCACCCCCACATCCATCAATCTTAATCTCTGGAGACAGTTATCCAGATATAGGACAAACAGCAAAGCCGACAGCACGCAGCCCTGCCGGACGCCAATATTGACGTCAAACCAGGGCGACAGGCTGCCGTCCACCCGCACGCATGTCATACAGTCCTCGTAAGTGGACTGTACAGCACGCAGCAAATGGCCATCAATCCCATATCCGGGCAATATGTCCCAGAGGTCCTTCCGCACAACCCTGTCAAATGCTTTCTCTAGATCCACAAAACCGCAGAAAACCTTCCGGCCCGTAGCCAGCTGCTTCTCCACGATATTGCGGAGCGAGAAAACTTGATCCATACATCCCCTTCCATTTCTGAAGCCTCCTTGTGCATCCCACAGTAATCCATCGGATACCACTCTCATTCTCCTTTCAACAATTTTCGCATACACTTTAGATGCTGTGCTGATCAAACTGATGGCCCTGTAGCTGGCGCACTCCATACGTGACCCCTTGCCTTTATACAAGGGCACGATGACAGCGCGCCTCCAGTCGTTGGGAACCTTTCCCGTCCTCCAGCACAAGTTGCATAAGGACAGGAAAGCGTCCCGGACGCAGGTGCCACCATATTTGATCATCTCAGCAGACACACTATCGATTCCTGCTGCCTTTCCATTTTTCAGACTTCTTATCGACCATTCGATCTCTTCCAAAGTGATCTCGGATGCTGACTCCTCGAAGTCAGTCACAGACTCAGTCATGGTGCCAGCATCCGGGATATTATCATACATTTAATATATACATCTAATAATCGTTAGCCAGGTGTGATTCTTGGAAATTATTGTTATGCGGTCGAGTATTGTGTCGAGACATATTGTATTGGTACAGTATAAAACAATACCCCTACTGAAAGATGAGGCAGTCTGGCGATAGGCACAAGCGGGACAAGACGTGTGTCCATTCGATAAGATATATAGTGACAGACTTTTAACTGGTTGTGTTCAGTTATATACGTGTTTGTATGGTTCTAATAAATTCTATAGTAATTTTAACGGCATTTTAATTCGAGTCCCGTAACTCGTAACAATACTGTATTTTTTAAGTTTGTAGCGTAATTCTGTACTGTAAATATCTTGGAAATCAGTTGCTAGGTTTTGATAGTGCACATCTGCTTAACTATTACGATACCTTGCCAAGCTTGATCTCCTTGTTCCTGTCGTGGGGGATCCCCCTCAGCTGCTTGGGGAGGTACCAGAACGACACGTTCACCAATTCAGGCTCCATGATGAGGTGAAACTTGTCGGGCTGCTCCTTGATGCGTCGTACCATATACTCTGAGAGCTCCATCAGACGATCCATCAAGCGTTCGAAGCCGGATGTACCCTGAACAAACCGGTTGACCACATGCAATATACTATTTATTGCTGAAAGTGGGCAGACAGACACGGCATACCGACGTGAAATGGTTACCACTATGCAGGTTTCCAGTACTTGAGTATTGTCAACGCGCTATCAGATTCTAACATGGGATGGATGAGTTAGGATTGGTGACTGGGATTCCGTGAAAGGAGGACGCGTTGGCGCCGGAGAGCTTGGACCTTCGGCCAGCGGGTGTTCTCCTGGGGAAAGGGCTCCCCACCGGCAGTATGCCACCGAGATTGGGGTGTGACGTGCGCCCTCACTTCACCTCCCGTGGGGTGTTACACGCAATGAGAGCATGATGTCACCGGGGCACAAAAGTAGCAGTGGACGAGGCAGACGAGCTACCGCCTACCAGGGCCAGCAGAGAAGCTCGACCATTTACCCGTAGCCCTGGCATTTAAGGCGAAGGACGGACACCGGGAGGTTATAGTGGGTATCCCTAACCGTGATGTAGCAATAGTATCTTTAGCGACTTTTTCCTAAGGGGTTCTGTCCCCTTATGCACCTGACGGTACTCAAATGGGATTTCCTCACGTTGAAAAAAAATGGTGACTCTATTACGAGACAGGGATGGGAGACTACTGGAACTATCACTTCCGTACGTAAGAGACGCAATTAGCTCAAAGCTAACCTCTTTGGTTCTGGTCGCGTGGTATCACACCGATCAAATCGGCCTTAAGAGCTGTCATCAAGATAATGCTTCGATCATAGGTCTACCACGTTAACTATAGCATGACAATATACTTACTCAGAAACAGATTGCAATGCTGATGTTTGAAGTTTTTTAGGCGTCACTACTTTTCTCGTCCTATCGATTTTTCCCGTGGAAACCGATTCACTCACCTTCCCACGCCACTGCAGCCACAGCTTGAAGATGTCATTGTGGCGGCCGCACTGGATCACCTTGTCACCGGTATCGAAGCGAGGGTCATAGATCTTGTCGGTCATGAAGAGATACTCCGCTGACATTGCGTTGCAGCTCAACAGGATACCCTAAACACAAATAAGTTTAACAAATATAAAAGTAACTAACTAACTTCGTTAGCTCAGCGACCCAAACTAAGTCTTAGCTTCCGAAACTTGAACCTCCGAATCTCACAAGAAACCTTCGAAACTCTGAGTCTTGCCAGTTGTAAGCTTATAGTGTGATCAGGTCAGCTTCCACTCTGTATTTCCAGCGATACTTGTGACGACCAACCCGTCACCGATCGACTGGTCACCCCAAGTATGCTTTCTTCACACTCCAATCCTCCTCAATCCGTTCTATAACCAAGCCAGCGGAGATGGTGAGATTTTATCTCCCCAATTATAGTGGAAAATATAGAGATAAGAAATAGAAGACCTCATGGCCTTATGACCCTTCAGTTACTTTCTCCTTTTATTGTTGGGCCCAAGATTTTTCTGAGAACTTTTCTAATGTGACCAACAATTGGTTATTCCACTTAAGTGTCAGTGTCCAGGCTTCATAGCCGAACATCAAATTGGTCTAATGACAGTTTTGTTTTCCTGCTTAAGAGCCTGGACACTAACACCTTATATAAGGCAGCACTGTTAAAAAAATATGTTTTGAATGATAAGATTTTGGGCCTGTCAACCCTGGTGTGCTTCAAGGTTGTGTGCTATCAACGAGACTTCATTCTGCCTATTAATGACAATACTGGTGACACCAGGGTACATCAGCCACGCTTATATTCCTCGGTCACTAATTGAAGAGAGTCCGGTCAGTTTTACGCTTAAAGTGGTCTCTGATAAGATCAGTCTCTGAATGGGGACGAGAAAAGATTCTCTAACAACAGTAGCTCAATCTCGCTCGCAGATCATCCGTCCCGCTCAAACACTGTGCTATATATTGTACTAGCTGTACGACTTGTTATTATTAAAATTCTCGCGTCCGAATAAGAGAAATATAAAGAAAACAATATTTAGCTAGACGTGGAACTTATTTTGAATTTGAATTTGAGGGTCAATTAACCATGTGGTCATCTGGCAACACTGTTACCGTATCCAAAATAAATTAGTTCACATCAGCACTCGACAGTGAATACTGCTCTCTGCCATCTGAAGTATCATTTACCCTCTACCTCACGCTGCTACAGTCTAAAGCCTGTTTTCTATACGACATTACTTGTTACATATAACGGTTGGAATCCTCCAAAAACAATCTTTCTTTTGCGATTATGCAAAGTGTTCACAGTGCCCCCTATCTGTCGCAAGCAGATGTTTGCCCGCATTAATATACCTAATCTATTATCTGCGTTGTATGGGGTTAATATAGTTGATTTAATCAACGCATTTCAATTTTGTTCTTTTGGGTAAATAAAAAACCTAAAACTTTTGGACACATTTCGCTTAAATGCTCATTATGTAAAAGTTACGCAAAACGAAAAAGATTAGAATAAATCTGTACTAAACATAAAATTATAAACTGATTACAAAATATATATTTTATGTACCACATCGCTGCCAGAGGGAACCGTGCCCGGAAGGCTGGATGCATTGCGCTGTATGGCAACGCTAATTTGCTGTGCGAAGTTTTATTTTGTTAGAGCAGGGACACATTTTGTGCAATACTAGACCCTTTGTGGGGGTTAGACCTTACGCGGTGAGACTAAGCGCCGCACGGTTTATTTGGGACTCTGATAAAGGAGTTCCCAAATACACCACTCAACCTGAACCTGCCACCCATGTGCCTGCGCTTGTCGTTGGAAGAATATGAGACTTAGAACGAAGTTACACCCATGTTTGTCCGCGCATCAAGGCCTGACTTGCCCCGGGAAGCAGAGTAACTCACTTCTCCAACAGATATGTAGATGCAGGTGCACCTCTGTGATGGAATCACGAAACCAACATTCTGGTCAGATTTTCCTTAGAAATTCTTTGCGGATGGACTTTTTATTATTATTTTCGAGATCGAGGGATCAGAGAGGAGAAATAAAGAAGAAGTGATCTATATGATAGACCTTAGACTGCACCTCCAGAGTTCCGTGGAGGTGCAGTCTAAGGTCTATCCGTGCAGCACGTGTGGTACAACACGCACTTGGCTGACATTTCACCATCCTGTCTTTATGATACCCTGGTACCCCACTCTCCATAACATCCCTATGCGAACCTATAAAAGGGGGACATTACCCATTATCGCCCACCTCCAAACCAATATAGGTTTATAGGACTCCATCGCCATCCAAAAGGGGAGCCCATCCTCTCTCGCTCCCAAGAGTTCCGAACCCCCTCTGAGCCTGAACTATATTCCGCAGCATTACATTCCAAAATCTCTTTACAAATGTAAATTTCTATGCAATTTTCAGCTCTAAGTCACATGTCATAAGAGTGCTTTTGATATTTGAGGGTAGACAACTTTGTGTACACGTCATTTCAATATGGTGACGTAATAAATTGCGGAAACGCCCCCTTTAGAAAGTTTCTAAGAGTTGGGACAATATCGATACAAATTTTGTCGATTACTTTAGGAGATAATTCATATCATGGAAGAAGAATTATTGGCTATCATAAGTCACAATCCTTTACCACTTTCTATCAGGTGGTAACCGTCCCCTGTGGTCATTTGCAACACCAGAGGTGCTACTTATAATATATAAATAATAGTTTAAAAAAACTAAAAAATACGCTTTTTTATTATTTATAAATTTGAATTAAAAATACTGTAAGAAAAATTAAGTTAACGTTTTGTTGCGATTCATTTGGCACTTGTCAGTTGAAGATTTTCCGCTTTTCCATTCATTTTTCCACTTGTCCGTTGCCATTTGTTTTTCCCCTTGTCCGTTGCAATTCGTTTTTCCACTTGTCTGTTAAAATTTCACTTCTAATATGTGTTCCAGCACACATTTCGATTTTTTTATTTACTTCTTTTTAACTATTCCACGCGGACGAAGTCGCGGGCAGAAGCTAGTCTTCCATAAGTTGAAAACTCTTTAACTCGATTTTTTTTGCGCCTCCCTTCAAGTTCGACTTATAGAGATTTTACTGTAATTTGTATTGAAATCAGCCAATGAAGTGCGGTTAAATAATTTAAAAAAAATATAGATAACACAACTGGCACATCACTACCCGCGTCCGAGGTTGGCACGTGGCATATTTAATTAAATTCCTCTTCTTCGACACTTACAAACATATGTTGCCAATTTGGGGTAGATAGATTGCTAAGTAGCTTTATAAATGTAAACCTTATGCCTGGTTATAATAAGCTGCAATTCGAACAAATGGAATACAAAGGAATTTGTGATCAATGCTCGCAAAGTGGTGTTCAGTGACTTGGGTGATGTTTGTAAATATATTAGGAACAAAACAAATTAGACATTCCCATGTGCAGGCTCCACAAAGGTTGCAATATCGTGGAGTAAGGTACCTGTATGCTCTTCAACAAAATCCCAGAAGACATGCAGGAGCTTTCAGTAAAGAAGTTTCCGAAATTAGTAAATCAACGTTTGTGCTAGAAAGCTGTAATAGCTTCTGTCTGGGATTTCATTCGCGTGGAATAGTTAAAAAACTAAGTAAAATAATCTTTTTTAAAAGGTTTTTAAATACAAGCTATTGAAATCCTGGATATCATGTAGCAGCAGAGTGCTAGACAAGTCAAGTAAAACGAGCCCAAACATGACATAAAAATGTAAGGTCAATCGGAAACCGGGAAGTTGGTCAAATTTAACTTGCAAGATTCCACCTGAAGTTACATACATAAATAGGTACATCCATTTCAAGTTAAATAAAAGCTTGTAAAATACCCCCAATTTTGAAACATTCTTCATTGTTGCTCCGTTTCTTTTCGTCTTAGCGTGATGATATATAGCCTTCCTCGATAAATGGGCTATCTAACACTGAAAGAATTTTTCAAATCAGATCAGTAGTTCCTGAGATTAGCGCATTCATGCAAACAAACTCTTCAGGCTTTATATATTAGTATAAGATAACTAAGATCCGAAAAAAGATTTCTAGACGATCGCACTGAATGGGAGTACAGCACTCGCTACTAAGTTCTTTCAGTCATTATACATACACACTGTTAAACTTATTGTTCTTAAATTTAATCATCATTAAATTATCTGAGTGCTGATTTTAGTTAATTTCAATCCTTACCTCATACTTGAAGTGAACCGTGGAGCACTGGAGAAGGGTACCCATGAGTTTGTGAGGGTTCCACGTCACCGAATCAGCTCTGCCAACAAATAAAAGTTAGTATTATTTACAAGCCGTGATAGCGTACCTCAAAGGGCGCGGCTTTGAAACCTGGTTAGAAAAGCATGCACCACTTAGGCCGTTGTCTGACCTAAATGTGCATTTACAGTTACCATATAGAGATAACCGATGTGTCAAAACCACCAAATGACGGTGATGCAGTCTATAAATACCGATGATAAGTATATACACTGCATATATGTATAAACTAATATATATACATACGACAATATACACACATAATTAATTATATAACAGATAAGGAATTATTAACGCAATAGTATAGTAATGCTTCGGAACCTGATTTTGAAGCATTGTAGGATTTGACCTATTTTAGCAATTGGTAGCTCATTCTAGAGACGCACAGCCCGGATAGTAAAAGAGTGATATAGTTGGTAAAAACAATATACTGTGGCGACCAAGGGCAAAATTTCTGGCAGCGTAAGCCGCTCTCAAGACTTTTAAAAAAGGTAGAAAATTCTGGAAAGAAAAGACTAGGAGAGATACAACTTAGAAAGACAGAGATAGATAGATGCTAGAAAGGATAAATAGTAAATAAAAGAATAACGCAAAGAAGATCGAAATTATAGGTTCCAGAAGATCCTTCCGGGTATATAAGCAGCGTAAGGCGCGCCTACAGAGTAGTTGAGTTTAGTTGAAGACGGCGAAGCGACAAGTGCGGTACGAAAGAGTTGGAACTGAAGTTTAATAGAAGATAGTGACGAGTTTAGTGGGCAGTTAAGTGGAGGAGGAGGTTAGCGTAGTTTGAGAGGAGTTCACGAAACGAGCTACGCGCGGTAAATTCAGATGAGCACCGCAGTAGCAGAAGGTGGTCTGTGCAATATCGGCGACGGTATTGTGAGTGAGACATCTTATCGTCGGGACAGTGCGTATAGGGGCAAACCTTCAAAGAAGAATACGTACGGCTGTGTAAGTCATTAAAAGTGTTTAGTCAAAACGGGAACAAAAACTACTGGGCCAAACTATGTCAAATTTTTAGGGGACCAAATGGCAACTATTCCGCATAAAACTAAACAAGAATCACGTAAATCGGATCATAAATCTCAGCGTAATCGACGTACATATGGAACGGAATGGAATTTTTTCATAAAAATGTTCATAAAATGAAAACTACTTGGTCAAAATATGTCCAATTTTTAAGAGACCAAATGGCAGCTATTCCGCGTCGAACAAAAAAAAGATAAATTAATCGGATCATAAATCTCAGAGTAATCAGTGTACATATGGAACGGAATTTATTTTTTTCATAAAATGAAAGCTACTGGGCCAAACTATGTCAATTTTTAGGTGACCAAATGGAAGATATTCCCCGTCGAACGTCGTAATCGGTGAACATACATAAAAAATAAAAGAAAGATCCCGACGAACTGAGAACCCCCTTTTTTGACGTCAGTTAAAAGAACTGGGGCTTCCTTCCAATCCTAAGTGCGTACCCCCGCTCGCACGTAACAGTACTATAAAGAGTGAGCATGAGACTAATAGTATCACCTAATCAAACCAATATTGTCCGTAAATTGAATTTTTCGCCACGAGTGTGGTTCGTGGTAATTTGCATAATCCCCTTCGGCCGACGCAGAAGCCCCTGCCTCCCCTCTGTTTGCTTCCAAATTATTCACAATTACGTGTTGACTTTATTACTTATAACACTTTGTTGTTTGGTTAGGTTTGAGTTTGGTTATCTACGCAACGCAGAGACAACAACGATTTCTTGTATGTAAAAAAATCTATACAGATAAATTCAATTAAAGTGTCTGTTTGTAATGTCAAAATAAAATGTAAAATGTAAAAAAAGTAATTTTTAGAATTTTGTCTGTCTGTCTGTTTGGATGTTCTGGCTAATCTCTGAAACGGCTTTTTTGATGGGACACAAGCAGATAGCTGATGTTGTAAAGAGTCACTTAGGCTACTTTCTCCCCTTTTTATAACCGACTTTAAAAAGGAGGAGGTTCTGATTTCGGTGCATACAAATTAGCTTTTTCCGACACATTTACATGACTTTTCAAATACTGCGGTACTTTGTATCCAAGGTGTTCCGCGGGAATTTCAGGTCGAGCGTGGAAGATATTGCGGGCTTATCCTAGTAATTCATAAATAGCATTTAATCAAAAATCTCCACTTTTCAAAAACTTATACACAATAACAAATATATATATGTAGGATACTAAATAAATGATTTATAAATCATCAAACTCGTATATTAATTAAAACACAATAAAGTCAGCAATATTACAATGCTCGTCTCACAATCCAGCTATCAACGACTCTTTGCTACGCATTCACCACCCTACACTTGGCCATCCTGCAAAATAATGTGACGCGTAACCGAAAAAAGTGACGTGACGCGTAACCGAAAAATGTGACGGTAATTTTTTTTCCAAAACCGATAAGAACGTTTCACTTCTAAAATTCTCCTTTAAAAAACACACTTATTGCCCGTATCAGATTTTTTATAAACTTTCCAGTTGATCCCTCTGGAGCGTTTTTCGCGAGTACTATTAATTAAACCCCTCAGAGACCCTCCCTTAAAAAACAATGCATTCCAACGCACTCACCCCCGATGTGAGCAAGGCTCGCATTTATCATGGCCCTGAGTTTATACTGTGGACTGCTTTTGCACCGTTTCGTATACTGAAGAGATACTGACTCATGAATAATAAATAAAATCACAGAAAGCGTATTAAAAAAAATGCGTGTGGTAGTTCACACGTAGTAGAAGGGAAAAAGTGTGACAAGGGGTGGGAGGGATCCTAAATTTCGTGTCGTCATATTTCATATATTATGTCGTTGTAATACATATATTTAAGCTTTAAAACGCGAAATTCGAAGCATTGATGAAAAACTTCAGAACATTTTCACCTCTATATTTATAAGCTGTTTTTATCCGTGCAAGAACGGAGAAAGAATACAAATTCCTGCGGCCGGGCGGCCTGTCGTAAGAGGCGACAAAACAACCCACAGCCAGGTGGTAGGGCATTTGCCCGACTGGATGGCTACCACCCCTGGTCTAAAGTATGTCGCCTTAACAACCCTTAGTTGTGTTCCGGCATTAGTGACCAGGCTCCAGTCTCCTTCAAGAGAGCAGCAGCGCATTAGTAGTACCTTTGGTGTTACAAATGTCCATAGGCGATGGTAACCGCTATCCATCAAGCGGGCCGTCTGCCTGTCTGCTGAACTCCTGCAATAAAAAATAAAAAAAATAAGCATAGTATTTAAATTATTGAATATTATGTATTCTACTTTGTTATCTTATATATTCTATTATTGTCCTATATGTGTTTATCTCTTCTTAATGTCGTTTTTTCAATTAAAAATGTACGAAATAATGATGGTAGTTGACACTTACAAAACGCCAAAACATATATTTTGTATGGGCGTTGCAAATTATGACGGTATTTCTGTAATGAGTCTAATGGCGTATTAAACATAGTTTGAACAGTAATTAAAATTATTTATATCATGATATTTTAAAGTTATGATGATGACATTGCATTTGAACGCCCTCTCCTTTATATGAACATTGTTTCACTAAACTACTGCATTTTGTAACAGCAAAATATTACGCTACGGTGTGACTGCGGCCGCGCCCGCCCTCTCGCGGGCCCCCAAAACAGGGGATTAGCCTAAAACCCATACGGAACCCGGCAACTGTGTCAATAGGCGATCACTCTTACATTTCAGTCGAATGTAAATAATTTTCTTTTTTATGCGAACATCTTATTCAAAAAGAAAAAAGTTACATTTTAGTTTTCTTTTTGGTATTTACTTTTTTTTAATAGAACAAATCTAACGACTCTTAAGTTACGTACCTTCTTTACTTGAATTTAATTTCAATCAATCAATCAATATCTCGCAAAAAAATAATTTATACAGGTTGCACAGTACCTACATTCTGCCACATAGTGGTGTACAAAATGAATTAAAAATTAAATTTATATAAATATATTATTAAAACAAAATCGATTAAGCTTTAGTCATATACAGTGAAACCTGGTTAAGTGAGACATCAAGGCACCTGCAATGTGGTTTCACTTATAGAGGTATTCCACTTACCCAGTGGCTCAGATATCAAGATTTAAATATATGTATCATTTACAGTGGGTTCCATTAATAGAGGTCGGAATATAGGTTTTTATTTCAGTTATAGAGGTGCGATTATTAAATAAAGCAACGTGTTATGTAAACAGAAGTGAAAGCTTCCGTTTTGACATTTTTCTAATAAACATCCGTATGATAGTAAAGAGAAAATAAAATTGGAGGTCATCGAGGCTCAAAATTACTTACATAGTTAAGTGCGTAATTTGCAGGTAGAATAAAAATAAGTAAGTAAACAAATAAAACGATGTTATCTCAGTTACAGAGGTCTATGTATATAAAATTCACTCGCTGTCTCAGTTATAGAGGTAAATATGATGATAAATCGAAAGAACGAATCCCGGATATAGAGGTTTGCTTCGTCCCTTAAAACAGGGGTAATTCAGTGCCAGTGTTGGGACCTCAGCATGAGTTCCACTTATGGAGGTTTCTCACTTATCCAGGTCCCACTTAACCAAGTTTCACTGTATAAGCAATTAATGTCAAAAGAAACTCATAATTTCCATATAGTTAATAACGACAAGCATTTTTTTCAAGAAATTTATAAAGTACTAGCTGTCCCGGCAGACGTCGTCCTGCCCGGTAAAAATAGGGGTTTGTCGCAGAGGGTTAATAATTTAGGGTTGTATGTATTTTTGTATGTTGTATCATAAAAAAATAGAAATTAAAAATTTTGTCTAAAAAATAAATAAAAAAAATTAGGGGTGGACTACCCCTAACATTTAGGGGGATGAAAAATAGATGTTGGCCGATTCTCATAGATACCGGATAAGCACAAAAAATTTCATCAAAATCGGTCAAGCCATTTCGGAGGAGTATGGCAACGAAAACTGTGACACGAGAATTTTATATATTAGATTGATTATTACGCGCTTGTTTTGTTTATATATTATCGGTAAGTGTGACATTTATTTGGCGATTTGTTGTGTTTAGGTGTGTCTTTTCATTAATTATTAATTATTAGTAAAGACTTATAGTGAAATAATTAATTAAATGTGCGGGCGCGATGCGATGGCTGGGAGAAGGCAAAGGGACGGGAAGAAGCAGGGAAAGATTCACCAAGTTAAAGTTTTATTCTGTTCTCGGTGACGAGGATGGGGAGGAAGAATTAACAAGGAGGTGTCCTTGGCGCAACCAAAATGTCTTTATTGTGCACCAAAAGTTAAATATAGACAATTTAATATGAATATATTTTCATTAGAACAATGGGCGGCCTGATCGCTTATAGCGATCTCTCCCAGGCAATCCAATGTCCAAGGAGACCTAAATAATGTTTAACAGTTTAAATTAGTAAAAACTGTGCAGCTATGTTTTACCGCTTTATTATCCTAGTCCATAATAAATTCGACTGTCGGCATCATGCATACCGAAATTTGTAAGAAATTCTGAAATGCCGACTTTTCTGAGTACTTCTTTATCACCAAGATGCCTCAATATAGCAAGACATGAATAAAAAGTAAAAAAAATACAAAAAAAAATATTACTGTTGCAGCAAAAGACGTCAGACAAAAATAACAGACTTCTCTCCATTTACCGACTACTTTCTATAACGGCATAAAATGTACTGTCCCTTCAGTGTCGTATACACTGTAATTGTAATATTTTATTTCATATTAACTGGTTTGTAGTGTTGTATAAAAAAGGAAATTTAAAAAAATGCTATAGCCAATATTCCAAAATAATTCACAATTTAATTAATTGTTGAGATAAAATTATTCGAAGCCATTATAATATCCAGGGTAACAAAACCACTGTTAACAAGTATACTATGGAATAGAACAACGTAAATACCGCTGTAGGCGCCCTCTAGCATTTAGGGAGCAGAGAGTCTTCACCCCTGTTGACGAAGTGAGGTTGCCTTTCCCGGGGCATTCTCAAGCACTGCGCTAGGATCAGCGTGGGCGTAACTACGTTCTAAGTCTCACGCTCTTCCTGCCATAAGCACCCTCCTCCCATGTGCCCCGCGCACTTGGGAGGAGGGTGGTTTTAGTGGAGTACTGAGTAGTCGAGTCTCTTGACTCTGGTGCCCATTCGTGGTCTCACCTCTCGTCGCGTTGGTCTAATCCCTAGTAAAGGACCCTGTAGTGTGCGAAATGCATTTCCCTCGCATCAAAAAACAAAATTAATAAAACATAGGCTATACTTTATATCCTGGAAATATGTACAGTTCCCGTAGGATAAAATTAACGCGAGTGAAACTGCGGGCAAAAGCTAGTTGTTAACAATGTGGATGGTAAATTTTTAAAACCCGACATTAAACCATAGCTAGGTATCTATAAACACTTATGGTCTTACTTATAATAATCTCGTTAAGAAACGATTACACATCTCTTAAGTAAGACAATCAGAATCAGTCCCTAATCAATGAATATCTTTTTTTTCACTTATAAACGTGTATTGCCTGTTGTTTACCAAAGAGGAGCACAGATAAACAAAATTAACTTAGGCTGTACCCAAAATATTCGACTAAAGAGGAGTTTATGGGTAAGATTTTCACTAATCAGTTGCTGAGCAGTTACTTAAAATTTAACAAACGTTTATAAGTAAGGCCATTATTATATATTAAATTCACCAAACTGTATAGAATAAAACACTTCCCCCGACGTCGCGTTAATCCCCGACATTGGCCATTAGCGTCTATCAATCATGGCGCGCTAAACGTAGCCGCGTAGCAGGGGGTAGAGGGGGGGGGGAGGGGCAAATCCGGGCAAATGCGGCAGCCGCGCGCGCTGGACCGTGTGACAAGCGCGATAGGGTTGCAAGCATTACAAATAAAAAAAATACTCCACAACTTCCTGTTTAGGTCACGCAGTTTACCTTATTTGCTACAACTCCATTATTTCTTTGAAAAGTATAACATACACCTGTATCTATATCTATACATATAAAAAAAATTGAGTGTCTGTTTGTAATATTGAAATAACCGCTTTTTACTACACGCATATGAATATATATACGGTACATACACCAAAATAAAAAAAATACATTTTTTTCTGTCTGTCTGTTTCTTTCGGCTAATCTCTAAAATGGCTGGACCTATTTTGAAAGGACTTTTATTGGCAGGTAGCTGATGTAATAAGGAGTAACTTAGGCTACTTTTATTTTAGAATTATGACGATTTTCAATCACCACGCGGGAGACCCCGCGGGGCGCAGCTAGTTTATAAATAAACTAGCTTATGCTCGCGACTTCGTCCGGGTAGAATAGTAAAAAAAAAACTAAGTTAAAAAAGCCCCCGGTTTTGAAACCTTCTTTATTGGTGCTCAGCTCCTACTGGTCTTAGCGTGATGATATATAGCCTAAAGTCTTCCCCGATAAATGGGCTATCTAACACTGAATCAATTTATCAAATCAGACCCGTAGTTCTTTGAGATTAGCACGTTCAAGCAAACCAACAAACAAACTTTTAAGTTTTATATATTAGTAATAATAATAAGATTAGAGGCTGAGATATGTGATTGAATTTTAGCTAGACGTGTGTCGTGTTGCTAGGGAGTTTCTTGGCGCTTCTTGTCCTTAAACAGTGATAACACGTTACGAAGCGGTATACATAGAATAGGAATTCGTTATAAATTTTAACTTAAAAAATGAGCCAATAGAACTTATTTTGAATAAAACTTTAGAATTTGAATTATTTTATTGAAATATACTGTACTATATACCTATAATTGTTTATAGGTATATAGTACAGCAGGCAGGCTGACGACCTACCTAATGGAAGGTGGTTACCGTCGCCTATGGCCATTTGCAACAGCAAAGTTGTTACCAATGACGATTTCGTAGGGAGCATTGGAACTGGCCACTGATGCTGGAACTCAATTCAAGCTTGTTATGGTGGTATACTAGACCCAGGGTGGTAGTCCTCCAGATGGGAAAATGCTCTACCACCTGGCCGTGGGCTGGTTTCTTGCCTTATATGATGGTCCGCCCAGTTGAAAGAATTTGTATCCTTTCTCCGTTTCTACACGAGCAGTGTCGGAATTAGTATTAATATTTAATATACTAATCCAAAACTAGATGGCGCTGTACCGTTTTGGAACGCACTATGTTTTTAAAGTTTTTATAATCCAAGTGTTATATTATTTGTTAATTCGACCACAGTAGCGGATGTATATATTTTTGAGCAGCTGTCAGAAATTTCGTTACACTGGGAGTTTTTGGGCCTTCTGTGAATAGATACATAGTACACAGATATTAGTGATATTCCACAAATAATACAATAATAATACTATCTTTCTGAAAATGTTTGAGTATAATTGGAATTAATTTACTAAGAAAAATTAAAGTGTATTAATTACTACTGATAGCACCAACCCTATGGGGATTATCGTAGCCCGCTCCATCGTAGCTGTAGGTCGTAGCAGTCGTAGCAGTGCGGGAGTTCACACGTCAATCCAACGGGAAACGCGGCCCAAATATAACATAGTAAAGTAGAAAACAGTGGATACATTCTTTAAATTTTATAGATTTGTATTTAAATAAAATGTTATTGCTCGAGTTCATTAGACAGGCAGACGGCCCACTTGATGGAAAGTGGTTGCCATCCTCTATGGACATTTACAACACCAAAGGTGCTACAAATGCGCTGCTGCCCTCTTAAGGGAGACTGGAACCTGGTCACTAATGCCGGAACACAACTCGAGGTTGTTATGGCGACATACTCTAGACCAGGAGTTGTAGCCGTACCAGTACCACCTAGCTGTGGGTTGTTTTGTCGCCTCTTACGACAGGCCGCCCGACCGCAGGTAATTGAAATAAGTATTTTATTCTAAACGAGTAACTACTTCATGTAAATATGTTACGAAAATCAAGATCGGGGCTCAACTTTTATAATCAGAGATTTTAATTATCATATGTTTGCTGCCTACATAATCAATAACAAGAATAATTAATCTGTAGAGGGTGAAAGATTGTACTAACTAATTAGTTTGTGCAATTGAGACCAACAGATTCCGAATATACAACGTTTCAAATTTAGCGTGTCTGTTGAGTATCACGTGAAAAATCGAACTCAACACAGAACTAGTTTTTATCCCGGGTATACTTAGGATATTTTTATTCCGATAAATGGCGTCGTTTCTGTAGGATAAATAAATATTGCTAAAAGAATTTTAGTGCTGCCATTGTAATTCGTTAATAAATACGTCTTCGCTATGACAACATTAACGAAGCTTTGGCGGCAAAGCTAGTAGTATTAAATTATGGTGATTGGTGGTGGAACGATCTAATTAAGCTAAGAATTTTTAGAAAAATGTAAAAGATTTTGGAAGAAAAGGACAAGGACAGATACATAAAAAAATTTAGAAAGGGATAGGTGATGTACGAAAATTCTAGCATAGAAGATTCAGGAAGGAAAAAACAGAGATAAATAGGTGTTTAGAAAGGGATAGGTAGTAAATAAAAGAATAACGAAAAGAAGATCAAAATTATGTTTTCCAGAAGATTCTTCCGGGTATATATAAGCAGAGTAACGCGCGCCTACCGGGAGTTCAGTTCAAGACAGTGAAGCCACAGTTGCGATACGAGATAGTTGAAAGAGAAGTTTAACAAAAGATAGTGACAAATTTAGAGAGTTGGAAGAGAAGTTTAGTTGAAGACAGTGACGAGCTTAGTGGGCAGTTCAGTGAAGTAGCAGTTAAGTATAGTTTAAAAGGAGATTCAGAAGCGAGCTACGTGCGGTATATTCGGAGGTGAGCACCGCAGTAGCAGGAGGTAGTTCACGCAATATCGGCGAGGATACTGTGAGTGGGATTTCTTATTGTGGTGCCAATGCGTCGTTAGTTGTGCGTTTAGGGACACCTACGGCTGTGTAAGTTTATAAAAGCATTTAATTTAAAAAATTGGTGTTTACTTCCAATTCTAAGTGCGTAGCCCGTAATTATAATAGCTCGCACGTAACCATATAGAAAAATATTGATTTTGTCCACTGCTCTCCCCACACTGTGTCAGAGCAAATACTTCCACAGGATTACATGTAAAAGGAATTTATGTCTTGACTCCGTTCAAGCGGAATTACGACGACTTACCGAACAGAAAACGGACTGCGCTTTAAACGAATAAAAGGTTTTATTTTCGACTAACATCTTTGTAATCGAGGCCGTGTACGAGTAGGACTTATTCAAATTCAAACGAAAATTCATTTAAATTCATATAGAAAAAAATTAAAATCGCTCTACAATTGACGGAGATATGGTGTTTAAAAGGTGAGTAAATATCTATGTAAAAAAAATGCTTGGAATATAGTAAAAAAAATAATTTCGCTTCCCTTAGAAACTCCTACCTGTCAAACATTTGATGTCCGTCCCTTAGTTTAGAATCAATTAAATTTAAAAATCGTTTAGAAATCAACGTTTGTTATTTATTGATTCTGAGGCGGTACGGAGTTTGCCGGGTCAGCTAGTATTACATCCTTATTGATATTATAAATGCGAAAGTAACTCTGTCTGTCTGTTCTGTTTTCACGGAAAAACTGCTGGATCGATTTGACTGACTCAGCACGCACTCAGCCGAGAATGAACATAGGATACTTACTATCCCGAAAATGGGATAGTTTCCGGGATAAAAATATATTTGTCTCTCTGTTTGCTGGACCAATTTGGCTGAAATTCGGTATAGGATACTTTTCATCCCGGATATTGGGATAAGTTTGGGGATAGATTTATGTAAAAACTAGAGTTTACCCCGCGGCTGCGCTGTGGGTCAACCTCTAGTATATTATAATAATAATAGGTCTTTACCTATGAAATTGGAGATTCTATAACCAGCATTTTCAGATTTAATTATCTGTGGATTGGCGCGTAATTTGAAATTCAAATAAATTTTATTTAAGAGATGTGTTTAATTTCAAATTCAGTCGTTTGTTTTTAGATAGTTTTTTGTTTTTGTGAGATTGTGGTAGTTTTTGGCGCCATGGATAAACTGAAAATTCGTACAATTTTCGAATGTGAGTTCCTACGTGGAAATAACGCTGCGCAAACAACACGAAACATTAACGACGTGTACGGGCCTAACACTGCTTGCATAAATACGGAACATTATTGGCTTAATCGTTTTAAATCTGGAAATTTTGAGCTGAAGAACGAGCCTCGCTGGGCCGGTAACCATTGTTGACAACGACGAATTGAAGGCGATAGTGGAATCGGATCCAACTCAATCTACGGCTGAGCTTGCTGCGGGCCTTGGAGTTACTGTCAAAACAATATTGAAGCACTTGGGTTAAATCGCAAACATAAAAAAGCTAGATAAGTGGGTGCCACACGAACTAAGCGACCAACAGCGAGATTTACGCGTCGACGCATGCATAGCACTACTGAATCGGTGTAGAAAAAAGGGAATTCTTAATCGAATTGTTACCTGCGATGAAAAGTGGATCCTGTACGATAACCGTAAGCGTTCGTCTCAGTGGATGGACCCGGGTGTAGCACCTAATCAGTGCGCTAAAAAAGATTACTCATAGGATAGGATGGTGACTGTCTGGTGGACCAGTGCCGGACTTGTACATCACAGCTTCTTACCGAATGGCACAACGGTGACGGCAGATGGCTGTTGCCAAGAATTGCAAACAATGATGGAGAAGCTCGCAATTCAACAACCAAAACTAGTAATTCGCTCTTCCCCATTACTTCTGCACGACAACGCGCGAGCTCATACTTCACGACAGACCATCGCAAAGCTACAAGAGTTACAGCTGGAAGCTCTCCGTCACCCACCATACTCATCGGACCTTGTCCCAACAGATTTCTACTTTTTTCAAAATTTAGAAAAAGACATAAAAAAGGGAAAATTCAATATCCGAGAGGCAGTACAAAATGCTTTCGCTGACTTCATCGCCTCCCATCCGGAAGACTTCTACAGTAAAGGGATAAACAAACTGCCATCAAAATGGCAAAATTGTGTAGATAATTTGGGCCAGTACTTTGATTAGCTGAAATAAAAAAATTACCAAAATTGTTATATTTTAAAATTATCATAAAAATCTCCAATTTCATAGGTAAACCCCTAATATAATAACTAAGTATGTTACAAACCGTTCGATGCCAGTGAGCCGTGGATGACGATATTTCTTCGAGAACAGCAAGCCGCCTCCCCAAGCAGCCTGCAACAAAGCAACGGATTCAGAAATAAAATATTCGGACCAACCTGGTGGAAAGTGGTTACCATCGCCTAGAAAGTTCATTCAAAATCCATGAAGTAATAGATTAATTTTTTTACAATAGTAGTTACATGTCATCAACCCAAATCTCAAAGAAATCTCTGCTAATATTATTGTTACAACCTAGGCGTCAACAAAGACAAATTCCACGTACATATTTGTAGACATTTGAACTAATTGTAATTCTTTTATGATCGTCTTCTTTTCTTTACTTATTATTCATTGGCATACGTTTCTACAGAACAGCTTTTTGTATTGTACTTATTAACATTTATGGCCGCTTGCGGCCGAATCATTAGCCAGTTGTGGCGGATTACGTCGACTACGATACGGGTACATTTCATTTGTGCAGTATAAAACAATGGATCTGATTGACGGAGGAGCAGTCGAGCGAGGACCACGATCACAGCGAGACATGTGTACTACAGGGAATCTAATAGTGACGGATTTTGGGCGTTTTATTTAATTACGACCTTCTGCGTTACTTTTGGACTTCTTGAGTTGCAGGACTCGAATTAAAATGCCGTTAGAATTACTATAGTGTTTATTTAAAACTATACAAACACGTATAACACAAGTACAAATATAACTGAGCACAATCAGTCCAAACGTTATGCACGATTCTATAACACGCGCAAAGTCCGTCACTAAATAGATTACCGAATGTACACAAGTCTTGCTCCGCTTGTAGTTATCGCTTGACTGCCCCTCTCTCAATTGGGACATTGCTTTATACTGCACAAATGCCATATATTTGCCCGACCACGTGGACCGAATTTCTTAGAATTACACCTGGCTAATGATGGCCATAAAAGATTACAATACTCAATGGGCTGTTTTTCTAATCACAGATTTTAAGCACAAAGTAAATAAAAGAAATCCAAATGTCGACAAGGTAATAAAATGTCGACAGGTATGCAGGAGTGAATTTGTCTTTTGTCGACACCTAGGTCGGAACAGTACTTACATCCACATGCATCCACATATCGTATTTCTGGCAGATGTCTGCGATCTCCATCAGCGGGTCGAAGGCACCCAGCACTGTCGTACCAGAAGTGGCGTTCACGAAGAATGGTACCTAATAATAAAATAAACTGTTTGTTATGGCTGTTGTTTAACGGTGTACGACTCTTTACGCCTTCTATGGATTATACTTTATTGTATACGTTGGTTGTATACCTAGATAGTTTTCGATACCTTTTAAGATGCTTTGAGAATTTTAGAAATTTTAAGGCTTATAGGAGAATTTCGTTCCATCCCGGTGTCTCAAAGGATGGGGGACTCTAGACGGCCGGCTCTGTAAACACCTTCCCTGAGGAAGGAGTTGTGAGATATCGGCTCCGGACTACTCACTAAGTCTACCACCGACCTGCCGCATCTTCGTGAGGCGCTATGGAATATACCGTAGAATCGACAACATAACTATCCTTTCCTACCCCATCCCTCCATCCCATCATCCCACTCCTGGTATTGAAAATGTGTAATCTTTGGGCACTTTGTAATTTTTTTTATAGCAATATATGTTCATGCGCATATTCATCCTTCGTTTCCTCCATAAATTATTGCTTCCTTGCATGAGCAGTAGTACCTAGCTAAATGTGGCAAAGCCGTGATGGAATCCTTGTCGATACGGGACGGTGGCAATTTCTATCCATGCAGAAACGGAGAAAGAGTACCATTTCCTGCGATGGAGTGGCCTCCGGTAAGAGGCGACAAAACAACCCACAGCCAAGTGGTAGGGCACTTGGCCGTCTGGATAGCTACCAACCCTGTTTTGTGCATGCCGCCATAACAATCTGGAGTTGTGTTCCGGTAATAGTAGCCAGGTTCCAGTGTCCCTTAACAGGGCAGCAGCGCATTTATATGACTATTAATGTTGCAAATGTTCATAGGCGATGGTAACCGCTTTCCTTCAGTTGGGCTGTCTGCCTGTTTGTCAGCATCCCAATAAAAATAACACCGGTCAGCATATTTCGTTTCGCTTACACTTCTTTTCGTCAAACTCCCACGACGAGTAACGTGCGATAAGGCACATCGTTCCAACAAGTGGATCATCAGCCAGTTTGCTTATCAGTAAGCATGGAAAATACTCACATTCCCCCTGTCCTTGTGGTACCGGACTAGCCTCTCCAGCTCGCTGGGGATCATGCGCCCGCGCTCGTCGGAGGGTACGCAAATGCAGTAGTCCGTGCCCAAACCGCAGACGGACGCGCAGGACTTCACCGAGTAATGGCACTATAGGGACAATATATTCATTATAATTATCCACACCCATATTATGAATGCAAAAGTAACTCTGTCGGTCTACCACGCTTTTCCGGTACCGAATTTGCTGAAGGTATATATAATCCTATATATAATAATGTTATACCAAATTGTTTCTGTACACTACGGGCCTAACTTATAATAATCTCGTTAAGAAAGGATTAGCCATCTCTTAAATAAGAGACTCTCAAGCCCCTAATCAACGGCTGTTTCAAACAAAACCTGCCATCTTGCCTCTTAGCAGTCACTTAAACTACCTCTCGATGTTGGTTATTTTTGACAGCTATTTATCAGTTACTTTACCACCACCTCTTATCCTTAAGAGTTTATGAGTAAGATTTTCGTTAATCAGTTGCTGAGCAGTTTCTTAAAATTTAACAAACTATTATAAGCAAGGCCAAAATTCTTTACTCTTCTTCAAAATTCTTTAAATGTTCCAAGGATGAATTCTTACAGCGCTTACTCTAAAAGCAACTAGGGTACTAAATCTAACAATGTCGCAACATTTCAAAACCGTTATTCCTAAACTGAAGAGAGGACCTCTCTATCCGTGCAGGAACGGAGAAAGAATACAATTTCCTGCGGCCGGGCGTCCTGTTGTAAGACGCGGCAAAAAAACCGACAGCCAGGTGGTAGGGCATTTGCCCGACTGGATGGCTACCACCCCTGGTATAGAGTATGCTGCGATAACAACCTTGAGTTGTGCTCCGGCATTAGTGACCAGGTTCAGTCTCCATTAAGAGAGCAGCAGCGCATTTGTAGCACATTTGGTGTTGCAAATGTCCATAGGTGATGGTAACCGCTTACCATCTAGTAGGTCGTGAGCCTGTGTGCTGAACTCTTACAATAAAATAAAATAAAAGATTTTATAAAGATTATCACTGCCTATATATTATATTACCTGATCAGAGGTATACATGACGAGATGGCCAGAGATGCTGGAGAGTCCCTTCTCCTTGTACTGCGGGAACTTGTGGTGGCGCGCCGCCAAAAACGCGTACAGGTTCGACACAGATCCTCCTACAAGAAAATTATTATTGTTCAAGACATAAAATATTGTTACGAGCTACTTGACTCGAATTAAGATAAATGCCGTTGGAATTACTATAGAATTTATTAGAACTGTACAAACACATATAAACAGGTACAAAATAAAACTGGATGCAACCAGTTCACACTGCACGATTCAATGCAACTCAACACGCGCAAAGTCCGTCACTATGTCACTAATCGAAAGTACTACACGTCTTAATCATATCGTAGTCGTCAATTGACTACTCCGTTCGGGCATTGTTTTATACCAACTATACAGTACAAAAAATCGACCACGTGGACTGGAGTTTCTGAGAAAAAGTAATTAGCACACCTGATTATCCATTCCTACGAACGGCCAACAAAGTCGAAATCAATAACAATAGGTTATTGTGTAATTGCAAATTTTAAATACCAAGTACACAAAAATAATTCCAAATGCGGAAGGGGCAATAAACCCGGTGCGTGGTATTTCTTTGTTCATATGTAACAATAGGCGTGCAGGAGAGCAAACATTGTGAGGATACTGATGAAATATTTAAAAAAAATATTATATAATACTAGCTTATGTCCGCGACTTTATCCGCGTGGAGTAGTTAAACAAAAGGAAATTTTAAAATAACCCCGATTTGGAAACATTCTTTATTAGTGCTCCGCTGCTATTAGTCGACAATATATAGCCTTCCTCGATAAATGGGCTATCTAACACTGAAAGAATTTTTCAAATCAGACCAGTAGTTCCTGAGATAAGCGCGTTCAAGCAAGCAAACAAACGAACAAACCCTTCTGCTTTCTATACTAATATATAAAGCTAAAGAGTTCGGTTGTGTGTTTGCTTGAACGCGCTAATATACTCGTAAAACAATCTAGATACTATATTGGCCATGGCAAGAGATCTTTTTAATTCATTTTGGTTTATATGAATATTAATTTCCGTTTGAAAAATCTTAAAAAAAAGATACACATGCAATGCTTTAAAATACTAGAATATTCGCAAATAATTCGGAAAAAATCGAACAATTCCAAATTTTTCGAATTATTTTTGAGTCATTCGGTTTCAATTAAATCGAATTTTCGAATAATTCATTAAGTTCGAATTATCGCACCCGCGTAATGGCGTTATTAATAACTATTAATTTTGTAATCAACAATATAACTGTCATACCTGGTGCAAGGATCGAGTCTCCGGTCTTCCAGCCAATCATGCTCCTCATCTTCTCCAAGACCACATTCTCCATCAGTATGAAGACTGGTGCAATTTCGTAGGTGAACATATTGGTGTTCGCAGCAGCTGTCAGCCATTCCCCAGCTAAGGAGATGATGTCCAGCCCGCAGGATAGCTGGTTGAAGAAGTGGGGGTGACCTGGAACGAAGTTAGTAGTTAGAATATCATTTGATGGCGTAACTATACCAGCGTCCTGAATTTCTGCAACCCGAGTTTCATGGATGAAGGGGATATTTTTTATTGCCTGAAAAGGCAAACCGCCAAACAACGTCTCGTTGCCCACAGATGGTTGCAACACCAGGGTCGTTGCGTTGCCAACGTCGAAGAAATCTCATCACACCCTTCTGAGCAATGACGAACCGAAATTTCTAAAACTTAGCCAGCTGGCTATTAGTGACTCTTTAACTGGCTTAAAAACAAGCTAATGGCATTTTCGCTGATGGGGAATGACTCGTTAATTGAGAGCTGACGGCTCAGGGTTAACCATCAACGTTTCAGATGCTGGTTTTCTTCGATAACCATAGCCGGCTGGCGAATTGATCAACAGTAGTCAGTGCTACTTTGTAAATAACGGATATTAGCTGGTTTGAACTAGCCATCTCTAATTTTTATTCCAATAACATCCACAGGACCAGTAGTTTCTGAGAACAATATATTCTTAGACATAAAACCGGACTGACGGATGAACATAAAGATTTCATTGGGATACTGTTTTTGTCGAGCGATAGAACTCTAAAAATCCGTTGCACAAATGGTGCATTTAATGAAGTGTCAAGAATTCATTTTAGATAACATTTCAACCGGATAGTGTTCCGGATATAATAGCACGCGTCGCTGCACTAGTGTGGATTTCTATCATCAGCCGGATATAACAAACATCCGGTGTTTTCGACCACAACATAACGAATTTTGGGCTTTGTGACAGATTTATTATGAAAAACTTTTTAAATTTAGTTTTTTGTATATTGATTTTTAGCCGTAATTATGCGTTTATATAAATATCTTAATATATTAGTTAAATAATTGTGACTTCGCTTTGTACAATAATGCGTGTTCCATCCACATTGAACGATTCAAGTGATCACTTGAGTGATTTCTCCATATTTACATACAGATTTTTAAATTTAATTTTTTATTGAAATTTCTCGTCACTTTTGACTACATCAGCCTCATAAGTAATGGCAATGTATGCTTAACTACAAATATGTACACTTATTATTATTTAGCTATGAAGTTAAATAACCATAAAGAAATACAGAAATATACCTAATTTGGGGTAAGCTCGTTGTTCAATCGAAATGAAAGACTAACAATTAGTTTTAAAGCAATGTGAGGCTTACTTTATTCAGGCTCTCTGCTATCTTTATTTAATTTACACTAGTTAAATGAATAAGTGATAAAAACCATTTTTTATTCTGCATTAGTTACGAAGCGTGTATAATCATTAAAATTCCACATACATACATACATACATAACTTCACGCCAGGTCCCTTGCGGGGTAGGCACGAACAACAGAGTGCCATACAGGCTTATTCTTACACCCTCACTTGCTTCTTTGACATTCATAGCTCCACTAAAATTCCACAATATAAGATAATCAAAAAATCCATCCACCATCATCTCCCATAAAACAGGGTAATCCGCACTAGAGCCCCTGCCCACTATCTTCCGACCCTCAATTTGAAATCCCCACAACCCGCGTACTCCATAAAAATCAATCTATATTGGAATGTTAATCTAAACTCAACAATGGGGGATCCGTCAAACTATGTTAATGCGAGGGTGAGTGAATACGGGGCCTTATTATGTTTTTATACTCGACGAGTTTTTGTATCTGTGTTCGGTAAAAAAAACTTAAATTGTGTTACGCGATGTCCATCACAGCAGTCATAGAGTATATTAATATCACATAGACAATCGTCATAGATAATAATAATAAATATAAATCCTGGGCAACCAACTATGATATAATCGCTGTTTTATAGAAATGTGTTGTAATTATTATTATTATTTGGTATAGGCGGTGTAGTTTTCGGTAGTATTTTTCGTATAATAAAAAGGGCTGGTTAGAGGGCGTGTAGACGGGGGGTTCATTGCTTACTGTGTGGTGTGAATAGTCACAAAAAGGCTTTACAATAAGGGGAAATTCTGCCCAAATAGTTAATATTTGGTACCTTCGGTACTTTCTTACCCAAATCTCTGCAAGGCATTTTAACAATTGCTATTTCAATTTTATTTATGTAAAAACATAAAAAAATAAACATACATAAAAAACATGTCTAGGATATATGTACGCTATAAAGTACTTAAAAATCAAATCACTAATACTTTCTTATAGAAAATCAAAAATTATTTCCATAAAATCAGGTTTCATTTGCAACAAACTTATACAATTTGTAAGTTTTAAAAAAGTCGTGGTAGCGTAATGGTTAGCGCATGCGTCCCTAAATCGAAGGGCGCGGGTTCGATCCTGACCGGAACGCATGCACCTCTTAGTCAGTTTTCTGATCTAATGTGCATATTGTTACAATTACCACGTGCTAAAAACGGTGAAGGAAAACATCGTGATGCAACCTGCACATCGAGAAAACCGATGTGTCAAACCTGCCAAGCCGCCTTGGACAAGCGTGGCGGGTATACTGTCCGATATCCCCCCCATAATTATGGCGAATTTAATATCATTGCATTTTATTAATTTTTTTTTTTTTTTCTGTTTTATTTTGTATATTTATTAGAATCAGACATTTATTTATATTTATTATTTTTTTGAAGTTAACAACTCCTCATTTAGATGAAATTGAAAACAGAAATAATAGTCTAGTGTCGGCTTTACAGGCATGTCTCAAAGAAAAACGCAAGATGAACATGCAAGCGTACTTGTGTAGACATACCCTTACACCACTAATCCGGTTAAAACTCCCAATAACCGGTTATTAGCGGTTGAATAGTTCATCAGTTGCGTGATACGTGTGGGAATACCAAACAGTTGGGACAAACATTTGTGGCGAACATTGATTCAATTAATTACAGCGTTTCATATGAATCGTGACTTGAGTTTTGAAATGCGAGATATGTATGAACAAAATTAATAATGTCTGTTTTTGATTTCAAAATACCAAAATTTAAATGAAATGCTATATAGCATTATATATATATATTATTACAACCTAGGGCCCGACAAAGGCAAATTCCACGTACAGATAATATTCGGAAATAATACCATATTAGATTTCACAATTTTAATAACCGAATGACAACTTAATATGACAACTTCTAAATACATATTAAAGTAATAAAACCTTTACAGACAAACATTACATGAACTAACTGTAATCCTTTTATGATCGTCTTCTTTTGTTCACTTATTTATTGGCATACGTTTTTAGTAGAGAACAGCCTATTGCCCTATTGTACTCGCTCATTAGCATAATTAGCCAGTGATAGAAGGTAATTCTAGGAAACTGTGGCAACATTGCCGGGCGGGGACATTTGCATTTGTGGAGCACAAAACGACGGCCTAATGGAGAGAGGACGCAGTCGAGCTACGACTACGATACGGGCGTGACGTGTGTAGTACATTCGAGAATCTAATTGTGACGGACTTGCGCGTTTTTTTGAATAACGACCTTCTGCATTACGTTTGGACTTGTTGTGTTCGGTTATATTTGTACCTGTGTAATACGTGTTTCTACAGTTCTAATAAACTCTATAATAATTTCTAACCGTATTTTAATTCCAGTCCCGCTATTTCGTAATGATATATACATATAGAATGCTTCAGAAAATAGTTTTTGGAAAGGAAGAAAGACTTTATTTGAAGAAATAGCAACGTAATTACATTCCTTATACATTATCATACACAGAGCATATTTTAAGAATTTGTACACGCATTTTCAGCAAACAAGGTTTGTACTCGGCATATTGCTGTGCCGGAATTATACCCGACACAACGCTGATTTTCAGTGCAACCCTTCCTCTTGGCGTAAGACCATAACGACCCAATTTTGTTAAACAATCTATCTATATATATATAAAAGAAAGTCGTGTTAGTTACACTATTTATAACTCAAGAACGACTGTACCGATTCGGCTAGAAATTGGTGGGGAGGTAGCTCAGAACCAGGAGACGGACTTTTATCCCTTTGGAACCGGTACGTGGCTCTGAGATCGGGTTCTAGCATCTTTCTAATCACCTGGAGCAATTTTGGTGATATTGTTTTTGTGTGTTTGAGTGGGTTCCCGGATGGTTAAGATTCGCAATTGGAACCGGTAGGTGGCGCTGGGATCGGGTCCTAGATTTTTATTTTTTCAGGGCAAGACAATATCTGCCGGGGTCGCTTATAATTAATAAAGCTAATTCTACTTAAGTTAGTAAATCAAATTAATTAAAAAAAAACAACAATTAAATACTTTGTTACTTTAGTGTTAAAATAAACACCCGTGCAATAATTGTATCAAATCATCTATTCGAATTCAATTCGATAGAGGGAGTAATTTTAGAATTTTCTTCTGTCAGTCTGTCTATAAATTATTTGTAGAGGCTCAACTAAATTTAAGGAACTACAATTTTTCTCTAAAATATTCTTCTATGTTTGGCCTCCCTACCAATAAGGTATGGAGGTTTGGGTATACGCAAAATTTCTGCAGTTTCTTTACCCACCTTTCTGTCCTCAGTGTACAGTACAAAGGACCTCATTGGTGAAATATTAAATCCGTCACTTGGTGACTTTGAGGTCCTGTATTTGACTGAGGCCAGAAATGCTTGGTCTATGGCCTGCCCATAACAAAATTTACCCATAAATCTAAAGTCACAGAAGCTATGGAACGGCCCGCTTTACTCATTGGTGCATAAAAATCTTTTGGATACGTGTGCCAATGAGACGGAGCGTGCTCGTCTCCTAGCTGTCTCACGTTGGGAGTCTGGCTTGTGGCTACAGGCACTCCCCTCGGCGAATTCAGGCACTTTTCTAGACGATAACACGTTTAGAATAAGTGCCTGCATTCGCCAAGGGGCGGCCTGTGTTGTCCCACACCGCTGTCAGTGCGGAGATAAGGTCGAGCGCCTCGATCACCATGGGTTATCGTGCATCAGGAGTGCCGGTAGAATTTCACGTCATGCAACACTTAATGACATAATCCGTCGGGCTCTTGTCACCGCCGGGGTATCTGTCGTTTGTCGTCAATTTTTTTTTATCGTTTAGCGACTATCTGTCTATTCCCATTGGATCGCGACGACATTTTGTTGTTCACGACAGTTGCTTTGTCGTTTACACATCATTAGCGAGGGGACGGGAGAGCACGTGTAAACGACGAGACGATATTTTTATCGTTGCTACGGTTATGTCAAAATTCCAAATTTGCAAAACAAAGGCCAACAAGACTGCTGTTTATGTAACAAGGTTTATGCAACAATAAGTCAAAAGGTATTCAATGCTCTGCGTTTCGCAGATGGGGCCTATTAATTAGAAAGTCAGGTGCCTCTAATACCCCTAACGCCGCCCCAACGTGCGTTTTATTACCACCAAGCTTAGGGGTTGTTTATTTTGGGGGGTGTGTAAACTATTGTTTGAAATTATGCGAAATTTGATTTAAAATGGCCAAGATACAAGTAAGTACACATATGTCAAAGTGTGTTTAGTATTTTTTCTTTGGTAGGAAATCGATATTTTTACGAGTTTAGCGGAACTCGAATTAAAATGACGTTGGAATGATTATTGAGTTTATTAGAACTATACTAACACGTATAACACAGCTACAAATATAACCGAACACAACAAGTCCAATCGTAATGCAGAAGGTCGTAAATTAATAACACGCGCAAAGCCCGTCACTATTAGATTCCCGATTGTAAACACGTCACGCCTTGATCATAGTTGTCGCTGAACTGCCCCTTTACCTCAATCATGCCATCGTTTTATAATGCACAAATGCAATATGCCCGCCCGACAACGTGGACCGAATTTCCTAGAATCAGCTTTTACTTTACAATCCGTAACACCTCGCTAATCATTACAGCCGCAAACACAAAACAATTACAATAGAACAATAGTTTGTTCTCTAGACACGTATGCCAACAAATAGTAAACAAAAGAAAACCATCATAAAAGAATCAAGATTAGTTCAAATACTGGCAGGTAATAAAATGTTTTTTACAGATATGCAGGTGGAATTTGTTTTTGTCCGCTCCTAGGGTGTAACAATACTATTTGTAAAAATATTACTATATCAAATGTTAATCAGTAGCATAGGTATAATATAACTCTGAAGATTTCTATGAATAATATAAAACAAAGTCGCTTTCCGCGTCTGTCTGTCCGTATATCCATATCTATAACTCTTCCTATACCATGCAACGGATTTTAATGCGGTTTTCACCACCAGTTAGATACATTTAAACCAGGGATCGGCAACCTGTTGACTCGGAAGAGTCAAAAATAGAATTTACGAAATATCAAAGTTTTAAAGAGCCACAATTTTTTTCTTGCGAACAATAAATATTACTTTCATAAATTAAGTGTTTGATAATAACAAACAAATCTATTTATTCATACATAAGTAGTGTTTTTCACAACAAAAAGATAATATTAATGTGACATTTTTAGATAATTACTTATTATTAAATAAAAGAATGAAAACAATAACTTACAAGAGTAACTTGTGCTTCAATAACAAAATCAATTACAACTCAATGAAAGCCATGTCTTTTTTACATATCGTGAGCTTCATAACATATAGGGGTATACACAAAAATGCTATTTTTTGTTGTTTACAAAAAATTTGCATGTTACAATTTAGGAGGTTTCACCAGTATACAAGAGTGCCTAAGAAGAAGGGTATTCCGGATTTCAGCCTTATACGATCAACTAGTTCTGTTTTGTTCACAATTTAGTGCATTGTGTAAAAGTGCACTTTTGTCTGTACGCCCACTTGTTATGAAGCCCTCGATGTATAACCAAAGAGCCGCACGTGGCTCGCGAGCCGCAGGTTGCCGACCCCTGATTTAAACGGAAGGTGTAAAATGTTTGTAATGTATAAAAACCCAACTAAGTTTTATATGTAAGTAGAAAACATTATAATCAAAGTTTATTACACTAAAATTATTAGAATTACAATATTAAATACTGCACACTAATCCACAGAAATATTAGGACAACTCCAAGAGTTGCATTCACGCTTGTCAGGTGTCGAGCAGCAATTTGCCTTTCAAGAACACTGCGATTATCAGGCAGCAATTATCGACCACAATATGGGATCCTTGTCTAAGACTGTCGGTTGAAGACTTGGTTGTAGACTAGTCCCCTCTGCCAGAATATTGAGTATTTATAAGGTCCTCGTAGCGCTTTGGCACCACTTCAATTTCACTTCATAGCACCAACTTCCGCCACCCGTATTAACTTCCAACTTAAGGTTACTCCATTTTCGATATCCGTTAGCTTGATTTTTTTGAGAGATTTTTGATATATTTTTTTGTAGAGAGAATGAATGATAGCAGAATCACAAAACAAGTATATGACAGCAATGTGACTGGTAGAGTCGGTGCCGGTAGACCGAGACGTACTCACCATGATCAAATTGAAGATATTTTGAAGAAAGGTCAGATAAAAAGTCGTTTAAATAAGCGTGTTTGTCAGGATCGTAACAAGTGGAGATCCATCGTCTCTGCCTACCCCAATGGGAAACAGGCGTAAACATATGTATGTATGTATGTTAGGGTGGTTGTTAAAAATTAAATTTCTTGCGACGCCCCCTAAAAAGCTTCCTTTTAATGAAAAAACACTGGGATTTTTTTATAATTTTTTCAAGTCAAGACAACACGTGCCTCAAGACGATTCAAGTTAATTTTTGGGTAATATCATGTTTTTTCAGGAAACTTCTTCATACTTAGAAGTAATAATTATTTTAAGATTGGAAAAGTTTTAACAATGAAATACCTTCCGTATTATCATTCTCAGTGATGAATTTCAAATTATAGTTTCAGAAAAATTTCAAAATTCTTCGTGAAGCTAAACTTTCATTTTTTCTTATATTTTTAGTTTTAACTTGAATCGTCTTGAGGAACGAGATGTCTTGACTAGAAAAAATTATTTAAAAAATCCCAGTGTTTTTTCATTAAAAAGAAGCTTTTTAGAAGGCGTCGCATGAAATTTAATTTTTAACGACCATCCTAATGTATGTATATTAGCTTGATAATAAATGCTTCTAGTTTGACATCCGGATATACGACTTCCGATCAATACATTTGACTACTTCTGTCATATGGTTATTTTATGGTAAGAAATACGATTCCTACATATATTTTTCTTTCTATCCTAACATGTTTATCGACAAACACTCAATAATATCAAACAATATTGTATCTGACAGGGTATATCTTTGGGTGTGAGGGTGTTGGGGTCCCGCGGGACCGTATGGGAGGCTATAAGAACCCTCGAATGACTGAGTGGCCGCCATTTGACGGCTTATCTGCCGAGATAGTGTTTTCGATGGCCATAACATAAAATATCGAGTGCTTTGAGTTTTTTATGGTTTTTATCTAAAAGTATGATATGATTTCTTATTAGACATAAAAAACATGAAGCAAATTTGAGATAGATTGATACTTAATTCTGTATTGTTCACCGTTACAGAAAACTTAAACTACTTAGTACTAATAAGCCATAATTAGGGTCTCCAGCTTGGGAGTTCGTCCCATTATGGGAAGATTTTTATTGACTTCATAGAAAGCGGTTACCATCGCCTATGGATATTTGCAACACCAACGTGCTACAAATGCGCTGCCAATGCCGGAACACAACACAAGGTTGTTATAGCGGCATACTCTAGACTAGCGGTGGTCACCATCCAACTGAGCAAAGACCCTACCACCTGGCTGTAAACAGAAAACAACCCGTTTTCTCGCCTCTTACGACAGCAGTCTTCAGCTCCAAGGGACTCCCCTTACAACCTCTAAAAGTATTGGGATCCTAGATCGCGAACGATGTACAGTTCAGGGGCCATCTTGAAGGCAAGGCAAAACTTGCCGCCAAGAAGCTGGGAGTGCTAAACCGGTCCGAGCAGTACTTCACACCACGACAACGCCTTGTGCTTTATAAAGCCCAGGTGAGGTCGCATATGGAGTACTGCTCACACCTTTGGGCTGGTGCACCTGCCTACCAACTTAGTCCCCTGGACAGTATTCAACGTCGAGCCGTTCGCGTTATTGATGATCCCATAGTCACAGACGGTCTAAATACGCTTGGCATTAGGAGAGTCTTTGTTTCTCTCTGCGTATTCTACCTACTGTATAATGGGGAATGTACCGAAGAACTGTTTAGAATGGTGCCTTCGTCCTCTTTCTACCCACGCACCGGTTGGGAGTTCACCCCCACTGCCTTGAGCCGCTTCGCTCATGTACGGAACGGTTCTGTAGAACGTTTCTCTTGCGTACCGTGGGGATTTGGATTTTGTTACCGCGGACGTTTTCCCACAGCGCTACGATATGGAGTTTTTCAAAAATTGTATCATAAAATTCCTTCGAGGCCGGTAGCGCGTTGGTGACATCTCTGATGTTACAAACGTCCAAAGGCGACGGTAACCGCTTTCCACCAGGTAGGCCGTCAGCCTGTTTGCTGTTCTCCAGCTATAAATATAAAAAGGTCGCCCGGCCGTAGGAAATTGTATTCTTTCTCCGTTCTTACACAGATAAAAATGACATGTGGCTTTTTAGAGCAGTTATGTCTATATATACATGTCTGATAAATTTTTTAAACAATGTACCTGCAAATAATATACTGTAAATCATGAAACAAACATATAATCTATCTTCTAGAAAATAATTTTGTTGCTTTAACAGAATTTTAAAAGCAGAAACATGAGGTGAATTTAAATAAGTTTCGATTTAATATTGTTTGTTGTTCCAAAGTGGGTGGCAAACATCTGCGGCCGGAGATAAACCCTCCCCTGGGGATGGTAAACATAGGGTAGAGGGTTGATTGACTGCTCGACACATTCAAAATGAATTTAAAGCCACACTCAGACTATAATAGTGACGAGGATTTGGTGTGATTGTCATGTTTAATCTCAGACAAGAAGAATTATGTAGATCGAGCCCGAAACTATCAAAGTGTAGCTGAATAAAGGATTGGGTTTCCATAGAGCAATTAAATTTAATTAAAAAGAGTATCCAGTATTTTCCTGTCCTATGTATGATCACACTTCTCTTTACGACTCTTTAATTTCTCTTTCCGTACTTCTATATCATTATTACTTAAAGATAGTAATTTGATGTATATAGTACATTAAATTCATTTATTATAAATAACCAAATTAAACTTTAGTTTTAGTAGTTTGTATACATTGATGAATAATTTTGATATGTATTCAAATTTTTTTATTTTTTCGCAATTTGTTGGCAACACCAACATGAAATTGCATTTAATTTTATTACTTGCAACATTGTTGTTGCATTCATTTGTTTTGTTGCCTGTTCTGCTAGAATTGTGGCAGAAGGCAGACGCCTTCGTACAATAGTGATTTTTTATTACAAGTTTTCACCTAATAACCGTGTTTAACTTCCACCACTTCATCGACCTGGGTATCCTAGGTCCACCACCATCAGCGTGCTACAACATTTAATATTATATGTGCAACGAGCTGAGTGTGTTAGAATCGTATTTATTATTGTAAAGTAACCATATGACGGGAAGTCGTCAATAACCGGATAGAATATTCATTAATGTAGTAATCGGAAGTCCTATAACCGGATGTCAACGTAGAAGCATTTATTATCAAGCCAACGGATATCTAAAATGGAGTAAACGGAATTTAGAAGTTATACGGATGGTGGAAGTTGGTGTTACGACGGAAGTGAAGTGGCGCCAAAGTATTACAGGATGGTGTCGCTGCAGACGCACTACGAGGATCTTATAAATACTGTGTTCGGGCAGAGGGGGGTTGGTCTTCAATCAGTCTACACCTAGTCTGCAAACGATATTCAGCTAGTCTACAACGATAGTCTACGGTCATCGGTTGAACAGAGCGAAAGCTCTGTTGGGCAAGAGGCCTATAGTATATTGTGGACGATAATTACTGTTCGATAATGGCAGTATTCTTTAAGGGCAAATTGATGCTCGACACCTGACAAAGGGTTGAGACAAACTCTTGGAGTTGTCTTAATATTTCTGTGTATTATTGGGCTGTATTAATATTGTAATAATTATTGTGTAATAAACTTTAGATTATAATGTTTCAGAAATTATTATTCTTTCTGCTAACATCAGAAGTGGGATACGAACCGTGCCTACAATGGAAGACTACTGACATGTCGCGGCCGTCGGTAGGACTAACGGCGGCGTACTGGTGGCGCCTTGAAGGTGCCTGTGGAGCGGCGGTGAGACACACCGCCTGTGCGTGATCGGGTCACCGTTGGGAATTCTAGCTCACTATATGGTCAATGAGGGTCCATACTCGCGTTGGTACTGTGAGTGCTAAGGTAACAATTACGTGTCTATTCTAACTGACACAAAAGGTATGGCATTATTTTTTATATATTTTAAAACTATGCAAAGTAAGAATGACTTTACAAATAATAATTATAGTTCACCGTTCGAGGTAAGCTACTACCCTCATATTCAGGTGATAATTTTTGGTGTATGAAAAATTAGGATATGGATGAAAATATTGAACAAATTGCGTAATGATTCTACTATCGAAAAAAAGGTTAATTTTTTTTAGGCCAACCAAATTAAACCTCACAATAGTATCGTTTTATGATGTAGCCGTAAATTCACTTGTTGACATGGGAGCTAATTGTAGTGTTATCGAAGAATCAATAGCACAACAACTCTATTGTAATTTCAGCCCGTGTCATTTAAGTCTTCGTGGTATAGGATTTGGTAGATTAAAAGTATTTGCTAAAATTACAGTATCAGTTAAATTTGAGAACTTGTGCCCTGAGTTAGATATTTTTGGTGTAAAGGACGCTGATTTTTGCTATGATCTTTTTGATAGGTAGAAATGTTATTCAACCCCCGGACATAGAGATAGTGACTGACGATTTAGGTTCCCGTCTAGACGAAAAAAAATGCAACTAAATATAGCTTTGGTGTCAAATTATATAAACCACTTTTCTGGTTCACTTTCGGAACTTTTGGTCGTGGTATGTTAAAACCGGTGAATTTGAAATAAAATTAAAAAGGTATGAAGTTATTTTATGATTAATTATTATTATTAGTTATTACAGACCATATCGATCAGCCCCCGTAGAAAGAGAAAAAGTTAAAGAAATAGTGCAAGGACTATTAAATCACTTGTAGTATCTTTGGTATTGAAAATGTCCATAGGCGATGGTAACCGCTTTCCATCATGTGAGCCATCTGCCTGTCTGCTGAACTCCTGCAATAAAAAAAAAATAGATAACTATATAATTAAGGAAAGTAGTTCACCCTTCGCCAACCCTATGATATTAGTTTAAAAAAAAAAGATGGTAGCGATAGAATGTGCTATAGACTATAGAGCGTTAGGTAAATAAATTAATAGAAAAAGGTTTGACCCCTTTGATCGAAGATCAAATCTGTAAACCAGGAAATTCTAAATGGTATTTATATCTATAGATATGAAAAATGGCTTCTATCGGTTCCCTGTGTCAAGTTATTCTACTAAATATATTGCTTTTGTAACGCCAGATGGACATTACGAGTTTCTGAAAATGCCCTTTGATATTTTTAATGGCCCGTCGGTGTTCCAAAGAGCAATCACTAAAGCAGCACATCATTTGATCAAATCAAATCAAATTAATTCATCATTTATTGCATAAAACATGGTACATAAAAAAAAAGATCATTCATAATAATAAAAAATAAACCATGATCTTTAAATTTAGTCACTCTTTAAAATAAAAGTAAAAAAAAAAAAAAAAAAAATTACCCATTAGTCGGTATGATAATAAATTGTAAATGTAAAATACTACCTTAGTAAATTAAAGTCTATCATTAAAATATTCATTAACACTGTAATACAATTTGTCAATTAGAAATGTCTTTAATCTATACTTAAAATTATTGGTGTTTTGAATGTCAATTATACATTTTGGTAGGTGACGGTGACTATAGAGCCTAGGAGCCATACACAACAACTCTACTACTTAGCAGAGTTGTTCGACTCTTAGGACATATTGTTTTATGTGCTTGGCGTTCGCTTTTAAAAGTATTGAATAAATTTATATTGTTTCAAAGGAAAATTATGATCTCGTATATTTAAAGCGAAGTAACTGTCAAAATTTTTAAACTTTCAAAGTTAGTTTTGTTTTTTTTTTGGATTACATAGATATGTTAATTCCGTAATACAATAGAAGAAACACTAGATTATTAGAAACGGACAATCTCGGCTCTTGACTCCTCTCGTTTCAGTTAGCCTTAAAAAAAAAAAAAAAAAATTCGTATATAGCATTGAATATTTATGTAGACATATCGCGAGATGGTGTTAGGCCAACTGATACCAAAGTAAATGCTTTAGCTAATTCTCCCGTCCCCAGTAATATTAAATAAGTTCGCCAATTCATGGGTCTATCCAGTTATTTTAGAAAATTCATCCCTGATTTTGCATCGCGAACCGCCATTATTACTAAATTAACCAAAATTAATGGGAATGGTGTCCCGAACAGGATATAGCTTGAAAATATGTAATTGATCATCTTGTTTCCAAACCTTTATTAACTATTTTCGATCCCCAACTACCGACAGAATTGCACACGGATGCTAGGTCCTTAGGCTTCGGAGCAATGTTTAATGCCCTTAAGCACTTCAAGAGTTTACTTTCTTGGTATTAACTTTAATATCATTAGATTGTAACGCAATAAAATCAACTATGACTTGAAGTCTCTGATACCGTTAGGCCTGATTCTTGGTTGAAACTTGATCAGACAAATGAGTCTCAAATCAAAAATCTAATATCTCACTTACAATTAGGAGACTTGGTCCCTAATCAATATTTAATGAAAAAATGGTCTATTAAATTATAAAACTAATCCCGATGCCGAGCCGAGAATGTTCGTACCAAAAGGTTATAGATTGAGTATATTAACACTATTTCACGATGAAAACTGTCGTGTGGGGTATGATAAAGTTTTACACAAAAATTTAAGTGTTTTTCGGTTTCCTGGAACGGCAGCCTTTGCTAAAGAAAAATATATCTCCCATTACCATCTTATCTGTATAGAGAAAAAGGGATGCTCTGGCCCAAAACTAGGACTATTACACCCAATAAATAAAGTTGCTACCCCTTTTCATACCATTCACTTAGACTGTACTGGGCCATTTACGGCTACCACTGAAGGTTTTAAACACCTTCTGTTAAGGTTTTAAACACCTTCTGTTAAGGTTTTAAACACCTTCTGTTAAAGTTTTAAACACCTTCTGTTAAGGTTTTAAACACCTTCTGTTAAGGTTTTAAACACCTTCTGTTAAGGTTTTAAACACCTTCTGTTAAGGTTTTAAACACCTTCTGTTAAGGTTTTAAACACATTCTGTTAAGGTTTTAAACACATTCTGTTAAGGTTTTAAACACATTCTGTTAAGGTTTTAAACACATTCTGTTAAGGTTTTAAACACATTCTGTTAAGGTTTTAAACACATTCTGTTAAGGTTTTAAACACATTCTGTTAAGGTTTTAAACACATTCTGTTAAGGTTTAAACACATTCTGTTAAGGTTTTAAACACATTCTGTTAAGGTTTTAAACACATTCTGTTAAGGTTTTAAACACATTCTGTTAAGGTTTTAAACACATTCTGTTAAGGTTTTAAACACATTCTGTTAAGGTTTTAAACACATTCTGTTAAGGTTTTAAACACATTCTGTTAAGGTTTTAAACACATTCTGTTAAGGTTTTAAACACATTCTGTTAAGGTTTTAAACACATTCTGTTAAGGTTTTAAACACATTCTGTTAATCATTGACGGTTTCACTAAGTTTTGCTTATACAACCTCTTAAAACTTTAAATTCTAGGGAGTTAATACCAATAATAAGAGAAATGGTTACATTATTTGGTACTCCGTCATTAGTGGTCACTGATCGTGTCACAAACTTTAGTTCAGGTCAAATTTAAGCACTGTTTAGGGAATTAATATCGAACACCATATGATAGCTACGCCCCGAGGTAACGGACAGGTTGAACGATATGTATCTATAGTAGTCAATATGCTAAGTACTATGTGTAATGATCCGTCAAAAAGGTCAAACAAACTACCAAAAGTACAGGCATCTATAAACACTATAGTACAAAAATCGACTGGTTTTTCTCCTTTGCGTCTATTGATAGGTGTAGAAGTAAATATACCAATCATACAAGCCCGTTTAAATGAAGTTACCAATGAAGGTCTAGAGTCTAATATCAATGTGCAGGCTGATCGTCAACTTCAGCGATTATTACAAGTCGCAGAAAGATTTAAACAAAGTTTAGATTCCCTTCTGGCCTGGAGAATGAGTAGACGAAAACATTGCTGTTGAAAATACCATATCTATCTATCTATAATGTACAATGTTTCTGAAGATAAAAAAATAATAATTTAATTAACCGCTGGACGGCCTCCTATTTGGTGTCAGTCGTCTCATCGGCAGCGGGTGAATGTGACTGACATGTCTAGGTAGTTGGCAAATAATAAAATTAATATATTTATTTTAACCGCTGGTCGGCCTCCTATTTGGTGTCAGTCGTCTCATTGGCAGCGGGTGAATGTGACTGACATGTCTAGGTAGTTGGCAAATAATAAAATCAATATATTAATATATGTATTTTTTTAGTTTAGAAACATTGTGCAGATAAAACATAAAATTAATATATATATTTTTTTTAACCGCTGGTCGGCCTCCTATTTGGTGCCAGTCGTCTCATCGGCAGCGGGTGGAAGTGGCTGGCATGTCTATGTAGTTGGCAAATAATAAAATTGTTAATATTTATTTATTTTTAAAGTTTCGAAACATATTGCAAATAATAAAATTAATATATATGCATTTTTTAAAGTTCAAAAACATTGTCCAGATAAAAGAATAAAATTAATATATACTATTTTTTAACCGCTGGTCGGCCTCCTATTTGGTGCCAGTTGTCTCATCGGCAGCGGGTGGAAGTGACTGGCATGTCTATGTAAGTTGGCAAATAATAAAAATGAAATGCATTAATTTATTTTTTAAAGTTTCGAAACATTATTCAAATGGTGAAATTAATATATTTATTTTAACCGCTGGTCGGCCTCCTATTTGGTGTCAGTCGTCTCATCGGCAGCGGGTGAATGTGACTGACATGTCTATGTAGTTGGCAAATAATAAAATTAATATATTAATATTTTCTATTTTTTTGAAGTTTCGAAACATTATACAAATAATAAATCTAATGTTTGATACGTAGATATCTGATAGATAGTATTTGTACAAAAGGCTTACAAAGGTCATAATTCTTGAGTTCCTTGGGTATTTTTAACTGTGTTTAATTATTGTTGGAATTTCTGTAGCCCTGGATAGTAAGTTCTAGTATTCTTAGTTATTTTTCAAGTTTTTGGGACTTAAATCAGTTGGTACATAGATATCATGAATTATATTATTCTTCAGATAATAATCGTTAATAGTTCTAGTATTAAAGAGTTGTTGCGAGAGATTAGGATATTATTCTTGAAATGAATATCGTTCAAGATTTTGAAAGTTTGTTGATGGAAAGTCGAATTATTATTGGTCGGGAGTGGCCGAGTGGTTGTGTGAAGAAGTACTGTGTTTAATTTTTGTTCGCAGATTGGCAGACACACGAGGACGTGTGAATTGCAGGACGGCCGTGTTAGAATCGTATTTATTATTGTAAAGTAACCATATGACGGGAAGTCGTCAATAACCGGATAGAATATTCATTAATGTAGTAATCGGAAGTCCTATAACCGGATGTCAACGTAGAAGCATTTATTATCAAGCCAACGGATATCTAAAATGGAGTAACCGGAATTTAGAAGTTATACGGATGGTGGAAGTTGGTGTTACGACGGAAGTGAAGTGGCGCCAAAGTATTACAGGATGGTGTCGCTGCAGACACACTACGAGGATCTTATAAATACTGTGTTCGGGCAGAGGGGGGTTGGTCTTCAATCAGTCTACACCTAGTCTGCAAACGATATTCAGCTAGTCTACAACGATAGTCTACGGTCATCGGTTGAACAGAGCGAAAGCTCTGTTGGGCAAGAGGCCTATAGTATATTGTGGACGATAATTACTGTTCGATAATGGCAGTATTCTTTAAGGGCAAATTGATGCTCGACACCTGACAAAGGGTTGAGACAAACTCTTGGAGTTGTCTTAATATTTCTGTGTATTATTGGGCTGTATTAATATTGTAATAATTATTGTGTAATAAACTTTAGATTATAATGTTTCAGAAATTATTATTCTTTCTGCTAACACGTGCATGTTGCGTACACAATTGGTTTCCCTCGTTTTATAAAACTAATTTGAAAAGTCATTTACACATGACTCTGGCTGGATACACAAATCGTGCCAAGCCAAAATAAAAAAGGAAGAAAAGAGTACCCAGTAGTAGCCAATAGGTTAGTGTATCATAAATAATAACTTTAACATTATTCATTAACACTTGGTCTTGTGTGAACGGCTACTGAAAAATGGCCGAAACTTCATAATAAAATCAAATTAATGCTGCGCTTAAAACTGCTGAAACATAGTTTTAACTACAAAAGACTACAAGTTATTGTTTAGTTTATTTTTTTTAATAACAAGTAAATTAGGTTCTGGTCAGATACATGTGGTGTACTATAAAAACTCTTTGTTCCTTTCATAAGGATCTACATTGACGTATTTAGAAATAACTTATAAGTAATTCTGACATTGTCATTATTACTGCAAATTTTAATAAAATAAAACCTATGAATCTTGGTTTGTTGTTTATTATATTATATCAATACACGGACGAGACAAGAATTTAAAAACAAAACACAGAAATAATATCCATTTAAAATCAATGGTGAACAGATTCCCACATTTACACCCTCAAAAACACACCCCAGAGGGCGCTGAGGGATATTGTCATTTTTTGTTATCTGCCGCACGCCTCCGCGGTCCATAGAAAGCGACTGATAACAACTCATGACTGTTTTCATTATGTCAACTGTAAAATTAATACACCCTTTTTGATATTTATTAAACTTTTAACAGATTTTAAAATAAGGAGAGTGTAAATACGAAATCGGATTTGTTCACTGTTTTTCATATTGTTACGAGTGCGGGACTCCAATTAAAATATCGTTGGAATTAGTAAATAATTTATAGAACTGTACAAATACATATAAAACAGGTACAAATCTGACTGGACACAGCCAGTACAAAACTGCACGATTCAATAACACGCGCAAAGTCCGTAACTATATATCGCTTGTCGAATATACGTCTTACTCGTATCGTAATTCTCGCTCGACTGCCCCACCCCTCCGTTCGGGCATTGTTTTATAGCAAACTGTACAGTACACAATCGATTGCGTGGGCTGGGTTCTTCCAAGGAAATGGAATTGGCACACAAGCGGCCAACAAAGTCGAAAGCAATAACAATAAGGATTAGTTTGACACCAATGACGACCATAAAATAAGTAGAATAACAATAGCATGTTTTTCTTTATTACAAATTCTAAACACAAAGTAAACTGAAGAATTACTTAATCCGGGAAGGCATTAAGGTGACTGTCTGGAAACTGCGCTTTACGTCAGGCTGTGCGTTTATCTTTGACGGCATGGAACAATACTATTTAGAAATGATACATAAACAATATAAAACAATATTTTTTGTTAAAAATATGTTTTCTAACTCTGTACTGTGTGTGTGATGCTGCCAGTAGTCGGTGGAGTGCTGGTGCATTCTTAAAGTAGTGAAGAAAATACATCTTGTTGCTTTCAGGGATTCTCGTACTTTAGCTCTTGGATGCTGATCCCTGGATTCAACTTAGTGGTAGTTGAAGTAGACTTGATAGCAAGGGTTTTTAGTGGGTATTGAGGTTGCTCGCCCGTGCGGCATCACTCCTCTGTGTAGTCCATAGCGGACGGAACGCAAAATAAAGCATACAATTGCTAGCATTACCGCCCCCCGTGGATTCGTGCCGTTTCCTAGTGACGGCCCAGAGAGTGCGTAAATCGGTTAGTCATTTTCCCTCGCCTCAAAAAAAAAAAAATGACTCGATAGCAACTCAATCACAACGTATTTGTGGAGTACCTACTATTTAAATACTAATATTGTAATATTATATTAGCCTAAAGTAGGCCGTCCGCAGAACGCTGTACCATTAACCGCACAAAGTGACATTTTAACTGCTTTTAAGTTTTCTTTTTTTTTACTGTAAAAAACATTTTTTATTGCTGAGTACAGTGTTAAGGAACGCCTATTTATTTTAAAAGGCAATTTTGTGTATGTGTGTCCGTGTTTAATTTCTACAGGCGTTTAAGCGTCATTTCTCTCATACTGTGAGCTCATTAAAGGAAGGACAGTTATTGAATCCTCTCGATGCTTTATTTTATCCTGTCTCAGCAACACCTAGCATACAGGCTGACGGACCAACTGTGATGGAAAGTGGTTACCGTCGCCTATGGACATTAGCAATACCATAGGTGCAGCTTATGTGCTGCCGGCCTTGAAGGAAAAACTGGAACCTGGTCGCTGATGTCAGAACACAGCTCAAAGATGTTATGTTATGTATTACCTTCGAAAAGTGTTCTCTAGTGGAACTTATTTTGAATAAAAACTGTTGAATTTAGCTATATTTTAACGGTTTTAAGCGCGGTAATTTATTTGATTTTGGTTTATCCGACGTTTCGGCCGCGTTTCAGTGGCCGTGGTCACGGTGGATAAAATTAAAACTAAATAATTAAAATGAACAAGTTGGCGGTAGGTTAAATAAAACTTTATCAATACATGTTAGACAAATGTCATCTTTGTCATCCGTGACCACGGCCACTGGAAAGCGGCTGAAACGTCGGATAAACCAAAATCAAATAAATTACCGCGCTTAAAACCGTTAAGACATAGTTTTAACATGTATACAAGTCGCGAAAACTTAAGAAAATATTATGATGAATTCAGATTTTAAAATTTTGATAATTACATATTTTCCTAGAAATTAGTACTATCATTGGCTATGTCTATATATTTTTAATGGTGCAAGTGCAACGTTACAATGTATGAAGGGGTTAATGAAAGTCGATGACGCGAAAGTTGTTTGTCAGGATCGTCGCAAGTGGTGATCTATAGTCTCTGCCTACCGCCATGGGAAACAGGCATGATAATATGTATATAATAATGAAGAAATACTTAAAGGAATTTTCCTTTAAATCCCAAAATGACTTCCAAAACCCTCAAACCCATGCCACTCGCAATAACCATAAAAAACAATAAAACGAGATTTAGAGCCATGTTTAAAATCCTATTTGATTTACAAGAGGCTTTGCGACCCCCTATTTTGAGTACGGACCCCTATTATGGGGTTCAATGGGACTAATATCACGCAAATCATGGGATAAAGACACCTTAGTGCGGTGTTGCATGGGGAATTACCATAATAATTATTCAATCAAACTTTCTAATTATTTACTAGCAGTCCCGGCAGACGTTTTCCTGCCCTGAAAAAATAAAATTTGCAACCTGATTGCAGCGCCACCTACTGAGTCCAATTGTGATTCTAAATCATTCTCGAGTCCACTTGAACACATACAAAAAAATCATCGATATAGGTCCAGCCATTTTGGTGTCAGAAGAGCCAGTTACATACGCACACAAAAAATAATTATATATAATCCTTTATTTATTAAATCTTCATTTTTTTACCGACTTTGAAGAAGATTTTCAATTTGACTATTTTTTCTTTTTTGTATGTTTGTTACGTCATTTCTCCGTCAATTGGGTTATTGACAAATTTTTGAAAAGGGCTTAAATTGAAAGAATGTGTTCTATATTAACTAAGAAAAATACTCTGGCTTTTATCCGCGTACTTATTAAATAATTTTTACCCCTCTTAAATTCATATTTTGAATAATGTGCTGAAAAGGCGCCAAAATGACGATTGCCTTTTTGTGACGTCAATAGCTATTACTATGACAGTTTCTTGACAGTACTAAATTCATTAAGCATGTGGTCCAATTAAATCTAGATATATCGATTTTGATTTCGATTCGATTTATGTATCAATTTGTAACACAATTTGTTGTTATCTTAAAGTAAGCAAAATTACTCTGTTGCTGCAGAAATTATGGCATTACCGATCAATTTTCGGTTTGATTCGAGGGGTTTTTGAACTGAGTCTTTGATTTAAATAGATTTTGAAACAATAAATATTGCCCAAAAAAATCGATTTACTAAAACCTTAAGTGTCTAATCCCTATGGCCTATGTAAACAAATATTAGTCGAGTGTCCCCAGTAAATTTGCTTTGTATTTAAATTGTTTTACCAAATTATTTTGATAATATGGATCGAAAAGTTGTCGTCAGTGTGTAGTGCCTAAACGTACCAATACTTCGAACAATACACCTGCAAAACTATTCATAATATTGTATCGTTTAAAGCTGAAATGCGTAGAAATTGGTTGAAACTTGCAGGAAGATACGATGCTTCTCTTATTTCTAACACTTTTGTTTGTTTTTGGGAAGATCAATTTGATGTAAGTATCATCTTAATAATAAACTTTTATTGTGAGTAACTGAGGAAACTTTTATATAGCACATGCTTACACTTTGAAGATTACAGACTGATATAAGATTTTTTTATATAAATATAATTTTAATTTTTTAATTGTTTCAGGTGCCTAGTGACATGAAAAATTACATAGAATATCGAATTATGACTTCAGTTAATAAAAATAGAATGAAACCTGGATGTGTCCATTCAAAATTTGACTGTCTATCTTCTCGGAAAAGAACATTATAGCCATCAACAAGTAGTGCACAATCAGCTGTAGTTAAAAGTCAAAAAATAAATCTGTTTCAAGAAACTGAAGCTTCCTCACGAGATTTACAGACTGTAACACCTGATATTATGGAATCACACATTGTAACTACAACACTGTTTCTGGCTCAAGTTATTCTTTTCCTTAATACAAGTACAATAATAGATAATGCATCCATTTCTTTAACTTAAATCCTGAGGTGTCTTGTATACACTTTCAGTGTTTTGGTAAGTCTGATATGGGATGCCACCTGCATAGATATTTTAGCCGCATCCCATTCACCAAATATGTATTATATAAGTAGAAACAATATAATCGACTTAATTTTTCATAGTCAATGCGATGGACCCGAATGAGAAATTATAAATATTTTAATAAAAAAGGGACTAAATAAAATGAAACACCATTTTTTCTTAAGTTCGAATCGCAACCAACTCGATTTCTTTTAATTACAATAAAACCAAGCAGCCAGTATTACAATATTTATAACAAAAAAGTATTTATTCTACAACAGTCAATAAAAAAAATTGTTGCAATAAATATTTGTTTTATTTGTTCAATGCTTTTATACAGTAAAGGATATATATTACTAGTCCCAAACAATTTAAGGTCTCGAATAATGCTTTTTGTATATGCCTGATCATAATCAATTACTAATATGTGGACAACTCCACTATTTTTAAAATTCCAGTCAGCCACATAAAAGTAACACTTCTTTAAATTGGACACAAACATTTGCACTTGTATTTGAGTCATATATATATTTCTCAGTAATCTTGTTATCCTTTATATAATTCCTAAAAATCTTTTTTTAGACAGGTACCTTATTTCTATGACAATTGTTTTATCACAAATTCCAACATGTTGCAGCAATGTATGAATACTTTTTAGATATTATCAATCGACATGATTCTATGTTCTTGTATAATTGTTTTGAAACAAGTTTTTTTTTACTTTTTCTTTTAAATTTTGTCCCCTATAGCTTTTGCAACTATTGTGCTGGCTCCCATAATAGGTGCTGTTAAGGAATCATCTAGTTTTGCATCTCCTAACACACCATGTGCCTGATATATTGATATCCTGTGATTCTACCATATCACATTTCATGGCACAAATTACTTGTATGTTGACCCTGTGCGTCTTCTTCAAGTTTATCTATCGTAGACGAGGTAAATATATGTGATATATTATTTAAAAAAGTACTAGTACAATCACCATCACTGTATTTAATAATTAAATTATGTAGAGATAGTGTTTCCAAATCCAGTAATTTAAAACTTGGTTGATGTTTTAACATCAAATATGAGTTAGTTTGACTCTTTTCAGCTCCTTTTACAATTCTGTTAATAACAAAGGCTGTGTCTTGTGATCTAGTAGTAGTAGGAACTGCTTTTGAAAGTTGTTTGCCCAACATAAATTTTAAAGTAGTCTCTACTTGACACAGTGTGGATTTCTTCCATTAATAATTTACTGCAGGACATGATGGTTCTTCACTTCTTTGGTGAACCTTGAGATGCAGCACAATCATAACATTGCACACTCACTACTTTACTCTCCTTCTCATCCACCACCACAGTTGCTGCATATGATTTAGACTGTACTCGATGTTCTGGACAAACTTTGCATTTTAGTGTACACATATTCGAGTTTCGTCGCAGCTGTACACAACTAATCGTATCATCATCGTAAGATTGTCTTGACGATCTGCAAAAGATCAAATACTTGTGTAATATTAAACAACAAATTAATGATAAGTAAATTCGTAAATATTAGTCATAACCTCAAATGTGTTGCAAACATTTTACAGAATACTTCATACAAAATTTATTACAAATGCACATTGAAAAGTTCTTTCCTTGAAATACTTACGCAGATGCCTTATCATTTTGGATTTGGGATTCCGCTGCATTAAAATTTGAATTTTGAATTCGATGCAAAAAAAACTTGCTATTATAACCGCGTTGATAATGGCAAAATTGCACTATCCGCTTTTGTTTATCCTGCTTCCATAGTTCTAAATATTAATTTGGATAGTTTAGTTTAGAAGTAATTCCAACTTATGATATTTGTAACAACAATGTTTGTTTTGTTTTTGTTAAATGTCATGTGTCAAAATTAGAGCATCTTAAGTTACCACTTACTAGGAGTTGACGTCACGCACTGTGATTGGGTTTTCAAGTCACGTGACACATAGGTTAAAAATCATAATTTTATTTATCAAAATAAAAATATTTACAGGTTATTATTATTATATTAAAAAATACTGAAAATTCTCTTTTAATATAATCTTCCATTCTAGCTAAGTTTGATATTTTATTTCCACCAGTGTCAATAACCCCATTGAAGACCAATTTTCAAATTTGTTTCTACATTCGAAAGAATCCAGAGATAGTCCTATAGTCATCATGTCATGGTCTGATCCCAGGTAATCCCAGAACAACCCTGTTGAAGAGCGCCGAGTGCCTACACTTTTAAAAAGGCAAAACCTCTATACGCGCACCAATTGTACACTTACTACAGGCGCTTTAAAAATATATCTAAAACTATTCAAGCAACTAGAAAGTAGTAAACAAACATTTTCTTCAACATCTTGAAATCGGTGCCAAGAAAAGCATAAAAAAACAATAGTAAATCTTTATAACTTCTTACCTTTTTGATTATTGTAATAATAAATGTTCTATCATTAAATCGATAATTAAGCTCTCTGGGCGCGCATTTACGCTCTCTAAAATACCCCAAAACATCCGCTCTGCATTGTCTGCAATACAAAAATCATGCCAGATGCTACCGACCAACTTAACAATACTGTAAAGCGCGGCGCTAGTGTCTGCGTAAGATGTCGAATACAATGAAACATAAGAGCATAAAATTTAGTTCCAGGTTTCGCCACCGGTCAGGGTAAGTTTGTAATACGTCAAACGCAGGATATACCGTTTTGGACTCGACAAACGATTATTCACGCAAGAGTGCGCGCATGTCGCGGGGAAACGCCGTGGAAAATTGACATTTCATCCGTCAGAAATATTTGATAGATTTCTAGTAACTAGAAAAATAATATATCGAAAAACAAGAATTGTTTAAAGTATAATCTACTACTGCATATATCTAAATATTATAAATAAAATGTTTATTTATTTTATTTAAATATTACAACCAAAGTAACGGGTCCAGGAGACAATGTCCATGTTCTAAAAAAATAAAATTTAAACTTCAATCGCAGCGCCATCTATCGTATTAAATCGTGACGATCCCGGAATGGTTTCGAACCGTCCCGGGATCCACTTGAACACGCACAAAAATAAATTCACCTAATTCAGACAAATGAAAATGAGTTTAAAATGCTGTCACCTTTGCCGAAATCCGCTGCAGAAATCTTAACGAGTCTGGGAAGATGTTTGGCGATTCAGATTTGTCTGGCTCATTGGAAAATATTTAAAAATATTATACTTGATAATATATGTAAAATTCAGCTTTCTTAAAATGACGTAAGTTCCCACATTTTTTTAAAAGTGTCTGTCAAAAGTTATGGCCCACAGGAAGTGTCTGGCAACTGTATATCTTTGTTTATAACAATATCATATATAACATATGTAAAAACTAGCCTTGCTACTTTGACGTAAGTTAGCATGGTTTTTCCACTTTTGTCTCCTGCCACCTTTTAGCTTAGCGAGTATTCACTCCTTTCTAAGTTTATCTTAAACTACCGATCCTAAAAATTTCATCTTTCCTAAAATCACGTTTGTCTGGGGTAACTGGGATCTCACTCTATGTCGTTTCCATGGAATAGATAGATTAACTAAATAGATGGCGATACCATCGCGTTCTTAGACGCCACCGCTGCAATTAACAAACAAATACCTACGTTGTCATATGCAGCATATCATTTATTGTGCTATTTACTTCAAATCAGGTTGGCTTCGACTGATCTCTGTTTGCTTTGCAGTTGTCTAGATATATGTGGACTTGTTATTGTAGTAAATTAAACAAAAAAACAGTAAAAAAATGCATGCCACTAATATATACGTCGTCAATCGTCATGGTAACGTGAAAAAAAGATTTGCTAGCACTGCTATTGCTGGATCTGTATCGAATTGCAACTGGAAGTAATTACACACAATCCTACACACTATTCTGCTCGGACAAGTGTAAGTAAGGGGCCCATCATTCCGGGCCATTTCAACGCGTAATTGAATTGTTCGCGGCGTAAGGGGCCACTCTGTATAGATCGGGACACTTCGGAAAAGTTCACGAATGTTCAGAATTCTTCGGCGAAATTCGGAAATGCTCGGGATACTTCGACAAAGTTCGGTAATGTTTCAGAGTTTTGAGTTCAGCAGGCAGGCAGACGGCCCACTTGATGGAAAGCGGTTACCATCGCTTATGGATATTTGCAAAACCAAAGGTGCTACAAATGCGCTGCTTTTCTCTTAAGGGAGACTGGAAACTGGTCACTAAAGCCGGAACACAACTCAAGGTTGTCATGGCGACATATTTTAGACCAGGGGTGGTAGCCATCCAGTCGGGCAAATGCCCTACCTGGAATGATTGAGATATCCTCAAAATTAAAGGTAACTTAGTTATATTATGCTATTCAATCTATAATCTCTAAAGACTAAGTAGTCGCCGTCTTCTATGGATAAAGAAGGCCTAGAATGGAATAGAAGGTTGGCTACATAATCTCGCTGGGTCGCCGTAAATACTTACGTTCACACCAGGTCCCTTGCGGGGTAGGCACGAGCGACAGAGCGCCATTCAGGCTTATTCTTACACATCTCACTTCTTTGACATTCATAACTCTTGACATGCACGCTCGTCTGTTCTTGAGGCTCCTGATATCACCTTCTGCTAATACATGATCAATTTGATCATGGAAGGTGTGATCATGCCGTACAAATGTCCATAATAATATAACGTGAGAATTTCCACTTGTTTATACATCAAATGTACATATTGTTACGACTTGCAGGTCTCGAATTAAAATGCCGTTAGAATTACTTTGGAGTTTATTAGGACTATACAAACACGTATAATACAGATAAACATATAATTGAACACAGCCAGTCCAAACGTATGCACCATTCAATAACACGCGCAAACTCCGTCACTAAATAGATTATCAAATGAACACAAGTCTTGCTTCGCTCGTGGTTATAGCTTGACTGCCTCATCTCTCAATTGGGGCATTGCTTTATACTGTTCAGATACAATACGTCTCCCGGCCGCATGGACCGAATTTCTTAGAATGAACTTGTATTTTAAATCCGAGACACCTGGCAGTGATCACAATACAACAATAGACCGTAAAAGTTTACAATACACGATGGGCTGTTTTTTATCACAAATTTTAAACACAAAGTAAACAACAGTAGACCAAATTCCGAAAAGGTAATAAAATGTGCATAATAATCGCTTTCCATCAGGTGAGTCGTCTACTTGTCTGCTGATCTTGTGCAATTAAAAGAGTCTGTGCAGGAATAGAAAAGAATTCCAGTGGGTATTCCTAAAAAACACCCTACAGACAGATTGTAAAGCATTTGCTCGTCTAGATGCACACCATCCCTGGCTTAGAATAGGCCACCATAATCACATAGTTTTATTCTAGCATAAGTATCCAGATTCCAGTCCCTCTTCTAGACCGGCAATACACTAATACCATCTTTGGTGTTGCAAACGCCTATGGAGGCGACAGTAACCGCTTTCCATCAGACCGACCATCTGTTTATATGATGTACCTACTTAGACGAAAAATGTATATCGTCCAATGAAAATCTTAGTAATCCTTCTCTCTCTCTGTTCTTCGTCTTTTCTCTTCTCTTCAAAATTATAAGAAATTTTAAAGCCATTCGACTAAAAGTTTAAAAAATGCTAATAGATTTCCGGACTTACCAGTTTTGACCTGGTGCTTAAGAGTGATCTTGCAATCTTCGAGGAGTTGCTTGAGGGGCAGCGGCTCGTCGTGGAGCTGGAGGTCCAAGATTTTCTGCATCTCTTCGGGCATTTTGAAGTCCACTATCTACACCATTACAAATTAATATTATTAACGCTAGAAGGCTTGCTTCTTGTTTGGAATTTATTAGGGGGAGATGAATCGGGGCAAGTTTGACACATCGGTTATCTCGATGTGCAGGTTTCATCACGATGTTTTTCTTCACCAGCAGTACGTGGTAATTGTTAACAATTTGCTCATTACGTCAGGAATGGAAAAAAAATCTAAGTAATTCTTGCGGCTGATTGGCAGGTAGTCGTAGGCAAGGCCTCAAAATAACCCATAGCCTGGGGGTAGGTTTATTTAATTATTTTCTTTATCGCGTGAGTTCAGCAGGCAGACAGACGACCTACTTGATGGAAAGCGGTTACCATCGCCTATGGACATTTTCAACACCAATGGGGCTACAAATGCGCTGCTGCTCTCTCAAGGGAGACTGAAACCTGGTCACTAATGCCGGAACACAACTCAAGATTGTTATGGCGGTATACTCTAGAACAGGGTGGTCGCCATCCAGCTGGGCAAATACCCTACCACCTGGCAAAATTATTACAGGGTAGGGTATGTACCTATCTGGATGGCTACCACCCTTGCTCTAGAGTATGACGCCATAACAACCTTAAGTTGTTCCATTTTCCAATCTCCCTTTAGAGAGCGGCAGCCACATTGGTGGCCCACCTGATGGAAAGCGGTTACCAGATATCGGTAAATGGATACTAGAGCCGGACCACTAATGTCGTCTGTCTGTCTGCTGAATTCTTGCAATAAAAAAAACTGCAGTAAAATTTAATTTTAAAATTTGTATCGAATGAATCATTTCAATATAAAAAAATTATAACATTATGAGTCAAATAATTTGAATCCACCTTCTCATTCCTGTCGTTGACTTGCTGCACGAAGTCGAGGAGTACATCCACGACCCTCGCGAGGAACTCCCTGGTCTGCGCGTTGGCATCCTCACGGTACGGCAGGATTGCTGAAACAAATTTAGCGGTCAGCGTCCCATCTTGTTGTTATTGTATTGCGTCGAAGCTTGCCAGGTATGGATCGGTGCATTATAAAGCAATGCCCCACTGCGGAGAGAGGCAGTCAAGCGACGATTACGAACTAGCAAGACGTGTGTATGTACATTCGACAAGTTATATAGTGACGGACTTTGCGCGTGTTATTGCATCGTGCATTTTGTACTAGTTGTATCCAGTTATATTTGTACCTGTTTTATACGTATTTTGTACAGTTCTAATAAATTCTATAGTAATTCCAACGGCATTTAAATTCGAGTCCTGCGTAACTAGAAACAATATTCACATTAGGTCAGAGAACTGCCCAAGTGGTGCATGGGTTCCCGCCAGAATAAAACCCGCACCCTTTGAGTATGGGACGCGTACGATAGCCATTACGCTACCCTGACTTTCTTGCAACCCCCTAAAGTAAAGTTATAGTGAAAAGCTAGCGAGGTAAGTCAAGGTGAAAAGTTAGCGAGATGCCTGTCATGTGAAATATTACTTTCCACCAGTCAAAGGGTCCATGATTAAAAAGTCACCGGCTTAATATCAGACAACCCTCGCCGATTATGGCCGGAAACGTGGAAAGCTAATGTGACCATAGCTTAAGAAAACACAATTTTATATTTTATTTTATATAAGATAAAATCACTACATAGTATAAAACAAAGTCGCCTTTTCTGTCACTATATCCCTATATCCCTATGTGCGCTTAAATCTTTAAAACTACCCAACGAATTTTGATGTGGTTTTTTCCAATAGATAGAGTGATTCAAGAGGAAGTTTATATGTATAATACATAATATAATATAACCGTAATTAATTTTGTATCAGCATTGCACCCGTGCGAAGCCGGGGCGGGTCGCTAGTATAATATAAAATTATCCACGATTTGTTATATTTATCTTTTACTTATATATCTATGTTATTTTGTAAGTATAGTTTTATTTATAGCATACTTTTGTTTATTTAGTTTTAAAATTAACTTTTCGTTTTATTTCAATATGTATTAATAATAATAACATCTTCATATTCCTCGGAATTGAACTTTTCAGTTCAATCTCGTAGGTTTCAGTCACAACTGATAATGCATAATGTGTATCGAGCTGAATAATAAGAAAATTTATGTTATTTACGGGACTCTGATTAAGACTTTATGTTCATAAAGCACGTTTAATTATTATCTTATTGATATTTGTATTTATTTTTATATTTAAATTTTGTCCAAGTACTCATTGCTATGTCTAAATTAAATAATCATATTTTTATGGGTCTGAAAGTAATTTGTGTAGACTAAGAGGTTAACACTTAATATCAGTGCTGTGGCTGAGTATTTTTCAACACAGCAATATATATATTGAGAAGCAACTTCATTTGTCGAATTGTGTTTTATTTTGAATAGGGACGCGTTTGACCAACATTGCGACTAATGTCAGGTGGAAATGCAGTCTAAGATGGAGCACGTGTACCAACAGGATTCACGCGAGACTTGAAGACACCTTAATTGTATGTTTCAGGAAAAACAGACGACGATAAAAAGTCCCGCTACTTAGCGGTATGTATAATAAAAGTGGAAGCATGGAGTTTCGTCCCTTGGCTGGTTGTTGGTTGGTTGTTTCATACAACTTTAAAAATGTTTTATTTCATCTATTCTATGTTTTGTCTGTGTCGCAATTGGCAAGTAAACGTTTTGTTTCTTCAATTTTAGACAACATAAAACATTTTCCTGCAGCCTGTTACAACAGTGGCAAAATATCCTACAACTATTGCTTAGCAGTTGGTACGGTAGTAAGGAATATGTCCGTATAGATGGCTACCACGCCTGCTTTAAAGTATGCCACCATAACAACCTTGAGTTGTGTTCTAGCAAGTTTCAGTCTCCTCTAAGAGAGCAGCAGTCCATTTGTTGCACCTTTGCTGTTTCAAAAGTCTAAAAGCGATGATAACCGCTTTCTTGAGGTGGGTCATCACCCGTCTGCTAAGCTCATCCAATAAAAAAATTATAAACATTAGGTTAAAAAATACTTAAATCGGACCCATAATCACTTATAACATAGTCACCCTACAATACTGCAGCACATTGCAATGAGTTGTGAGCACAGATGTTTATGATTTGTCCCCTTAATCTTTGAATGACTGCTTGCATTGTCATCCTACACATTGTTGTGCACGCGACCTTGTCTGTGCTTACAAGAGCATTTTAACTGAGCTCTTCAATTGGGATACATTTTTCTAGCCAAAGAAAAGCCGACTTTAAGAGTAATCAAAAAACATAAAATAAACATTTCCTACAAAATCTTGAAGTCGATGCATTTTCCAAATTTGTTGTTGTTTTTTATGTTTTACTTAGCACCGACTTCAAAGGAAGTTTTCAATTCCCCAGGTAAATTAATTTTTGAAGTTATACTTCTTTTGGCGTGTTAGGGAAAAAATATGAGAGTAAATTTTCACGATGCGCACGCACGCCGACACGAAAAACCGACACCCTGAAATTAGCTATAGTCAACATTATTGTTTTTCTATTATTAGTGTCGTTAAACGTAGAATAAGGCGAAAGATAAAAATTTTAGTCCAGATCGCTGTCGGTGGGGAGAGTTCCCAAAATGCTGGCTGCATTCCCACGTTGATTGGATACTATATACCCAACTTAAAAGACAAACAGATAAATAGAAAAAAAAACAACAAATTGCAAAACCTAGTAAGTTTGATATTTAGCTTGGCACCTACTCCAAGATATTGTAGATAATATTTATTTTTGCTTTTTAGTTACTCTTGGAGTCGATTTCTTTATTTATATTCTAATATACAGGTATAAATTACTATAGTATAAAATCTCCTAGTTACACGCCTAACAGCTTTCAACCCCTCGCCTGCTGCATCGGTACTTGAGACCGGATTTACTATCTCTCATCTGTCAAACACAGCCGTTTACTCTCATTTCTTGTGTAGCTGCAAAACTTACGATTTTGGTCGCGTTATCTTTCGATGATATTGAGACTTATTTTCTGAGATAAAGAATATTGTATCTCTGTTCTCGTAAATGAAAAGGTTTTACACATTTATTGATATCCAATCAAAACATTAATTTATTATTTAGTTCCTCTCCATTATGTCTTACTTGTTTATAACTTAGTTTATTTTAGTATTATATATATAATTTTTTGAATTTGGTTTAGTTACAAAATTATGTTTATAATAGTTGTTTTATGATAAGAAACACCCGCGTATAACAAATCAATTTTGCAGCTGCAAAACATTGATTTGTTATACGTGGTAAACACTTACTTATATCTTTAAATATAGCTTTGTAAGTTTGTTTTTAAGATTTTTGTATCTACTCCAACTATGGATATCGAATAGTTGAAAGAGATGGGATTTTTATTGCTGTAATTGAAACAAACAGGCTGGTGGTCTACCTGATGGAAAACCGTTTCCGTCGCCTATGAACTTTAATAATACCAAAGTGCTATCCACGTGCTGTCGGCCTCGAAGAGGATATTACAACCTGGCCACTGATGCTGGAGTACAACTCAATGTTATTATAGCATCGTGTTATAGACCAGGAGTGGTGGCTATCCAAGTCAGGCAAATGCCCTTACTGGCTGGGTTTTTTAAGTGATAACTTCTTATGAGAGGATATACCACTTCGTTACGTAACGCGTTAAGGCACCAGTCTGTCTGGCTTACCTTTCTCTCACGCAAGGTATCACCTCTGTCGGATATACCAAAACGCACACGTTTGTTATGTAGGTTGACTTCTTCCGACAAGATTCTTCTCCGTCCTTGCGCTAATTATGACCTAAGATATTCTTCTTGCAGACTAAGTATCGTCGTCGTCGTCAGCCATTCACAGTCCACTGCAGGACGTAGGACTCCCCAAGACGGCGCCACTCATACCTATCCGCTGCCTTTCTCATCCAGCGCCTACCGGCGACCTTGCGTAGGTCGTCGGTCCATCGGGCTGGAGGGCGTCCGACACTACGTTTACCGAGACGCGGTCTCCACTCCAGGACTCGTCTTCTCCAACGGCCATCGGTCCTGCGACAGACGTGACCGGCCCACTGCCACTTCAACTTGCTAATTTTGCGAGTTATGTCGGTTGCTTTGGTTCTCTTACGGATATCCTTATTTCTAATTTTATCCATAAGAGAAACACCCAACATAGCTCGCTCCATAACCCGTTGAGTGACTTGGAACTTGAGGACCAATCCTGGCGTCAGTGTCCACGTCTCGGCCCCGTAGGTCAGGATAATATAAGAGAAAGAAGTATATAACAGAAATTTAAAATAATATAAAAATATTTTTCCAATACACTTCATAAATGAAAATCATTAAAATTAAAACGTACATTTACCTATAATGCAATAAAAAAAATTACCCGACCTCTTTCTCCTGTACGATGTTGAAATACGCATAATAAAAACAGTAGAATTCCTAATCACAAGTGCAAGAACAACCGTTGGCTTTTATTAAAACTATAACCCCTCGAAATGGCGGAGGGGTCGAAAATATCCCGTGCGGCAGGACTAACCAACAATAGGCACAAAACAAAAATTATAAATTTGCTATAGACCAGTAACCAAATAACATTGGAATTCGTTTTTTTTAATCGGGCCATTTTAAATAATTCCCAGAAAAAATCCCATGAGATTCCCAGGATAAAGTGAAAATCGCATCGAAATCAGCCCAATAGATTTATGTGAATTCCGAATAGACAAGAAATCTTGAAAAAATGCATAGTGATCTCCATTGATTTATTTAGTTTATTCCAGTTGATTTCTTAAATAGCTTTTAATGTACAAACACGGCATGTTTAGAATTTTCTTACATTACAGATTTTATATCATATTAATTACCGTTAAAAGTCATTGAAATTAAAATATGTAGATTGCAGTTACAGTTTTGAACTTTTAAGTAAGATTGGTTACCCCTGCAACGCGGGTATGTCTGGAATTTCACTTAGAAATCATCCCTTGCGCCGATTTGTTACACACGCGCGCTCCGACACAATGCGATGTTTGTTTGCGAGAACAAGGACGGAAAATACAGGACTTTGAGCGAAGATATTCAAAATAATATGTGTTTGTTTTTCCTTCAAGTATGTTTTGTCTTTCAACTGATTTCCATTATGTTTGGCACGTAAGCAATGTAAGCAGACTTACTTAGATTAGACGACTATGTTTCATATGTATTTATGTGTATTACCGTTTTCATATTTATTGAAATGTGAATGAAAATTTGAAGAGTATTTTAGTACGCTATCCAATAATACTATAGGTAATGAATTGGTAAAAATATGAGAAAGCCACTATTCATGTAAATGAATGATAAAAAAAACAAAAATCAATATGTTGTGAGTTATTCGTTTCCAAAGCCTTGAAAAGTATCCCCTTTTCATGAATATTTATCAGTTATTTTACCAGTATTTTATAAGTAAAAATTTAGGGGTTAAGTTTAAATTAAATTATAATTTTATTATTTTAAAAATTTAGTTTTATTCAAAAGTTTTTAAACTAGATAGATAGATATACAGGTGGGGCCCTATTTCGTTTTAAGCAAATGAATTTTAAACAAAGAAAATACTCTACAAATAATAATCAGAATATGAAGGATTAAGAATTATTTTAAAGAGATTTTTAAGTCGTTGCACTAAAATAGTAGCCCACCGGCAGTGTTTTATGGGGGTCTTTTAAGCCCTTTTAGCCGTACAACAAACACTCCCCAGCAAACAGCTGCATTTTAGGGTCAACGCAATGCGGGGATTATAATTAAAAAATCGTTCAGGCATCTTAGAGGTATTTTTATGTCAATTTTTTAAATAAAACATCAAAACGTCTTCAAAAGAGTATACTATAAAAAAGAAGCTGACTTCAAGAGTAACAAAAAAGTAAAATAAAAAATTTCTACATCTTGGAGTCAGTGTTAAGTATCAAAATTCTTATGAGTTACTTCGCACCGAATTTAACACGAAGAAAATATTTATTTTTTGCTTCGTTTTACTCTTGAAGTCGGTTTCTTTTTTGTTTAAACTTTTACTTATCGTAGCTTCGTAGCACGTAGTCGATATGCTACGAAGCTACGCTGAGTTATTATATACCCGCGTCGAGTTTATTCAAGAATTGTCGGCGTGTCAGTAGTGCACCCGAAAAAATGCTGACCAGTATATGCCTGCAACTTTGTTCACGCTTGACTTGTATGTAATTCCCGTGGGATTCCCGAGACACAAAGTACCGCAGCTATCCTTTTAGTGAAAACTGTTGAAATGAGCTAACCGCTCCCGTTAATTCCCGCGGGATTCTTGAGATCAAAAATATATCACAAATTTTATTACTTTTTTTTTCAAACAATAACAAACATAATTTTTATACATCTAAATTATTCTAAATATATACATATATATATATATTACATTTAATTTGCTATCGATCAGTAAACAAATCACATTGGAATTCGAATTCTTTTTTAGTCTAGCCCTTTTAAATATTTCCCAGAAAATTTTCTGCGGAAATCCAAGCATAAATAGCAGCACGGAGTTTAAGTCTAGAAATTAGCTGTCAACCAACGAAAACCGCATCAAAATGGGCCCAGTAGTTTTTACGTGAATCTCGAACAAACATCAAGAAATCAAAAAAATTGTGCGTCTCGGGACGCCCGTCACAAGTGATAACTTGCGCGAGAGAAAGGGAAGCCAAACAGACTGGCGTCGTAACGCGTTACGTAACGAAGCGGTTTACCCTCCCCTAAGAAGTTATCAGTTCAAAAATTACATTCTGTTCTCCGCCGTTCATATTGTCTATTCCATTTGTTTTTAAATCGTTTTTGTATAGATACGGCATGTTTAGAATTTTTTAATACAAAACATTTCACATACAAAATAAAAATAGTTTATTGTAAAACTTATACATTATGTAATGTAATGTAACAATGTATATTGTTTCAAAAAATTAAAATAAATATTTAAAAAATTTAAAAAATAATTAAAATAAATATAAATTAATTTATAAATTGTTTTATATATATGTATATATAAACGTAAATATAAACCAGTCCGGTTTATATTCATGTATATCTGTTTAATGATTACAAATTACCCCACTGGGGTACTTGGCTTGAGGATACCGCAGCGGGCGCCGCTGATCCGGGTTTAGTCCGGGGTTAGCCCGGGTTTAACCGGATATCCCTTATTTGTGAACCGGTTTAAATGTATGGAGACGGCGTTCTTTTATTTTTGGGTTTTTGTTGCATAAGTTCAGCAAACAGGCAGACGACCCACCGGATGGAAAGCGGTTACCATCGCCTATGGATTTTTTCAAAATCAATTGCTGCCGCTCTCTTAAGGGAGACTGGAATCTGGTCACTAATGCCAGAACACAATTCAATGTTGTTATGGCGGTATTATAGACTAGGTGATAGCCATCCAGGCTGGAAAATACCCAACCATTTGGTTGTGGGGTATTTTTGATGCCTGTCTTTTTTTTTATTGCAGAAGATCAGCAGACAGGCAGACGGCCCACTTGATGGACAGTGGTTACCATCGCCTATGAACATTTGCAACATCAAAGGTGCTATGAATGTGCTGCTGCTCTCTTTAGGGAACCTGGTCACTAATGCCGGAACACAACACAATGTTGTTATGGCGACATACTCTAGACCAGGGGTGGTAGCCATCCAGTCGGGCAAATGCCCTACCACCTGGCTAGGCTAGGCTGTCTGCTGAACTCATACAATAAAAGGACTACGCATTCAACAATTAGGCATTAGGCAGAGACAGTTGCTATATGTACCTTTTGCATCCACCAATTATAGGCAAAATTCTTTCTTTCTCCGCAGCGCCACACAATTTAACAATCTAGTACTCAAATTTAATATTGATATCTTTGCAACTAAACCCAACACCTTTAGAAACATAATGAACAAAGAATTTTCAAAGAAAACTAGTTTTTTCCAAACTGTTTAATATGTATTCAACTTCTCATCCAAATTCTCTTTTCAATCTTTTAATTTCACCTTTCATTTCATTTTTTTTCAATCTCTCTCTCACAGACACACACACACACACACACACACACACACATTAACCTGAGCAAGTCTATATGCTAAGGCTTGTAATTAGCAATATTTTTATTCATGTTGTTAACTTATGTTGTTCTTTGACTGTAAGCCTAACTAAAAAAAAAAAATGAGCCCCATGCCAGCTCTTGACACAACATAATGCTGAGTTACCACCCTCACTGCAGTTAATTCAATGTACATTTTTTTTGTATAAAATATTTATGTCTTCACGTTCTACAGGTGTCTTTTAGTTAAGTCTGTTTTTAGTTTTACGTGCATAATTCTCAAAATTAAATATTTTTTCTCAATTCTACCCCTGTCCTGAAAAAAGGACCAATTAAATATCGTAAAAAACTTTTTACATTGTATAAAATAAAGTCACTTTACGAGTCTGTCTGTCTGTCCGTATATCTGCTAACTCCTTCTAAACTACTCAACGGATTTTAAGCGGTTAGATAATTTTTCAAAGAAGATTATAGAGAGCACGAAAGTAGAGTAAACGCGGTCGAGATGCGAGCACTGCGCAAAATCTGCGGAGTGACGCTCGCGGACCGCATTCGTAATACCGAGTAAGAAGAGAGTTGGTCTGAAGAGAGTGTCGGGTGAAGGTAAGGAAAGGAATGCTCCGGTGGTTCGGGCATGTGGAAGAATGTATGATGAAAGAATGACTAACAGATATACAATGCAAAGTGGATGGATGCAGAAGTCGGGAAGGCCACGACACACTCCATGATCAAATGATGTTATAGCAGAAGGATGTCAGGAGCTTAAGAATAGATGAGCGTGCATGACAAGAGCTATGAATGTCAAAGAAGCAAGGAGGTGTAAGAATAAGCTGTATGGCGCTCTGTTGTTCGTGCTACCGCAAGGACCTGGCGTGAAGTTATGTATGTATTTATACACATATATACTAGGTTTCCCCTTGCGATATATAAAAACATAATAAGTTTTTATGTAAGTAAACTAAAGATTCCTACTAGAGTTTATGACAACTCTAGTGAAACAACAAATATAAAAAGTCCTCTCAACAATTTTGAGCTTACAACATAAAAGAAAATATCTATTACTGAACGTAGATCCTCTAAATCCCTGCAGTCTATCAATTGCGATATTCGGGACTCGGGGGCCGCGAGCGATGTCTTTTTAATGCTTAGAAAAATTGAAGATTTGGGACGATTGGTTTTGAATTTATTGTGATTGTGTCAAAATGGAGTGCATTTCTCAAATTATTGTTTTTCATTGCGAAGCTGGCAAACAAGCAGACGCCTCACCACATGGAAAGTGGTTACCGTCGCCTGTAGGCGTTTGCAACCCCAAGACTGACTACTTCCACATTACATTACACACACTTCACATACAAACCAAGACACAAAGAGCCTAAAAATAGTAACTCAGACACAGAAACGAAAAAACAACACATGGCACTAGTTACGATAATATATATAGGTATAGACATAAGGCACACACTGCATATGCACTTTCTCACAACACCAGCATGTAACAGATACACTCTACATTAGTATAAGTTAAGTATTAAAATTAGAAAAAAAATTGATTTCTGATGAATGGGGTCTTAAAAAAAGCGTGGGGTGTATTGGCTTTTTAGATATAAAGAAGAAAAAATATAAAATACAAGCTTTTTTAAGAATTATCAGAAACCAAATTTATTAAATTTTATTTTCTGTTTTTTGTTGGATTTTTTATGAATGCGTGATTATTTGTTTTTTTTTAAACTATTATTTATTTTTCATTTTTTAGTTGATTTTTTTTAAATGTTTTAAATACAGGCTTTGGAGATCCTGCATATCATGTAGCAGCAGAGTGCTAGCCAAGACAAGTGAAAGGAGCCCAAACACGACGGGTCTATCTTGTTTAGTACAGGAGTTCCTATGGCCACCTTCCGACTCCATTATCAGTATTTGCATTGTCATCGACCTTTGACAGGTGTGCAAAGTTTGAATTAAATCTGATCATTCAAAGTAGGAAAAAATCGAGCTCAGAGGTGTCGTTTACATACATACATACATAGATACATACAGGTGAAGCTAATAAAAGCGTGTTAATAATATAACAAGTTATTCTTAAGGTACACCACAACACATACATACGTTCAATTAATGTCACACACAATAAAAATAACAAAAATGACAAATTCTAAATTATTTTCGAAAATTAAATTGTAAAATCTAGAGTCCGTAGAGTTGTTTATCAAGAAAAACACCTAGACTGAAGCAGTATAAGAAGAATAAGTGAAATCGGATAGAATAGATGGGATATGGAATTGAAATAGAGAAATGGGATAGGTTGGTAGTGGGAAGTGGGCCATCGGATTGGGTCTCGAGGTGGCCTTCGTTTTCCACAGGCCACTCGACAGCCGATGAGAGTTTTCGGCATATTTTAAGCAGATGGCCCCCAGATTCAAGAGGGCGGCAAACTCACCCTCGCTCTTGCTGCCCAACGTGCCCAAAACTCTTCGAGGGAGTCATGCGATCTATTGCAGCTTGGAGCACCGTCGCAACATTGCGACAAACAGTGTATGCTGGCCGTTAGGGCCGTCTGATATGCTTCGATGTGGCCTCCCTACTAGCCGGAGGCCAGTATACTGGCCTCCTTGTACGCGTGGCGTTAGGAGAAGGAGACCAGAGGTGGCCGACCTACGCCCCTTGAGATTGGCGACATTAAAATTGTGCCTGTCATTGTCGCAGCCATGACGATGTATAGTGAATTGCATCCAGCCATCTATTCCGCTATATTCATCTTCCCTTGGAAACAGCGTTTTTTTCTGGAAGATACCCTATATCCTATTGTATACGCCTGACAACGTGTATGCGAAGTTTCGTGACGTACTGTTGCGTAGTTAAGGCGTGAAAATGTCACAAACAGACAAAGAAAAAAAACATCGGCATATTTATATTGTGAACTAGCTGATCCGGCAACGTCTTGCTTTGGCTCAGTAATAAAAAAAATGATTATAAATTAAAATGGAACTTATCCTAAGTCTAAGTTGGAACAAATCCAACAAAATGATTAGAAAAATCATCAAAATCGGTTGAGTAGTTTCGGAGTTCATCGCGGCCAATCACTGACACGATCTTTATCTTTATATGCATAGAACATAGATAATAATAATCGGCAGACAAACACACACATTGTATATCCCCAAATAAAGCAAGTTACACTTGTGTTATAGGCAAAATACAACGGACTACGCCCAGACCATAGTAAATAATTCGTTTCCGAAATTTACTACACCAGGAATCGAACCCGGAGCCTCTGCTTTGCAGTGAGGTAAGCCGTCAAGGCTGAACCACAGAGGTCGTCGAATCTCGAATCATTTTTTTAAAACTAATTTTATAAACCACCGATTTTGAAAATTTCTTCATTGGTGCTCCGCTCATATTGGTCTTAGCGTGATGATATATAGCTTATAGCCTACCTTGATAAATGGGCTATATAACATTGAAAGTATTTTCAAATCAGATCCGCAGTTCCTGAGATTAGCGCGTTCAAGCAAACAAACAAACTCTGCAGCTTTATATACTAGTATAAGATAAACGGACACGCGTCCCTTATCTGCTTGCATCCTGTAAAACACCACGACGGAAATAACGTCGAAAATATCGAATTACGGGGGGTAGATAGACATAACATGGTCTATTATTGCGAAAAAATACTTTTATTATCAACAGAGGATTATATGACAACAGTTTCCCGATGGGACTGACAGAAAATTAATATATTTTAGCGAATGATGGTGGAACCATTAGTTAGTTTAAGAATTTTTGAAAAAACTAAAAAATTCTGGAAGGAAAAGACAAGGACGGATATATTTTAGAAAGGAATAGACGAAGAACGAAAGTTCTAGAATAGAAAGTTTGGGAAGGAAAAGACAGAGATAGATAGATGGTTATTTAGAAAGGGACAGATAGTAAATAAAAGAATAACGAAATTATGGGTTCCAGAAAATTCTTTCAGGTGTATAAGCTGCGTAAGGCGCGCCTACCGGGCAGTTTAGGATTGAGTTCAGTTCAAGACAGCGAAGTGACAAGTGCTATACGGAGATTTGGAAGAAAAGTTAAATACAAGACAGTGACGAGTTGAGTGGTAAATATAGTAACCAGTTTAGTGGACAGTTAAGTGAAAGGGACTGTAGCGTAGTTCGAGAGACGAACCCGAAGCGAGCTACACGCGGCAATTTCGAAGGTGAGCTCTGCAGTAGAAGGTGGTCTACGCAATATCAGCGACGGTATTGTGAGTGAGACACCTTATCGTCGGAACTGTACATCGTTTGTCGTGCGTATAGGGGCAACTCTGCGGGAGGTATTTCGTGCGGCTGTGTAAGTCATAAAAGCGTTTATTTAAAAACTGGTGTTTCCTTCCAATCCTAAGTGTGTACCCCGCTAGCACGTAACAGTATTTAATTAAAAATACTATAGTAGAATTATTTTCTCCGTGCAGTTTGGGTCATAAATAATCGGAGTGTTTCGCTCTCTCTTCCACTCACAGGCCTTATGGGCAGACATAGTGATACGCATTATTGTTGTCGATAAACGTTATTGATAGTATATTTAGTTTTGTCATTTTGTGGGTTAGTGATATAAATGAAAGAAAAACAATAGATAAAACAACGTATTTATTCAAATAAGAATAATAATGATATAAAATAAATTATTAATTAGGTATCTATATATTCAAAAACTACAAGTATAAAAGTTTAGAATGTAACAAGTTATATTAAAAATGAATAAAAAGATAATAATGATTTTTATAAGAATGATAACCTTTCTTTGATAAGAGCGAGTTTTTATCGATAATGGCGTTGCGCCCGCGCAGCATGCTCACCGCCCTAGCCGGACTGAGGCCGAGTTTGATTTATGACCCAAACTGCACGGAGAAAATAATTCTATCATAGTGGTCGCCAAGTGTTCGAAATTCGATCATAATTCAAAATGTGTGTATAAATTTAAGACCACATTAATATGACTCTGGGTTCGACTGTTGATCTTTCAAAGTAATTAATTCCTCAATTCATCAGAAATGCATACAAGCGTATCGTATTGTGGAATTTAAGTGTAAAGTGTGCTTCACCCTGATTAATTAACATTCACCCACAGAATGCTCGTCGTGGTAATTAATCATTGACGTAATTTTAAAATGGTGTTCAAAAAGGGTGTGAGAAATATCAAAACTTTAATCTAGGTGGCGTTGTACGGCATTTTAGTTGATTTTAACCGACTTCCAAAATGACTCAACTTGATTTTTTTTATGTATGTTCACCGATTACTCTGAGATTTATGATCCGATTTACTTGATTCCTCTTTAGTTTGATGCGGAACAGTTTTCGTTTGGTCCCCTAAAAATTTAACATAGTTTTTCCCAGTTGTTTTCATTTTATGACATGTTTTTTGACAGGCACGTGGCACCTTTCGTAGGCGTACCCATAGCTAGACAATAATAAAAAATAAAAACGTCGTTTAAAAAAACCGACTTCAAAAACTAAAATGTATAAATAACTTATTCTAAGCTATTATTATATTATCTAAAACATCTTAAATTCGATGCTTAGTAATTTTCAAAATATAGTAATGTTTATGATTTACTTTGCACCGACTTCTAGATGTTTTAGATAATATATATTAATAATAATAGCTTTAGAAATAAGGTATTTTATACATTTTAGTTTTTGAAGTCGGTTTTTTTAAACAAAGATTTTATTTTTTATTTGTTACTTTTTAGTGTCTAGCTATGTATAGGTGGACCTACGAATGGTGCCGCGCTTCTTAAAAAATATAGGTCCCAAGAAACGGGAACAAAAAATGATCGTAAAATAACAACTACTGGTCCAAACTATTAAAATTTTTAGGGGACCACATGGCAGCTATTCCGCATCGAACAAAAAAGAATCACGTAAATCGGATCATAAATCACGGAGTAATCAGTATACATACATAAAAAAAGCAACAAACAAAAGATCCCGACGAATTGAGAACCTCCTCCTTTTTTCGAGTCGGTTAAAAAGTAACAAATAAAAAAAATACTTCGTTTATAAAAACCGACTTCAAAAAGTAAGAAGTAAATTAACTAAAAACAAAAATTACTTTATTTTGAAAATTACTAAGCACCGACTTTAAGATGTTTTAGATAATATATTTAAAAATAAGTTATTTTATACTGCCGCCGCGTATAAATTGCCCGAATCTGGATGAAAATATTTTATTAACATTTTTAAATTATAAATATTTATACATTTCTAATCTAAATTATATTAGTAATATATACTTACAGTCGTAATAAAGGTTTCCTACGGAAGAGGTCAGCTTTGGAGTGCTTTGTCCGGAGAGCGACGCCATCCTTTCACCCTGCAACAATAAAAAAGAAAAATTATTGCAATATTCAAGTGTAACTAAAGGTGCGGCCGCAATTAGCAAAAATCCGTTCAAAGCGATGTATGAAGTCGCACCTTAAATACATTTAATTTAAAAAATGTACTCATGTGCGAGTCGGATTCCAAATTGTACGATTCCTTACTGAATACCATATTAATAGAGCTTTTTTTGTTAAAATTTTAGGTATTGATAATTGCCCGATAATTACACCAGTCGGCAACTGTCACTGGGTCCGCGCCCGTCATATCCCGTACGGTGATAACCAAATATTTATACTAGTACCATAATATTATTTAAATTCTAATCATTTAAAACGTGCAACTATAAAAGCGAAAATGTAATCATGCAAAGCTTAACACAAATTGAAATAGGATTACATATAGAAGAAAATGAAATACAATAATCGTATACAAAATGGCGGATCAATAAAGCCGGATTTCTACATTTTATTAACCATTCTTTGACCTTACCATTGGTAGAAAATTGACTTTACTTGTATTTTTTATTGCGAAAGGAGCAAACCGGCAGCCGGTCCACCAGACGGAAAGTGGTTACCATCGCTTATAAATGTTTACAACACCAGGGGCAAAGCTAAGGCCCTCCAGGGTTTTAGGATGAGATAGGAATAGAATAGAATAAAGCAGATGGGATAACGGAATCAGAAAAGATGGTTGGAGTAGGCGAGTCAAACAGGAGGATCGGGACAGATGGATCAAACTAACAGGAAGATTCTGATAGACTCAAACAGGAACATTAGGATAGACGGATCAAACAGGAGGATTGTGATAGACGGATTAAACAAGAAGATTGTTATAGACGGAAATAACAGGAAGATTGGTATAGACGGACCAAAAAGGAAGATCGGGATAGACGCATCAAACAAACAGAAGGATTGGGTTGATGGATCAAACAGGAAGATTGTGATAGACGGGATGGAATAGGGCGAGAGGGAAGTGGGCCATCAAAACTCTCTTGTTAGGAGTTTGTCTCAAATTTCAACCAGTAGTAAGGCAAATGAATGAATAATAAGATATAGAAACTCGGAATGAATCTAACTGAGAACTAACCAATTGTATGTGTTCGGCTATTTGCTTGCAGTAGGAAAAAAAGCCGTCCAACGTCAACTTTGACATTTCTAGTTCACTTGATATATTTTATTCTGTGAACAGAAGAAAAGATAATATTAATTTAATTTTGGAACAACTGACGTTATTCGCTCAATGCACAATTGCGAAGTCAGCTCTGAGAAAAAATATAACTGACAGCTGCCAGTCTCATTCAAAATGGCGGGACGCCTTGGCCAATAGAAGTAAAAATGAAAAGGCATATTACTTCTCAATTTAATTTAATATATAATCCCACATTCCCAGGAATTTATGATTCAAAATAAAAACCCTTGTAATTTATATTTAATATTCAAAAGCACATAGATGTTTCAGATTTTTAAGCAGACATATTTAACCTCTAATAATGGTGTTAAACTATAATTGAATAAAGAAAACTTATATCTAATGATTTCTAGAACAGCTAAAGTTTAAAATGAGTATTTATATCTAAAATCTAGACAGACTTGTACATAAATTAAGTAAACTTATTTAACTCGCATCTCAAAAAATAATACTTGAATGTTTTATGCATTCGTTCTATTATAAATTAGATCCATAAATACGTTTAACATGCACAGTGACCACCAGCTACAAAAGTTTATAATCACTTTGGATGCGTTTATTAGTAGCTCACAACGCCCACAATGCTCCGTCAGCCGTTCCACATGGCAACATCGTCGTGGCGAAATCGTCAGTAATCGCAATTATTAATTCTCTCTATCGATTGATTTTGAAAACGGCGTGATTTTTTAATCAACCAATGAGAGTTGTGTATAATGACATTAACGCTCCATAATCCGTTCCACTAGAGCTTATGATTGTAAACCCTGCAAGCAAGTGGAATGGGAAATCATCGCGGTCGTGAATGTGGTCGTTGTGAGTCACTAGTAGCCATTATAAACTATGAAATATCTAGTATTTTCTAAAGTTAACGCGAGTAGTACATTTGATTTAAACTAGGTTTTAACGGTTTTCATTCAGCATCAGATTACGTTTCTTTAGCCGCCGTGATCACGGCTACTGCAGCAGTAAGAAGTATTAATTTATTCTATCTAATTAAAATTTGTATCTAATTCATACGTCAAATTTAAGATATTGCACAAGTTACGTTCTATGGAATATGTCAGCCATACTGTCGTATTTGATATAGATAGTATATATATACATATATATATAGACATACAGCCGTCATACACGCACCTGAGGGAAGGTTTTTAATGTACAGTCGCGGTATGACAAGGTTCGTCACCTTATAGTCAACTTTTTTTTGCACTAGTACAAGAAACAATATTGCGAACCAAGTACCAAGTGAAAAATGAAAATTGTAATGTTAACACTGATAGACTAGAAGATTAACAGAAGTTTTATCACCAGAAACCACGAGTATACAATCACAAAGCTTATTATAAATATTAAAACCAATAAAAAAGTTTTACATGTATATACAATCTTCTTGGACAAGATAGAAAAAAACATTTTTGATATAAGTAATCTTAAACTTTATTGTCAAATAGTTCTGTTCTGTGACTTACTTTGAAAAGGTAACATGTCGAGCCTTAGCCGCCATTTTATCTCAAACGATATTTGGACCTAAGTATATTTGTTGTTGTAAAACGTACTTTAAACATTTATTTTGTTTTAAGAATTTCAGTTTTAGTTAGATTAGACCCTACTGAAGAAACAACTGAAAGCCTTAAAACAAAACAATTGTTTAACACACATTTGCACTACATTTTGGCAGATCTTGTACGAATCTCTTATATTATTGAATTTCAATACATAGAATTTCATTCTCTTTACATTATAGCAATGAAACTTGTTTCTTAAAATTAAATATTTGGCAATTTTAGAAACTAAATCTACGATCATTTTGCAGCAAAAAATGTAGTTAGTTGCAAATGTCGCTTACAATAAAGTTACGGTAAATGTCGTCGCGGAACGGTAAATGAATCAATTTGAAAACTGGTGTACATTTTCATACCACAACTGTACATAATCTTGTTCTGACATTCTTAGAATTACTTTATTTAAGGCGATAGGTGGGATATTGGGTGCCAAAGTAGTCTCTATACACGTCTCCCTTGACTTCACAATTACGACGAGCTTAAAAAAAATCTTTCAAAGAAAATTACTTTCAACAGGATGCGTGTAATAGTTTATTTAAATATAATTAATTATATTTCATTAAATACTTTTTGGGAATTGTCATATAATGAACTTTAGTCGTCTCTACGGAACTCTTTGTTCTGTGTTGTGTGACAAGAACTTAGCCGAATTTAATCTACATACTAACCTTATTTATCTCGTTGTTATATATAAATTATTATTATATATTAGAAGAAATTAAAGAATATATTCAACACTATTTATACGAAATATTTTTTGTCGAGAAACAGATTAAAATATGTTTTAAATTTTCGACAAATTTGAAATTTAATAATAATTTAAAATCGCGAATTTTTATTCTGTTTAGATTTCTCATATATAATAATGTTATATATTTTATATTATATATAAAATACTGGTTAGTGGTCACTGCTTTGGAGGGCTGGAAGCGACTGAAGGCTGAAATCCAGGGTTGGTTTTCAGGGGACCCCGCGCATGCGTTTCCGAAAGGTCGAAAGGTTCAAAGGGGGATGAAAAAGGGGGGTGAAAATAGGTCGTCGGGTGTGGTCAATACGCAAGCGGGTCACCTTTTCGGGGATGGGTTTTTTGGTTGAGCTTAAAAGTATTTTTTGATATTCTTACACCAATTTAAATCTTTTGAATAATGATTTAATATTTTAAGTGTCTATAAACAATATAAGGCTGTTCACAATTTCAACACCAGTCATAGTGATAGACTGATATTTCCATCGTTTAGATTGCAAAAAGTATTGTCCTCTTTCTTTGGAGTTGGTATACGCTTCTTCAATAAGAATCACACCTGGCTAATGAATACCATAAAAGATTACACAATGGGAGGTTTTTCCGTGCAGGAACGGAGAGAGAATACAATTTCCTGCGGCCGGGCGGCCTGTCGTAAGAAGCGACTAAACATCCCAGAGCCAGGTGGTAGGGCATTTGCTCGACTGGATGGCTACCACCCCTGGTTTACAGTATGCCGCTATAACAAACTTGAGTTGTGTTCCGCTATTAGTGTCCAGGTTCCAGTTTCCCGTAAGAGAGCAGCAGCGCATTTGTAGCGCCTTTGGTGTTGCAAATGTCCATAGGCGATGGTAACCGCCTTCCATTAGGTGGGCCGTCTGCCTGTCTGCTGAACTCCTGCAATAAAAAAAAGGATTTTCTAATTACTAATTTTAAACACAAAGTAAAAAAAAGAAGATGGTCATAAAAGCGCTCCAATGTAATTAGCTCAAACGACGTCGGCGGGTAATAAATGCGCTTTGTTTGCAGGTGGCCCAAATTATAACAATATGAATGGACTACAGGCCTTTGTGCGTGGGCTTTTGCTTCTATTTCCGACAAAGGTCAGAGTTGAAAACAGACATTTCCACAACGCTGTGTCCTTCACGCCCACGCTTTGATTGCTCCTGAATTTCTTGAACACTGCCCATATCTAGCATATCTATCTATCTATCAACAACTAGCGGTGTTGGCAGAGGCGGTTCTGCCCTGAAAAAATAAAATTCCAGAACCCGACTCCAACGCCACCTACCGGGTCTAATTGAGAATCAAAGCCATCTCGGGCCCCTACTCAAACACACTTATATAAAATTTCATCAAAATCGTAGAACGCGATTTCAGCGCCAATATTTATATAAAAAAAGTCGTGTTAGTTACACTATTTATAATTCAAGAAATGCTTTACCAATTTGGCTGAAAATCGGTAGGGAGGTAGCTTAGAACCAGGAGACTAGAGAATACTATTTATTCCGTTGGAACCGGTAGATAGCGCTGGGGTCGGGTTCTTAAATCCTCCTAATCACCTGGATCGATTTTGATGATTTGGTTTCTGTATGTTTGGGTTCCCGGATGGTTAAAATTCGCAATTAGAACCGGTAGGTGGCGCTAGGATCGGGTCCTACATTTTTATTTTTTCAGAGCAAGACAACGTCTGTCGGGGCCGCTAGTCCCTACTTTATAATTTAATATGATAAATGTGAATGTAAGTTTGTTTGTTACCTACGCTTTCACGCTAAAACTACTCATGAAACTTTGTACACATATTCTTGGAGGTATTAGAAGTAACATAGGATACTTTTATGAAAAAAATCCACGCGGACGAAGTTGTGGACAGAAGCTAGTATAATATAAACCTCTAATATATACATACAAGTCTCGTGTTGCGGTGTTGGCTGCCGTGATCACGGCTACTGCAAAAAATCCAAAAAGTCGGAATCATAAAAATCAAAAATTACCGCGTTTAAAATCATTACAATGTAGTTTTATTATAGTGTTCTATTAGTTACATTTTTTATTATTTTAATGTTCACAAAATAATGTTATTACTATAATAATAAAAACCTATGTCCCACTACTGGGCTCGGCCCTCCCACTATTGGGGACATTTAGGGAACGGACAATATACCCGCGACGCTTGTGTAAGGCTTGACATATCGGTTATCTTGATGTGCAAGTTTCATCTCGATGTCTTCCTTCACTGTTCTTAGCAAGTGGTAATTGTAACAATATGCACATTAGGTCATAAAATTGCCTAAGTGGTTCATGCGTTCTGCTCAGGTTTCGAACCCGCGCCCTTTTGAGTTGGGGACACGTGCGCTAGCCATTACGCTGCCACGACTTGCGGTTTGCTATTACATACATACATAACTTCACGCCAGGTCCCTTGGGGGGGGTAGGCACGAACAACAGAGTGCCATTCAGGCTTATTGTTACACGCCTCACTTGCTTCTTTGACATTCATAGCTCTTGTCATGCACGCTCGTCTGTCATTAAGGCTCCTGACATCACCCTCTGCTGATACACGATCAATTTGATCATGGAAGGTGTGTCGTGGCCTTCCGTGACTTCTACATCCATCCACTTTCATTATACATTTTTCCACATGCCCGAACCATCGGAGCATTCTTTTCCTTACCTTCACCCCGACACTCTCTTTCCGACCAACTCTCTTTCTTACTTACTATATTGGTATTGCGAACACGGTCCGCGAGCGTCACTCCGCAGGCTTTCTATTAAAACCCCAAATTGAATCTCAAGATAATAATCTTCCAACCAAAACACTATACGAACCGTGGAATACAAATCAGGAAACTTGCACTAATCGACGTCACCCGCAGCCCCTTTTCAACCCCCTTCACCTCGCCACCCCCTTTCACCCCAGAGGCGTTTTCACCCCCTAAAGAGGCGTGACGTCAGGACCACGCCCATCTGCCTATCAGGTTAGATTTTGAGGTATATCACTGTTTGATCAGGAACAAAGAGGTTAAAAGGTTTGCAAGAAAATTCAGATTTATGAATGTTTTGTTAGGATCGTCAAATAAAATGGATATTGTGGGTTTTTAACGTGGTGAAGTCATGTTGGAATCGGCTGGCCGGTTTGGTGTGATACCACGCTCTCATAGAATATCGGCGTGAAACGGTTAGCCTTTTGGTTCCACTGATTCCGAAATACAACTCAAAATTGTTACGGCAGCATACTCTAGACCAAGGGTGGTAGCCATCCAGTCGGGCAAATGCCCTACCATATGGTTGTGGGTTGTTTTGTCGCATCTTACGACAGGCTACCCGGCCGCAGGAAATTGTATTCTTTCTTCATTCTTACACGGATAGACATTATCATGGAATGTCTGAAGGATTTGTGGAGTGACAGAAGATGTATGTCAAAATATAGGAGAATGGAAGGAAAAGACATATTGCGCCGACACCAAATAATTGGGAGAAGGTGAAACAAAAGAGAAAATGATGTTTTGTTTCACTTGCAGGAGGTCAGCAGACAGGCAGACGGCGCACTTGATGGAAAGCGGCTACCATCGCCTATGGACATTTGCAACACCAAAGGTGCAACAAATGCGCTGCTGCTCTCTTAAGGGACACTGGAACCTGGTCACTAATGCCGGAACACAACTCAAGGTTGTTATGGCGACATACTTTAGACCAGGGGTGATAGCCATTCAGTCGGGTAAATGCCCTACCACCTGGTTGTGGGTTTTTTTGTCGCCTCTTACGACAAGCCGCCCGGTCGCAGGAAATTGTATTCTTTCTCCGGTCCTGCACGGATAATGATGAAGCAGAATCACGGCAAAGTATAGTTAACGCAGAGTATAGTGTCATGGCGCATTGATTTCAAGGTTAGGAGATAAGTCTCTGATAGTGTTTTATCTGTGCAAATGAAAACGCTTTTTCCGTAAAAAGCTTTCCATTGAGATAATAAAAAATCTGTTAATCGAACATAGTTTAGTGTAGGAATTCAGAGATATCGTTATTTATTCAATTAAATTCATGAATATAAATTTGAAATATATAAAATGTAATTTGAAATTAGACCTTGGGGTTCTAAGGCCTGCATAAAGAACTCTCAAAACGCCTGATCGTCTAATCAGGTTAGCGTTGAGTAACCAACCAGAATTCCAAAAACGTAGCCGGCTAAAGGTAGTTCATTGCCCGGCTAAAAAGCCAGCTGATAGTTTTTTGGCTAATAGGTGAATGGTTCACCAACCGACAGCCAACGGCTGACAGCTAACCAGTCAAGTTAATAGCTTATGCTTTTGGTTTTTTTCAAATTCCATTAGTCAGCTGTTGAAGTGGTTGAAAACGTGAGCGGTGGCTATTTTCCGAACAACGGCTAATTAGCTGGCTTTAAAAATAGCTAACCACCTCTTATTTAGATCATCAGCGCAGATTCAGAGCTGATTCCTACCTTGGGAAACAGATTAATATGGCAATCCGGCGAGATAACGTAGCCAGCCTGGACACTTGACCCATAGCAGAGGGTACAATAACTCCCTCAGGGTGCTATTAGGGCGACCGCGCTTTTGCAGTGCGTCGTTTAACCGAACCGCTACTGCAGTTTGTCACTTAAGATCGCAATAGAATTACATTTTTAATATCTTCACAACACCAAAATCCTGACACAGCAAAATTGGGTCCTGGCTTAAAGGCCTAATTTCCAAGCCATAAATATTTAAAAAAAAGCAAAATTGGGTCCTAGTGTAATGTATGTGTTTATTATTGAAATGTAATTAGTTCGTACTATATGTTACGTATACCACCATCGCCATTATCATCTCAATTCATTCCTGGGGCTGTCTGGAAGAGATCACTTTTTAGCGATAAGAACGTCTTTTGTACTATTACATGCCGACGAAAAGTGAATCCACATCTGCCTGCCATAAACCTGGTTTATTACCTTTCCCGCATTTGGACTTCTTTTGTTTACTTTGTGTTTTAATTAAGAAAAACATTATATTGTTATTGTACTTGTTTTATGTCAGTCATTACGCAGGTGTGTCAAACTAACTCTTAGAAATTATTGTTTTGCGTCGAGGCATATTGTATTTTCACAGAAGAAAAGGAATGTCCGAACGGAGGGGTGAGGCAGTAAAGCGAGGATTACGATACGAGCAAGACGTACATTCGATGAGCGATATAGTGACGGACTTTGCGCGTGTTACTGTGGAGAAATTCGTGTTAGATACCGAGGGTGCCGTGGTCTTCAAAGAAACTCCGGATTATTCAGTTAAAACATTATAATGTATTTTAGGTAAACTTATGAGAATACATGTTTTTTCACAATCACGAATCAATATTTTAGTACATTTTTCATATCGTTCCAAACATAAACGTCACATTTTCAAATATATTTTTTAGTAATCTTTATCTCGCCAGCAGTGACGAGATAAAGGTTGCATATAGGTTTAACAACTGTATCGTGCAGTTTGTACTGGTAGTGTCTAGTTACCTATGTTATACGTGTTTGTATGGTACTAATAAATTCTATAGTAATTCCAACGGCATTTTGATTCGAGTCCCGCACTCGTAACAGTACAAAACTAGATTTATTTTTAGTGTTTAACTTCATGTTTGTGGTGTACAATAAAGTGTTATTTATCTTTATTTATAACTTTATCTGGATTCAAACAATACTCTGTGCCATTGGTATTATGATGCGATATCGCGCGGTAGTTGAACATTTTTCAAAGTGGTTGCATCATTCGAGTCGAGATGTCATGTTTTCCGCTAAACATGAAGGTAACAAAATTGTATAATCTACTAGCTGTTACTTGCGGCTTCGCTCACATAGATTACGCGGCCGAAACGTCGGAATAAACAAAACCAAACAAATTACCGCGCTTAAAACCGTTAAAACGTAGTTTTGTTAACTAATGTTGTTTTCACAATTTTGCCCCTTGTGTAAAATTGCGCTTTTTCTATACGCCCATTTGTTATGAAGCCCTCGATATATTTACATGTAAAACATGTATCTATCATACAAAAAAATGTAGTGAAATTTGTGCAACGAATTTAACACAACGAAAATAACAAAAAAAAATTGGTGCAACGAATTTGAAAAAAATCAACGGTATTCGTACCAGCACATTGCGAAAATCCATTTTAGAATTTTGTCTGTTTGTCTGTAAGAGCATCACGTAAAAACTAATGAACGTATTTAAGTGAAACTCGGCACAGAGCTACCTTATATCTCTGATCAACACTTCAAATACTTTTTAACTTGATAAATGAAGTTTCCACGGGATTGATGAATATAACCACAAAACTCGCGCTACAGCCACGTTTTTTACTAATGGTAACGCGTACGAAGTATCGCAGTCACAATTAGTACTAACGCTAATAACTCACAAACCTATACTTAGGGCCGCTTGCATAAGGTTGCTTAAAATTTAAGAAACCCAAAACGTATTTAACATCCTTAAATACAATTAGGGTCGCTTGCATAACGACTTTAAATAAAATTAGGTAATCATATTAAACTGCCTAAATACGTTTTACACAAAATGTATTGACAGTTCTTTAAACATATCTAGCGGCAAATTTTGCGTTGTGCAAGACACTAATCGCATTTAAGGGTGTTAAATGCGTTCATGTTTCTTAAATAAATTTAAGAAACGTTATGCAAGCGGCCCTTATTGTCTTGAATAACACAAAATTGGCCGCTAAATATATTTAAAGAACTGTCAATACATTTTTTGTAAAACATATGTAGGCAGCTTTATATGATAAGCTAATTCTATTTAAAGACGATCGTTATGCAAGGGGCCCTTAATATAAAATCACAGATAATCAATATAGATAAAAAATGAAGTGTTTGTTTGTAATGTAAAAATAAAAATGTAAAAATAAGGGAAGATAATTCGGACGAGAAGATTTCGAAAATTCAGGCTAATCTTTGAAACGGCTGGGCCGATTTTGACCGGACTTTCACTGGCAGATAGCTGATGTTACAAAGAGTAACTTAGGTTACTTTTAAAATATCCATGTGGATGAAGTCGCAGACATAGCTAGTATAAAATAAATCCCTTACCACGTCCCAATATTTTATGTATATAGCAGTTATGTACTAAACTTTGTATATTACATTGTTAGCCTTTGCGCAGATCAATACCGAATAAACCTATCTCTTTTACTCATATAGCGTTGTCTCGCTCTGGCTTTGGGGGTAAATTGTACATAAAAGGTGGTGGGTAAGGGGGTGTACTTGCAAGCTATTGATCAATAGGTATAGGCAGGGACGTGAAGAATTTCTTGCGAGGAGATGAAATCTTTGACGACGTGATGCTGGGGAGTTTCTTGCCGCTTCTTTTTAACCGATTTCAAAAAAAGAGAGTCAAAAACTAAACTTTTTGTTTCTGAAACTTTTTGATATTCATTATTTTTGCATTGGATTCAGTGTACCTTCGAAATGATCCTTTGGAAATGTACTTAACTATATTTGATCGCTATTAGAATTTAGATTACCGAGATATAGAAGAAAATTATTCAAAATGGTACTCACCATTTTGAGTAATTTTCGTGGCTCTTAGTAGAATATGATGATTCTTACTGTCAAAGAGGCCAAATCCTTAGCAACATTTAGAAATTTACTCAGAAAACACTATTTCCACAAATAGCTATGTCTGTTTAACACAATATAAACATGTATAATAACTTTTTTTATTGCAGGAGTTCAGCAGACAGGCAGACGGCCCACTTGCTGGAAAGCGGTTACTTTTGCCTATGGACAATTGCAACACCAAAGGTGCTACAAATGCGCTGCTGCTCTCTTAAGGGAGACTGGAACCTGGTCACTAATGCCGGAACACAATACGAGGTCGTTATGATGGCATACTCTAGATCAGGGGTGGTAGCCAAGCAAATACCCTATCACCTGGCTGTGGATTGTTTTGTCGCCTCTTACGACAGGCCGCCCCAACGCAGAGAATTGTATTATTTCTTCATTCCTACACGGATATAAATATAATTATTATATTCTTGTTTATATACATACATACATAACTTTACGCCAGATCCCTTGCGGGGTAGGCACGAACTACAGAGCGCAATTTAAGCTTATTCTTACACACCTCATTTGCTTCTTTGACATTCATATCTCTTGTCATGCTCTTGTATATGTGTGTATAATGTATATATATATATACTATGTATATACTATGTATATATACGACTATGTATATATTTGTATATTTAATACTTAAATTAGTTCGAGTATTTATGTATCTATTGCCTTTTTCCTGCACCACCTATTTTACCCGATTCAGGTTTCTTTGATTCAGGTTGCTTGGAAGAGATCGCTTTGAGCGATAAGGCCGCCTATTGTATTGCCTAGAAATATTGTAAAATTATGCTCTGTTTCAGTAATTGTATATTTTGGTGTGCAATAAAGTGTTATATCTCTCTCTCTCTCTCTCTCTCTCTCTTAACAGTAAACACACTCACGTGCCAAACTCAAAAGACGCGGGTTTGAATCTTGACCAGAACGCAAGCACCACTTAGGCAGTTTTCTGACCTAATGTGCATATTGTTAGAATTACCACGTGCTGACAACGGTGAAGGAAAACATCAAGATAACCGATGTATCAAACCCGCCAAGTTGCTTTATAGTCGGTTTCTATATCATACTGTCCATTCACTTGCCTTATCATCGATTGAATTTTAACATCACTTACATTAAGCTTGTGTTAAAATTCCAGATTCGATTCCTGGTATGGTAAATTTCGGAAAATAATTTTCTTTATTATTTACTGTGGTCTGAGTGTCTGAAATCGGTCCCAGAGTAGTATGTTGTATATTACCCATAACAAAGCGTATCTTGCTTAATTTACATACATACATAACTTCACGCCAAGTCCCTTGCGGGGTAGGCACGAACAATAGATTATTATTTGCTTAATTTGGGGATAAATATACGATATTTGTGTTTGTCTGCCGATTATTATTATCATACAAGTATTTATTCATATCTAAAAATCATTTTTTTTTACAAAAAGTAAATTAAATTTTAATGATAATTAACATTAACAACAGTATCATTGCTGTATGTCTTTGAAGACCACGGGCCAAAAAAACTGACCATGGGAAGGCCAACACGTAGAGGCCCCTTGATAAGTTTAATGGAAATGTGGTGTGACCCTGAGCAACGATTATCCCTGTCTACACCATATAATAATGCACCCAAGGACAAGCCCCGGCTAGTGTAGGACTATTGTGGGAAATGAGAACAAGAAGTACCGGGCTATTGAGGTGAATTGCTAATGGAGTTCGGGGACTACGGGGACTATGACGTCTGCTCGTCGCAATTTTCAAGGAACATAGAAGAAATGGGCAGACGGTGACTTGCCCTGTATATGGGCCCCAAAAATGCCATAGAAGACAGAGGCAACATGGGTATGAGTGGCTAAGGAGTGTCGAGAGGTGGGCTGCAGGTTCACCGAAGCTACTTTTGACGTGATTCCATTTATCACTTCCATCCCTGGAGCTTGAGTCTTAGCTCTAGCAATCTCCACTCCGTGCCAGCTGGCTAAGGCAAGCACGGAGGCGGGGGCCTTGCCTTGGGCCCTGGAGTCAGGTCCGAGGTGTCGCTACCACTTAAGTCTTCGCCAGAAAGCCTTTCTGCGGGAAACAAAAATATTATTATATAAAACGATAATAAGGCAAATTAACGGTCAGTAACATAAAGGAACTGGTCATAAGACAATATGGCCGGTAGATACATTTCCGTTCCTCTATAAATGGGAGGCTTAAACCCAACAGTGGGATATTTGTTATATTATTATTTAAAAAAATCTCGCGGTACTTGAAACTTTAAAATCTTCAAAAATATCACTGATTTTAGGCAATTTAAAAAACGGGAATACCTACCCACCTATTTCCAAAACTGGTGATTATGTATACTTAATTAAGCTATATTGTTTGCTGTAATAATTATATTATGAATAACCAAACGATACGAACATTTTAAACATGAAAAACGAACTTCAACATATTCGCTATATAAGCTTTAATTAAAATAAATTATTAAATAATTCTCTTACGTTATACTAACCATAGATAGCATACCATATTAAAAAAAATCCAATAACATCCCTTTGTTCCAGATGCAAAACAAAATTTTCCTATTGGTCGTGTTATTCAAATGCGTTCTATCTGTCGACCAATCGGTGATCACAATTCCTGAGGTCCAGCCAATCAGGATTGAGGAGAGAGCGAGACAGACAGATACACCCGAGGTGGTTCTACAATTGAAATATGACGGGGGTAAACTAGACCGGGTGTATTTCACGCAGTTTCGAAAGCCCGCAAGCAAGAAAATTTCAGTTGTCGAAACACTGACGCTCTGTACGGACCTGTGTCAGGCGGGTTAGTCTTTTTAATTTAATATTGTTTTTATATATTATTATTATATGAAAATTGTTTCGTGTTCTTTTCTGTTTTGTTGCCTCTGTGTGGTGGTCTAGGCGTCTTCGATGCCGCTCTTGCTGAGGTAAGTTTTACATTTATTTACTTGCATACTTGTTCTTGTTATTTTCTTTTTAAGGTTTTTAATTAGTTTTGTTATATACCCTCTTATTGTCTAAACGATACAATCGGCCATTTTCGTAATTGAATAATAATGTTATATTTTTATTTATTCTGTGATCAGTGCCTTAAATGTATAGAGTAGTTCTCCATAATTTACCTTAATTTTATGTTTATATTTATCTCTAATTTGATGTGTTAATTGTGTAGATTTTAATTAAAAACCTCTCAATTGTATACAGACGGTATTCACTACATTTTATTTTCATGTTGGCAGACGCAATCGATTTATTTTATTACCTACATGTCAAACTTTATACATAATATTTTATACAATCTAATATATAAAATTCTCGTGTCACAGTTTTCGTTGCCATACTCCTCCGAAACGGCTTGACCGATTTTGATGAAATTTTTTGCGCTTATCCGGTATCTATGAGAATCGGCCAACATCTATTTTTCATCCCCCTAAATGTTAGGGGTAGTACACCCCTAAATTTTTATTTTTTATTTTTACCGGGCAGGATGACGTCTGCCGGGACAGCTAGTATCTTATATAAAATTACCGAACAATAATATATTAAATTCTTTTCTTTCATTTAATTTAAATAATTCTAAAATAATAAGTAATTTAAATCCCATTAATTAAAATAGTTTATCAATTACTTCAATCCGCTATCGGTTGTGCCAATTTGCTAAGTTTCTCATACTGTAAAATTGTTGGAGGGATGGCGAGGTGTTCTAACAATGATTTTAGAGTGTGAAGTTAGTGTAATAAATGTGTTAAAACCGTAAGGTTCTCTGATTATAAATATGTAAACAGTTGCTGTTCTTTTATTAGCATAAAAACCTTCTGGGTTATTACAAGTATTTTAAAAGTCTTGTTTTATAGTTATTACATTTCTTCACATAGACAAATGCGGTAAATTAATAACAATACCCCCTAAATAGTGATATTAGTTACAAATATTTAAATTAAAACCTGAACTACAAAATATCGAGAATAACAATAAAATTTCCTGTTTTTAAATACATAAAATTCTCATTGAAATCCGTTTAACTATTTTGGAGCTAATTCGATTGAAATTTTTATACCAATACACAAAATATCCTAATTTTTTTTTTCTGATTTAAATTTATATTGATTATTAAAAATTCTTAAAAATAAACTAAATTATAAACAGATTAATTAATATAAAGAATGTAGCAAATCGCTGCCAGAGGGAAGCGTGCCCAGAAGGCTGGCTGCATTGCCACGCTGTATGGCAATGCTGATTCGTTGCGCGAAATACGAACCAGCCTTCTGATCATGGGTGGTATCAAAGAGTTTCCTACAAATTTCTTTGAAGAAACCCTTTGCCGATGGACCCCACGGACCTAAAGTTTCAACTCCAAACGGCACAAATATGTAACCTAATATTTAGTTGGCCAATTCACTATATTAGCATGGGCGCCGGCGGGTGCAAGGGGATGCTTTTATGTCAAGGAAGAAAATAGATAAAAAAACATATTTTGGGTGGGGTATAGTTATACGGCACATTTATTTATTATGAACAGATCCGAACTTATTAAATATAGGGTAGAAGGCTAAGTTTTTATAACCACCCAAAGATAACTTTATATCTCAAATAATAAATACATGCGCCGTATATCTATATATACCGAAGCCCATATTTTTTTCTCAACTGTTTAAATAAAAACTAAATGCGTCGAGGTTCCTACCCAAATTAGTTCATATAGGAACGCGCCGTCCATATATGCGCCACGTCGTGCGACTCAACGAAACCGTAAAAAAGATACTTATTTTTCCATTCATACATTCATCATTTAATACTGTTTTCCTATTATTGACTACAGTTTTTATTTATATTAATTAAATAAAAAAATATTTTGTATCTGAATATAAATACGTAATATATAAATGTCAAATAAGTAATTATTTTAAAAAGTCCATTATAAGAAATTTCAAATCAATAAATATTGTTCATTTTACAAAATATTATGTCGATAAGAAGGCATTTTTATATAATCATATTAACATTAGAGCAAAAATAACAAAAAAGTTGTTTATTTAACTTAATTTTGGATGACATAATTCATTTATTATCTTTGTACAAGTTTTGCCTACAAAGGCTATGTGCCATTAAGGACTCACAACGACCACCTTCACAACCGCGAATTTTCCCGTTCCAATTGCTTACCGGCGTTACAATCGAACCCAAGTGAAACAGTTATTCGACCCACCTCTTGCCATGGGTCATTATGAGCATTGTGTGATCGAAAATGATGAGGCCTAAGCGGTCGCCTCCATCATAAAGAGGTGCCATCGCAGATGAAATTGTTACTGTTAGCATTGGCAAACCCATAACATTTATTCTCTGTAATTCTTCTTTCATGTAAATAATTCGTTTCTCATGCCCAGGGAGACATTCCACATGAACTACAAGCTTGCGTACCATTTCAACTGCCTTTCTTTGATAGCCTCTATAATGCTGCTTTCACCGGTCCTCTGATCTTCTTCCAAGGTACGCAGCTATTTTTCTTGACGGCGGGCTTGTTCCTCGTGCATAGCTGCTAACAATGCCTAAAACTCCGATTTAGGGACCTGCGTACTCGATGGATGTTTTAAAATCTCCTCAACAGGATCATTTAAGTCCTTTGCGATTTCTTCCATATACTCTCTGGTTCTAAATACTTTTGTTGCTGGGCGGCTGCCCTAGCACAAGTGTTGAAGCCGTCTCTTGGCATTACTGGCATTTTATCTTCCAATCCCACTTCTGGAACCAAATGTTACGTGCAAGCAGGGCTACGTACTTAGGATTGGAAGAAAATACCCGTTTTTTTCCAAAATAAACGCTTTTATCGACTTACACAGCCGTGCGTGATTCTTTCTTGCAGGGTTGGCCCTTCACGCACAATTAGCGACGCTCTGCCCAGACGATGAGATGTTTACTAACAACATCATCGCCGATATTGCGTAGACCACCTTCTGCTACTGCGGTGCTCACCTCCGAATTTACCGCGCGTAGCTCGCTTCTGGAACTACACTTTCAGTGCACTAAGCTCTTCGCCAAATTTTTTACGAAAATCTCTACTAAACTCGTCACTGTATTCTACTAAACCTCTCGTCTAATTCTCAAAACTCGACACATTTGCTATTAAAGTAATTTGTAAGTATTAAATTATCGCACTTGTCGCTTCGCTACTTTCAACTGAACTCCCCGGTAGGCGCGCCTTACGCTACTTATATACCGCAAGAATCTTCTGGAACCCATAATTTCGATCTTCTTTTCGTTACTTTTTTACTGTCTATCCCTTTCTATCTATCTATCTATCCTATCTACCTATCTCTCTTTTCCTCCTGGACCTTCTATTCTAGAATTTAGATCTTCATTTCTTTATTCTTTTGTTCATCATCTATCCCTTTCTAAAAATGTATCTGTCCTTGTCTTTTTTAGAATTTTCTACCTTTTTTGAAAGCCCTTGGACCTTATACATTTATATAGTTTTATAGATATGTATTTTATGTATACATAGTATATATGTATCTATTTAATATATAAAACTTTTGCATCCAAATAGTTTATGTATTGATTGTAAAATGTCGCCATTATAATCTCAATGCTCTCCTGGGGTTGTCTGGAAGAGATCGTTTTTTAGTGAAAACGATCTCTTCTTCTCTTCTCTTCTTCGACCCCCCTTTGTGCATTAGATATAGTTTGTATAATAAAGTGTTACCCATCTATCTAGTTATATATACTAGGAGCCGCCCGTGGTCGAAATACGACCATAATAATTAATGTCAAAGACTACACTTATATACTTCTATAATCACAGATTTCGCCAAGGCTACACTGTTAATTTGACTAACAGTAAACAAAAGAGTATATATGCCTGTGTCAAATACATGATAGTGTGTGTAATGTTATTTTATTGATTTTATGTATTTTTATGCATAATAAAAAAAATAATGGTATTCGTCACTTCTTCTCTATGGGCCTGTGTGGCGCTCTGTTATTCGTGCCTACCCCGCAAGGGACCTGGCGTGAAGTTATGTATGTATGTTCTCTATATAAACTATAAGTGCGCGAAATTTCATACTGCTCCGCGAAATTTTCGTAAAAAGGGGTACATAGTTTTTGCTTCACGTAATAAATAGATAATATATATTTTCTTTTTTTTCTCCTAAAGGTCTTGGAGGCCAGCCATGCGGTCCTTCCTGCCAGAGAATGATACCGGTTGGACTGCAACCCATTTGTCGGGGGGAAACGATACAGAGGCTAGTTATGGAAGACCAAGATACGCTGTATGTCCCGTTCTCTGCAAGAATAACTTAGGTATGTGTACATATAACAAAATAACTAGACCAAGCCGGCTAAAGAAAGCCGATCGAGATGCAGTGCATTATAAGACCTTAGTATCGACGTGAAGTCGCAGTCGGTATTCTATAAGATACACTTCGGGGAATTGCAGGAATTGGTTCCTCCCTCACCATTCTATCACCGGACAAGAAGACGTATTCGCTCCAGCCACCGATATCTGGTGGAAATAGCAACAAAACGGACGAAACGCTATGCTTCCACTTTTATCATACGTACCGCGGAAGAGTGGAACTCTTTAACGTCGTCTGTTTTACATGAAGAATACAATCTGGATGTCTTCAAGTGTCGCGTGAACAGGTATCTTCTAGGTAAGCATGCTCCACCTCAAACTGCATTTCCACCTGACATCAGGCGCAACGTCAGTCAATCGCGAACCTATTCAATATTTAAAAACAAGTGGAAAAACGAAGTTCACAGCCTGGGTGCTGTGCAACCCTTGTGCCCGAGTAAATACTGGCGTATATTGTAGAGCCATGCTGGAGTCGATTATCTTGATTACAATTCTTGAGATGCGCTTACAAAATATCAGCGTGAAACAGCAAAATTACCTTTTTCTAATTATCGCAGGTAACCCGCTTTGCAACTGTGTTGAGGTGGCCAGCGACAGACCTGACAACGAACTAGATGAAGATGGCATTTGCAACGCATTCTGCGCTGATGGCTACACTTTGGGAGGTAAAGCGGATTTTCTTTAAATGTTATTCAATCCATGGCATATTTTTGAAAGTGTTAACCCTTAAACTTAAAAATTAAATCTACTCTCAAATAAAATAGTGACAATGAATGTATTTCTTTCAGGATGAAATCTTACAGATAACTTGTTGAAAGCCATGAGTCTATCACCGTCTCCAAAGTAATTTTAGTTATATTACTATTAAAGGAAAAGTAGTCCATTAAAAAGTTACATTTAGGGTTGCGTTTTTCAGAAGTGCAATTAAGGGGGGTTAAAATAGGGTGTTAGTATAAGCTTAAGTTCGGGGCGCTACTCTTGTCCCCCGGCCACCGTCTTGGAAAAAGGGGTGCAAAAGGTTTTCACGTTGTATCTCGTAAACTAGCAACTCTACAGAAAATTTTACAATATATTATTTGGAGTAAATTAAATTGTCTACAACTACATTCTTATCACTTTTTATCATAATGGAAAATGAAAAAGTTATAAACAAAAATAACGACAAAAAATTAACAAATTTTCTTTTGGGCGTTATAACCTTTTTCCAATCATTTTATAATAATGTGACATGAGAGCAATCTAATAGAGGGTATTTTAACAAATAATATTCACTACAAATTCGTTTAATTTCATTAATTTTTCTGGGTTCACTCGCTTTCTGGATCACGCGACGCTCACAACGACCCATATCAAGAGGTGGCTCAAATAAATGTTCCACTTGAGATTACGATTTGTGACGCCAGCAAGCAAGTGGAACGGGAAAAATCGCGGTCGTGAACGTGATCGTTGTGAGCCACTAGTGGAACGTAGCCATCATGATTTATCAAATGAAATGGCTCTATATTTTTTTAATTCATTTTTCCCTCTTGATCGTCAATAATTATTTTTCTAATAGTATCATTTGGTAAGCACTATGGCTGATTTCCCTTTTTAAGCTATCACACAATTTTTAGACACATTTTGATTTCACAGGCTGTCCAAATTGCCATACTACTTCAGCTATTGCCACTATCTACCAGTACTCGCAAGACCTTCGTGTCCTCAACACCTCAAGCGGATGGGTGGCTTGGTGCAACGTGCAGTGCGTACAGGGTCACGGAGGTGCAGCTTGCAACTGTGACCGGCCTCCTTTGTAATACGGTTTGCAAAAATACCTAACACTTCCATAAATTCGAATTTTAAAACCTGCATTCACAAGATTTTTTTCTTGTCCAATGATTTCTGCCAAAAAAGTTTTTAATAGAAACTACAGATAATATTGTATTTATATCATAAATGGCGACCACGCGCTTACGTATCAATATAATATCTTGTCAAAAGAGACGGGGACTTTCGGGCCAAAAAAATGTAATAAGTTGAGATATGGCTTAAAAATTATTATATGAAAAATGGAAAATGTCAATCCTAAATTCTATCTGGAAGATGAAAAATCTTAAAAATAAGGTCACAAATATAATAAGTAATTGAATACCATCATCAATTTATGTGTAAACACCACACGATTAATTCATGCAAAACAACTAAGCCCACTGCAATTATAAACAATATCAACATAATAAAAAGAAATTAAAAAAAAACTTCTTTTTGTAATATGATCCTAAAATTGTACGAAAGCATATCCTTCTCCTTTAGGATCATAATAATGGCTACTCACGTCCATGAAGTTTCGTATTTTTCCGATAATGTCTCTGCTGTATTTGGAATAGACTGTTTATTATTGTGGCCAGATGTGTCTTGTATAAAGCGTTACCTTACTGCTTCATGAAGGATAATGTTACAGGTATAGGCCATTTCAAGCAGATGTGGCTATGCGTGTGATGTGTTTTATTATTAATCGTGAATGACTTTTATACATTGACAGATAAAGTATGCATATGGAGTAATGTGGCTATTTGTTAACGGCGTTAGTTTTAACGCTTTAAATACGACGCATTCTGCTACAGTTATTAACTGTAACATTATCCCAGCAACATTATTGTATATAAGGTACCTAAGTTCTGTTAATATTTAACATCATTAACACATAATAAAAATATCGCAGCACAACAAACTCACTATCGCTACATCTAGGTGAAACAGTCGCTAAGACATTTAACTGATTAAATTAACTAGCATTATGCTAGTTGAATCAGGGAGATGAGATAGTGCTTATAAGTCTCTTAACCAAATATGAAATAATACTGCGTCATGTTTTTTTTTATTTCAATAGCTTTTTATCGATATTTATAATAATTATATTGTAAATTTTTTAATAAGTATAAAACTATTTAAAAATTTAAATATTTTGTGTAGATATACATTTAAATAATATAGTAAGTAAGATTATTTAAAATGTACCACTTACATTAAAATGTAATCGTTTAAATGAATGTAATTCATTTAAAAATTAACATAGTATCTTTGTAAGTGTACGGCTTGTTAGATTATAGCATACAATTAATAATATAGTATCACAACTATTGGCAAATATACTTAATCAATAATATTGTAGTATTATAAATGTAGTACAATTTAGACGTTTAAAAACTTAATACATAAGGATCTGTATTCAATGAAGAAAAATACTAGAAAAGACAACGGGCCATAATATAAAGCAATGTTGATAATGCCCCTTTATTGCTAGATGGCGTTATGAGTATTCTCTTGCGTTTTGAAATAACGAAATATCTCACAAAGCAAAAGTACTCCCACTGCCGTTCCACATGGTGATCGCGGCCGTTATGATCACGGCGAAAACTTCACTAATGTCGTCATTATTTTCGATCACACAGCACCTATAAAAATTGACACATGGAAACTGTTAAAATTACTACAATATTTCATAGATTTTCTTAATATAATGACAAAGTCATGGAAGGAGAATAGTTACTAAGGAATTGTTGGAGCCTATCTTGTTCTGCTCTGTTGGAAGGTGAGTCATCTTTGTCGCGTCTAATAACTATAGTGTGGTCGAAATAAAGCTCATATCATCATAACAGTCCACTAATCATCATTTCAACAACCCCTTACAAGCCCAGGATGAACCTATACAGGGATGACAATCGCCCACTAAAACGAGTCACTCGTAACAAATTCTACAATAACAGTTGTCACCACCAGCCAGTTTTGTTTTTATAGAAAATTATAAAACCATCGATCAACGTGTTTTAAAACATAGACAACGAGATATTAAAAATATTTTTATAGTTAAATCAGCGACAAACTGGAACTCATGAATAGCTTCTTTTCATGATGTGCATGAAATTTACGAAATTGAAAAGTAGCTAATTTACGATTTATATGGCGATAAAACGTTGATTGATAGCTTTAATTGAGATTTTATATGAAAACGAGAACGGATTGGTAGCGCCAACTGTGATTGTATTGTTACATTTTTATTGAGCAATTGATATTCTTTACTATCTTCTTTGATGACAAATTGACGAAATACTGAAAAAAGAAATCTGTTTTCTTGCCACGCGGCAATTCACACTTGATTAGCTGTAACTGTCATCCCAGTGGATCTCCCCTACAATTTTTTTTACGGAAACTAGTGCCATCAAGTGGTCCAGGAACATCAAAAAATATAATTAGTTTCCATTTGTCCGCTTAACTTCACATAAGATGGTGCCGTGCAATTTCGTTGAATAAAATACAATGCGCTGACGAGATCTTAAGAGCATAAATGCAACCACAATTTATGGTCATATTTGGTGTACCTCCGCACACTTTTACATGATTTTTTTATGTGAACATTTTTTACTTTTGGCATAAATTATAGTGTTATATTATAAGTTTTTTAAACTTATATTATTCCTACTTTCCCTTTATTCCAATTTAGAACAAGTCTTATTAGTACCATCTAGTGTAATTTATAGAATTATCGATTATAGCGCCATCTATCGCACAGGGTAAATGATATTTTATTCCAGAGAGGTTCGTCTATTTTATATCTAGTGTATTGTCTATGGTGGCGGTGTTTTCTTGTATTTAAACGCAAGAGTAAAAACAGTAGCGCCCTCTAGAACTGTAATATTTTTCGATCTTTTTCAGAGCTAGTTCTATTTTAGTTTTCTGTCTCTTTCCTAGTATTTTTATTCATAAGAAAATAACTAGTGTTAATGTAGTTTAATGTAAAAATATTAAATACTTGAGATCTGTGCGAAAGACAATATTTTATATTAATTAATATGTAACACAGCCGATTGCTGTAACTCTTCATAATGGGTGTTTGTTTTTCCGTTTATTAAATTTTATTTAATATTTATTTTGGTTATTTTTATTTTTATATTATTTCTTTAAACCTACCAGTCAATTATTGAATTAATTTTGACTCCCTAAATTTTTCAATTTAATAATAAAAAAAGTTTGTATCTGAATACTGTAGATTTGTAATAACTAGTTGGTGTGAATGGTTAGATATTTAGAAAAAAATATTTTCAGGTTCATAATAGCAGTCAGTATAAGCAATATGGAACAATAATACTAGATGATTGACAATCGTATAATTAAAACCTTAGCACGTAACACACTGCAACTGCGGCGTCACCAGTCCGTTCTTATTTTGACAGCCACGTGAAACAAATGACATAATTATCTTGCCTTATTGTGGTGGGTAACGTAATAGTGATGTTCTGTGAGTCATGTAACGCACAGACTATTAAACCATCGACACTATTCGTAAATAAATCGAAAGAAATACATTTGAAAAATAATACCGCAATTATTATAAGTGTCGTTATATTAAATATATTTAAAATATGTTCATTGAAATGGCATTGGCAGACAATATGCAGACCTGTGTCTTCGTAGGTTTGAAATGGCTAATGTTTTGTCTCTTTAAATAAGCCTGTATGGCTGAAGATATAATGGAATTAAATAAAGCGAAAAGTGTTAGTCAAGAGCGTAGCAGGTGGAGGGAGATACATCGTATCTGCTACCCCCCTTCCCATTGGGAAACAGGCGTGAAAAAAATATATAACAAGAAGTTCACTGTCATTTTCGATAAAAATAAAGTCAGACTGGTGGCGCCATCTATGATTGCGTAGTGAGTAACGAGTTACATTTTTCTAAGGCGATTTTGATTCTTTAATATTCTTCTTTGTACATGGGGGTCTTTGAAAATTGCACTTAACGATAATCTATATAAATATGTAGTCGATTCTTGATCTGCAAAACCATAAACAAAATCCGGCCCGAAGGACCTCTAATATACGTTTGCTATACTAAGTGATTATACTATAGTAGAATTATTTTCTCCGTACAGTTTGGCTCATAAATAATCGGAGCGGTGAAGCGGGTATTTCGCTCTCTCTTCCAGTCACGGGCCTTATGGGCAGGTATAGTGATATGCATTATTGTTGTCGACAAGCGTTATCGATAGTATTTAGTTTTGTCATTTTGTGGATTAGTGATATAAATAAAAGAAAAAACAGATAAAACAACGTATTTATTAAAATAAGAATAATAATTATTGAAAATAAATTATCAGTTAGGTATCTATGTATTAAAAAACTATAAGTACAAAAGTTTATAATGTAACAAGTTACATTAAAAGTAAATATAAATATTTATATCTAAGTTTAAAATTAACAGCAAAAAAGATAATAATGATAATCTTTCTTTGATAAGAATTAATGTTTATGGATAATGGCGTTGCGTCCGCGCAACATGCTGACCGCCCTAGCCGGGCTGAGGCTGAGTTTGATTTATGACCCAAACTGCACGGACAAAATAATTCTACTATAGCTACTGGCACTGTCAGGGCCAATTCAGAATAGACAACTGTGATTTCTCACGGCCCTGGCTATAATAGGAGGCATACGAGGAGTTTTTAAGAAGCATTCCGGCAATGTTACAACCACGCCGGTGAGTCTCCTGCCCTCACAATGATACCCACATGATTTCTGACTACTGGCAACAATTTAAGACGGATTCTTAGAGGAGAAACTTGAAGAAATACATGTTATTAGTTTATGTATTCTTCTGTTGAGAGAAGAATGGGTAACGCGTGAGTAGGTTTATGGGGTCGTCAACTATTGCATCCGTGACTGAAGATTTGAGAATAAATATATTTAGATGGTACGAGCATGTAATGAGAGATGAAAATTATGATATTAAATGTTAAATGATACTTCAGGTGGCAGAGAGTAGTATTCACTGTATGAACTGAAGTGAACTAATTTATTTCGGAAACGGTAACATTAGGTACAAATTTTAACAATTCGTACAGCCAATACAATATATACATAACAATGTGTGACCGCGACGGATGATGTGCGAGCGAGATAGAGCAACTATTAATATGTGCGCTCCCGCGTTGCGCTAACCAATAGATCGTTGTCCGCTGCGACGACTAGATGTATGCAGCTCATATAGAATATAAAACTTGAAGATTGATGGATGTGAAAGCAAAGGTAATCCAAGAAATTGGATAGATTTTGTGAAGGATGACATGATGTGTGGTGTGACAGAAGACTTATCTGAAATGCTGGAAGCCACGAGTAACAGGCTGGCTAACAATAGACGATATACTGGGCCGACCTTAGTCATCTAGTTAACCGGGCGAGGGCATTTGGTGCATTTTTATATCCTACTGATTTTACGAGCATGAACATTTGCGAGAATGTGCGGATGCATGTTTGTCTCTCTCCCACGCAAATAGCGCTCTGTAGGGACAGGCGCTCCGGGCAGTCCACCCTTAAAGCGTGTATGAGGAATGTGAACCTGATACTTAATCTAGAACAACAGAAGCTTCACTAACCTTGAGATCCGCCTTCTCCTGGCTCGGTGAAAGTTGTAGCACATAGGAGGAACAGCACACAGCACTAGATTCACTTAGTGGTTAACAGTTCTCACGGTTTAAGTATTGTTAACTCTTGCCATAGCCAACAATCACAATTAATGGAGAATATATTTATAAACGATGAAAGCACGGCTTGATGTACGTCTATAAATTGAATGTATAAGTGGATGAAGGAGTTATGTAAAAGTTTACAAAACTTCTTTATGATAAAAAATAAAACTAAAAAGTTGTAATTTTTCAAAATTTTTTTTTTAAATAGCAAATAATAGTGGAGTACCTACGTACGTACTTTATCCGTACTGGAATGGAGAAAGAATAGCGATTAAAATAGATTATCGATTACCGTAATCGACTTATGTGATTGATTTTCAACAATTAATAATATAACAACACTTACACGACACGATAATTTCACTCAAAATAACTAAACCCACTAAAATTTTAAAAAAATATGACGATGACAGTGGAATGCGTGTTCCCCTCCCGACTCCCTTTTTACCGCTCTTGCCATCGATCGTCTGTACCTCGCGCTTACGTCATCCGAACGAGGACTCAAGTTAACTCTTGCGGGTTGTAACATTAAAGTGAAATATTAAAATCACTCTCAATATTATACAATCTGAGTCCAAGAATTTATAGACGCGTATCCGTCTCCTTTATATTAAAAAAATACAGCACACAACAGCTAACACTTGGCTTTAAATCATATATATAAACAAAATTATCAATAATATGTAAACCGATTATGAAACAACTGTGCTGATTTTAACCATATAGGCCGTCATGTATTCTCTTTGTGTGTTAAAGAACTGACGCTTCGAAACGAAAGATTTTTACGATTTCTTAATATTAGAATCTAAAAGAAAGGACAATAAAAAAATATTTATTGGAACGAAGACCTTACATGGCTTACAAGAGTAAACTGCTAGAGATCGTAACGTAGGAAAAAGCGTTATGCCCCTCCAGCAGACCTCAAACCTGATTCATTATACAATTTCGACTTTATTGCTTTAAAGAAATAATATCTGTAATAAAAACCATCAGTGTAACATACAGTGCTTTGAAATTAAAAGATTTTGTAACCGCCATTATTCGGCCACATTCGGGCTCTGTCACACGTTTTTGTATAATCTAATATTTAAATTAGATTTAAGTTTTCAATAAATGTATATTTTTCGTCTTAAAGTACGGAACTTCGGTTCTGACTGTGCCCTGACCGGTTTGAAGTTTTGTTTTGTTTGTATATTACATTATTATAAGTATGTATATATATATATATATATATATATATATATATATATATATATATATATATATATATATATAATAGGTCGGTATCCTTTCAGTTTTTGATAGATTTAATGTAATAAAATATGTCCAGAAAATTTGTGACACTTCTAATGTACTTACAAATATGTATTTACCGCTCGCAACGCCATCTATTTAAAACATAAAGATTAAAAACATACAAACACCCAAATTATTACTTAGCCAGTAGAAAATACACATAAAAACACAAATACAATAATTCAATTTTAAAACATACGAGTTAGAGCGCTTGACAGTATATTTCTGTCAACAATTTCGCTAAAATCATTTTGGTAAGCAAACTAGTATAGAGGAGGTGTCCATTTACATGCGGATTAATATGTATATCACCTAAATAATCAAAAGTGGTGGACCCATTTGATTTATTTTTTATTGTTGTTCGCTATAAAACTGGAGATACCAGTTAAAAGAAAAAAACAACGTTTTCGAATTACGCTTGTATTTATTTCACTGCTCATAAATTTCTAACCAGAGACTTAATATGAAAATGGATTCTTAAGGAGTAAACTCCATTAAAATTCTTTACAATATTTAAAGTGGTAATTCTAGCCATTCTTAACACTATTTTTCGTTAATAGATTAATTAGACCACGGCAATCTGTATCGCTGGTGATTAATTGTCACTAATTGTTACATATAGGCTTGATCGATATGATATGCTTTAACAACGCTAACATATATAAACAAATAAAATGTGCGCTGACTGGACAGACTGGGCCCGACAGAAGTGATAACTTACATAAGAGAAAGGGAAGCCAGACAGACATGTGCCGTAACGCTTACGTAACGAAGTGGTTTCCACTCCCGTGCGAAGATATCACTTCAAAATTAAACTTAGTTCGAGAACGTGCCGTCGTAGAACCGAACGACTTGTGTCGCAACGATAGCAGGAGACCTGATGGAATGTCATTCGTGCCCTGGATGATAGGTCGCTAATGAGTTTGGACACGTCTGGCGTCGATAATTTGGCAGCGTCTCGTTTCTATTGGAGTATAAGATTCAGCACGTTGCGGTAGGACTAGCACCCTCGGTGTTCCGTTCTTCGCCCTTAGTGCCACGGCCACAAGAAAATTTGGCCTAGCCATTTCGCAGGCCCTGGCAGGCGGCGGTCCATAAGGCCTCTTCCACTGCCGAGGGGAAATAAAAGCCCCTGATGACTTCGTATCTCTCTTTGGAGTGGGTGTTCTGTAACGCGACCCACAGGAGAAGAGGTCTGTTCATGTGGAAGAACAGCGCGGCCGCTCACGGCGGCCGAAGGTCTAGAGACGCTCTCCGATGCCGACCCGTCCTCCTTTGACAGCATCCTATCTTCCAAGCACTAGCAAGTCAGATGGTCCAGCTGCTGCTCAAACAAGATCTAGATAAAAAACATGGGCTTCGAGACCCCATGGCCTAGACCCCCTCGCACAAATAATTTTGTAGACACAATATCTTAAAGTTGCTTCTAGAAGATACACTATACTTGTAATCAATATTAAAAAACCAAGGTAACTGGCAAAATTGGCTAGACTAATAAGCTGAAATGCCACTCGGCTGGCCACGTCTGTGCCAAGATCATGCGATGACGATATTTTTAAAACAAAATTATAAATGTTCACAATTAGATATCAGTTAGGGACTAAGAGAAAATAGGATAGTGACATTTTTAATATTATATTTATCTATTGTAAATTAATTATATTATTATAAGTAGTTATAACAACCAAGAATAATCACAACAAACAATATCACGATAGTCTTCCATTATTTAAGATTATATTACAAGTAAATGTAAGAATAAATGTAGATAATATAATAAAATAATGTTATAATAAAAATAGAATTCACCAAAACTAAATATAATTAACATTATACAATTAATTTAAAAAAAACCATTTTTAAAGAATAATACATTAATTCATAAATAATCGAATACAATAAAGAGTTTATCGTCCCCATTCATAGACTCACTCCAGAGAGTTCTCCACTTCAGACACAAGTCTGACCCGACTTTCTTCCACTAGCGACCGAGGGACATTAGCCCGGCTGGTATATCTGACTTCACCTGTACTGTCATCCGCATAGCAATGAATGTTCTTGATATGCAGGGTGAACAGTGCAGGTGACAGCACACAGCCTTGAGGTACACCAGCATTGATAGGCTTGGTGGTAGAGCATCAACCGTTGACGGAAACCTTGATTTATTTATTGATTCTGAGGCGGTACGAAGTTTGCTGGGTCAGGTAGTATATATATAAATATATATTATTTAAATGCCATTTTAGGCACTTAAAGATTTCACAAAATAATATAACAATAAACGAAAATTTAACTTACTTGTATTGTATCGTACCCATAGTCCCTCAATACTATAAGTAGAATACTGAGCCTAGAACAGCATCTTCTATGGGTAAGGCTGGCTACGTTTCCTTGCTAGATCGCAGGGCTGATGCCTACCTCGGAAACGGGTCACTATGGCAATCCTGCGAGGCGACGTTCCCAAACTTTTGGGCATCTTACCCATTACATCGATAACCTACGCTCAGTGTTCTACTTATATAAGTTAGGTTTCATTCACGGTACTAGTTTATAGTTATAATGTATTTATAATTAAAAATATCACTGCATTAAAAAGCTATAAATAGATAAATACTTGTGGCGATACATTCCACCGTATTTGATATACTCGTATGTAAGAACGATTCTTCTTCATCCAAAAACAAATTTTAGTATCGCTGCGTTGTGATGTAAATCCTCCTTTACTCAATTGCTTCGATCTTAGATAGGCGATAAAATCTCGCCAAATAGATTTAAAAAATCAAATATATAGTTTTTTTTTATAATTGTAAATAAATATATAAAAGAAATATGAAGCGCGCTTTATGTACATAAATAATGAAATTATAACGCACAATAGTTTCCTATAAATATTAATTATTTAAGTTAAATTCAATATCTTCGAGTAGGTTAGAGTTGCCAACCGTTCTGTTTTCCCAGGACATGTCGTACTTTTCGTAGTGTCCTGAGATATCCTGGATAGTTTTTAAGCAGCGTCCTGTGTTTTTAAAGTGCCCTGATAAGGTCATGCATTTTAAAATTCGCGCTCCACATTTACAATGCTTTCATTACAGGCGGCCTCAGAGCTCGTGAGTGTTGAACTTTCAACTTGTATAATTTTATCAAATACTACATATAGCCCCCTGGACAAATTTAGTGGAAACGAGGCGTGACTCTGATCGGCGATTGTCCCTGTCTAGATCATTTATAATAATGCACCTAAGGACAAGCTTGGGGAATGAGAACAAAAAGTACCGGGCTATCGGGGTGAACTGTTACTGGTACTACGGGTCTGGGAATATGGGGACTATGGCGTCTGACGGGCAGATGTTCGAGAAACATGGAAAAAGTGGACAGATGGACAGACGTCACTCCCTGTATGGGCCCCAAAAAAACTCCGTAGATGACAGGCGAAATGGGTATAAGTGGCTAAGCGGTGTAGGGAGATGGGCTGCAGGTTCACCGAACTATAATACTTCTGACGTTATGCCATTTATCACTTCCACCCCTGGAGCTTGAGTCTTAGCTCTAGAGATCTCCACTCCGTGCCGGCTGACTAAGGCAAACACGGAGGCCTTGCTTTGATTCTCGGAATGACGTCCGAGGTGTCGCTATTCACGTAAGGCTCCGCCATAAAACCCCCCTGCGGGTTGTCAATCATTATTGAATTTCATTTAACCTATTTTCACAACATATTAGTAATTACTAGTTAGTAATTATTTTAACTATTGCAACTCTATTACTGCGTCTGTTATTATGCTGAATTGTCCTTTTTTTTAACCACGGGAAATCCGATTGAGGACTAAGCCGCGACAAGGGCAGATCCTTGGGGGATAATTCGCGACCTAGTGTGGGATTCGCCGGATCGGGGGTGGCACTAGCATGCCCAGTCAGAACTGGTTCCATGCTATTGCCATTCCCCGGTTAGCGATACCCATTAAAACCCCTGGGTGTTCCGTCCTTCGCCTTATGCCAGGGCTACGGGTATATGACCTAGCCTCTCCGCAGCCCTGGCAGGCGTGGGCCTCGCAAGGCCTCTTCCTCTGCCGGGGGACTATTTGTAACCCCCGACATCTTCAATCTCTGTAGACGTGGGACGGTCTGTATCTCGCCCCACGGGAGGAGAGATGAGCACGTGCGGAACACTTCGCGCCCTCATCTCGACGGCATGTGCAGATGAGTGAGAACCTCTATATCCCAATAGGCCCACCTGCGCCGCCCGCTTACGGTGGCCGAAGGTCCTGGCTGGCCTTCCGGTGGCGACACGTCCTCCTTTGGCGGCAACAAAACAGGGTGTGCGCTCACGTTCCCGCTCCGCCTCCTCCTTCGCAAGCATAACGCGCTCGCAGAAGAAGGAAACGGCGTCCCATCCTGTTGGGCTGCCGACCATGGTGCGTACCACGGCCGGGAGCGAGAGGTCATATCCGTTAATGGTGACGAGGTCTCAGCGCTGCTCTGTCCAGGCAGGAAACTCCTGAAGTGTGTGCAGCGCCGTATCCTCATCGCCGGTGTCACAATGATGGCACCCTGACGTCGGCTCACGGCCAAGGCGACACAAGTACCTCCCGAAGCAACCATGCCCCGAGAGGACCTGTGTCAGCCGGAACGTCAGGGTGCCGTTTCTTCGTCCGATCCAGTCTACAGGACAGGCCTCACCGCTTCGATGGTGGTGAGCCCCGCACTGGGGTGTCTGAGGCGTTCTTCCCACACCACCATGGCGACGTCGCGGAGCTCCGACCGGCAAAGCTCCGTCTACTGAGGCGCCGGTCTCGTGCCCCACGCCAGGGCCTCTTTGCGCCACTAATATAGCGACGCGAGGACCCTGGCTTCGAGGTCCCATGGTGGGGATCCGGCGAGTAGCGAGGCCGCTTCGAAGGACACCGTACGGTATCCCGTTATCGCCCTGACGACCAGTACCCGCTGCGCTTGCCGCAGCAAGGCTACATTTCTGGCCGTCATGCTGAATTGTCCTGGTGTAACTTCAAATCCTAGTTTTTTAAATTTGGGGTTGGCAACCCTAGAGTAGCTAGATGTTAGAAACTGTACTTAAGATAATGTTTTACCCAAATACAATAAAGAATATCTTAACAAAACCTAATTAATGAGATACTAGTATAGTTTTATAAAATGTTTCTGTACTTTGTATGATAACTTAGCAAGTAAAATACGTAACTCTTGACACACTGTACAAGTTGGCATCATTCCGTTCTTCGTGGAGTTTTTGGTGGCAAATGAAAGGAGATGTTGTGCTGTGCAGCTTTATTTTCTACAAATGTGTAAAATTACTCTAAACTAAACAATAGTTGTATGTGTTTTGTGAGAAATGTGAACTGTATAGTCAAATGGGGCCTTTGAGTTGTCACAAGAACTCCGTTGAATGGCACCAGCTGATAACTTATACAGTTCAGCTGTGCTACATATAGGCTTATGAAAGTGAAGAAACAATATTGTAAACTAAGATCTGGCTTAAAGGCCTAGCTACCAAGCCATAAACACATTTTAAACTTAATTCAGTCACAAATTACAGGTCTTGATTAGTTTCAAGAATTCATGCAATTTACGAAATTGAAAATATTCTTATTATTAATGACTGATTTAAGTATAAAGTATGGAGAGTAGAGGTAAGGATAATCAAATCTTTATATGAAGAAGTGTCCATCGAAATGCATTAAATTAGGGTGGCGCCACTTTGCCATCAGGGTGAATTTATAAAATACACCAAAAGTTATTACAGTAGTATTATAGTGTTTTAGTTTTATTAAATTAAAATTACAAAATCACTAAGAAATAAAAACACTATTCATGTTTTCACCTAAGAATTCTTTGAGGTTATATTTAGTAAATTACTTTTTAGTACGTAAATGGTTGACATAACAGTCTAACAGCGTATTAGTGTAAAGTGTACCAACTACTCAAGCCGCCAAAGATATTATATTTTTAACTCTGCATAGTTCGATTCGTCTACAACAGCTACGTTCATACCATACCCTTTGTCTATATCAGCGCCATTGTAGAATTTGTAGACCGTTTTTGAACTGTTATTTACAGTTTACAACTGGACACTTTTTCAATTATTTTCCTATATGGAAGATTCTTCTTACCTCTACCCTCCATAGTTTAGTCATGAGACGTTGATTGTTAGTTTGACATAAAGGCAGCGCCACCTAGTGGACATCTAGATAACTAAAATGGTGGGGGGCTGACCAATCGGATTCTATCTAAATACCGATTCGCTACCGGATATCAAATCGGCTACTTATCTAACGGTCTAATTAGCCTTCAAATAACGGCTCAAACGCTTAATGTAAATGTTATATAATAACAAGAACGGATCGTTGACGCCAACTGTGGTTGGAGCACGTATTTGAGCTATGTTTTTTACTGAGCAATTGTATTATTCTTTAGTATTTTTCTCTTAGTTTAATGCGAAAGAAAGGTATTCACTATTGTGGTTGTTAATGTAAGGAACGAAAGCTTTGGATAAGCTCTGCCAACTATGTAAAATTTCAAATTAAGATTTAATTGTAGGTGTATAAAAATGTATCCGACATTAATGTATTAAAGATGTAAAACTAAATATAAGTCGTTAGTAACCGCCATCTAGTGTCGAATAAACGTAAGAAATATTTTAATATAACTGAATTTAAATATTTTACCTTGTTGCGTCTAAATACTTTGAAATTTAAATTCACTAAAGTGTCAAATACTATGTCAACGTGCAAATATAATTCTTAGACTGCTATTAAAAATGAGTAGCTAACCACAACGCTATCTAGTGCTAGCAAGATCTTAAATACTTTTTCAGATTTCAGGAAGCTACGTTAGAACTGATATATTTGCGACATTCTTAATAAGGTTTTCAATTGTTCATGCTGAACACGTAAGTAAGGGCAGCTAATATAATAGTTTTCCTTACTGGTACTTGAATATTCAGCCTCTGTATTGAAGGTGACTGAAGGTGATGTCAGGAGCCTTAAGAACAGACGAGCGTGCATAACACGAACTATGAATGTCAAAGAAGCAAGTGAGGTGTCTAAGAAAAAGCCTGTATGGCGCTCTGTTATTCGTGCCTACCCCGCAAGGGACCTGGCGTGAAGTTATGTGTGTATGTATTGAAGTCGTTTACTAACATCTACTCAATAATAGATGGCGTTCATAGCAAATAAAGTGCATAGAATAATAAGGTTAAAATTTAATATTATGTTATCAATTCCATATCAAAATATTGGTTATCTCATATGTTGTAATGACAATGTAAAATATATAGTAGTCATATTTAAAATTAGCATAATAACTTTAAAATCTAAGTCGAATCTATGAATGTTGTAACGATTTATTTCCAATAACAATCATATCAATATTGTTTATGACTAGAATTGTCATCTAGTCACGTATTAAAATATAAGGTATTATTTTAAGAAAATTGTATTAGTTACTGTTGTTTTTAATTGTAATAATATGGAAGAAGAATAACTAGTTTTAACAATTCCTATATCTCTGAAAATCTCCTTCCTCTATCTATAAAAAAATTACTTTGTTGTTTGATGTTTATTATTGAGAATATATCAATCACAAATTTTAAAAAAAGGTATAAATAAGGGCTTGTTATATAGCTATTCTTCTTCCATATAAAGAAGTAATTAGTATTATAATTGTTGTCTATTAGTGTAAATATGTTGGAATAAATGAATATAAACAATCTTGCTGTCTATTTAATTTTTTTAATGCTTATTAAAGGGATAAATAAGAAATTAAATAATTTCGTTGGAAGGCACAGATCTGAAAGGACACGTCGAAGTTCAGTGACATTGAACGATTCACTAATGGAATGGAAAAATAAGGCTAGCAGCTAGGTATATAGAAGGGTTTCTAAGTAAAAACTGCCCCGAGGCGTTTTCTGCTTTTACTATGGGGATCGTTTTGTTATCAAATAAAAGTAATTCACCCAAATTTTCAGCTTTTTATATTAAGTACTTTTCGAGTTCTTATGAAAAACCTATTTATCCGGTTTTATTTTTTTTCAATAGTAAAATTAAAAATTAATCACGGTGATTTTTACCAACACCTGGGCACAAAAGGAATAAAAATATTTTGTTTGTAATTCACGGATGAAAAGCCGATTATTTAAAAAATAAAATAAAACTAAAATATTTTTCATCTTGAGTTTTTGAAAATTATCTATCACCTTTTTTTTTCAAAATATGTATTATATGTGTGATTTTTTCAATTTTCTTGAAGTGGTGGACCACTGTCAAAAAATGAAAATCGTTTTTTTTTCACAACCTTGTGTTGGTCTATCGAACTGATTATTCTTTTTATTTTTAACTCAAAACACATACTACTTTGAAACGACGTTAAAATAAGAACGTTCCTTACTTTTGTTCAATAAATGATACATTATACATACATACATAACTTCACGCCAGGTCCCTTGCGGGGTAGGCAAGGCACGAACAACATAGCGCCATACAGGCTTATTCTTACACACCTCACTTGCTTCTTTGACATTCATAGTTCTTGTCATGCACGCTCGTCTGTTCTTGAGGCTCCTGACATCACCTTCTGCTAGTACACGATCAATTTGATCATGGAAGGTCTGTCGTGGCTTCCGCGACTTCTGCATCCATCCAGTTTTGCATTGTATATCTGTTTAGTCATTCTTTCATCATACATTCTTTCACATGCCGAACCACCGGAGCATTCCTTTCCTTACCTTCACCCCGACACTCTCTTTCAGATACATTATAAATCATATAACTTTTGTATATGGTCAAGAATATTTTTTTGGTGTTATTACATTAGATGGAAATTACTACTGTGTAGTGCATCGATATGAATGTACATTACACCTTCTAACCACCTAACTGCTGCGGCTCAGCGACCCAAAATGAGTCCCTGTCCTTTGAAACGAGAATGCTCCACTCCTTTCTGTTCAGCGCTGTCTCCTGCCAGTTATAGGCTTGTAGCTCGTTCAGATTAGCCTCCACTACGTCATTCGAACGATATTTGGCCGACCTACTGGTTGACGTCCCGATGGTCTACCGAGATAGGCTATTTTCACCGCATGATCCTCCCCCATTATATGTATGTAGGTAGAAGTTCTTTATAGAAACCTCTTAAAATTCTGAACTCGTTTAGAAAATAAAGAACGCATATTATGAAAATTATAATTACCGGTTTTCTTATTATTCATCCATTACCTTGCCTTAGTAGATAATTAATATGACATGTTTGGAGTTTATATGCTCGACCTAAAAATCTATAAAGGTTCCGACACATTGCGGGACGCAACAATCAGCCACGGCTGACGGACGTTAACGTTATCCAAATACCTTGTAAGCCACGTCCGCCAGGAGTATCTTATTAAAACATAAACACAGCTTTACTGTATGTCAAATTTTTGACGCGTATGTCAAAATAACGAGAATTTTTTACATGAATTGTTGTTTATACAATTTTTGAAAAAAATGTCATGATACAGTATGGATAATAAAGAAAACAATTATTGCCGTTTTTGCGCGAAACCTAAAAACACAGAAAAGCTCTTGGACCTCCATGAAGATGAGATGATATGTAACGATATTAATCTCAAACTAGCATTTTTAAACGCAATTTACGTCGATGTAACAACCTGTGATTTACTACCCAAAACAATATGTTTTGTTTGCTACGAATCTCTGTGCAAAGCGTACGACTTTCTAGAAAGTGTCAAGAATGCACAGGATGTTTTATCGAACTTATTTACATCGAAAAGTGAGAAGAAATGTGAAGTGTCCGATGATGATAATATTACGAGTTTTGACGATTTTTTGGAAAATGAAACACCTGAGGATAACACAGACTCGAAATTAGAGCAATCCCAAACAGCTATAGATGGAGAATCGATAATCAACAATGTCCTTGGGCTGACACTGAAAGTGGAACCTAAGGAAGAAAATTTGGATTCTTTACCTCTTAATGAAACTTTGAATGTTCAGGATATAATTGACGCAGCTTTACACGTTCCATTGTCGTCGAATATGACGATTTATGCAAAGGAAATAGCAGGTAAAATTATTTTCAACTAAAGCTTTTTGTGTGGGTGCCTTCAACAACTATACTATTTGCCTGGCTAATATGTTTCCAATTGGGGGTCGGTACCATTGTGCGTGTCCATTATGATAGGAAAGAATATATCTTTGCTGACCATACTTTACATTCTTGCATACATCCTCTGCTAATTCACAAATTGTCATTGTTTTTCTCACTCCATTCATCTTTTTTTCTACCCTAACTTATTGACACCACCATGCAATAATCCAGTATCCCAAAAACTCAAATTATTGAGGGAAAAATATTTTGTTTTTTTGGAGAGTAAAAAGTTTTGTGCCTAGTTATACCCAGCAGACATTGCATCTTACCCTAGAAAATAAAAATCTATAAACCGATTGCAACACCATCATTTGGGAGCAATTGTTAATCTAAAAATCTAACCATTCTCTAATCTACTTGAAAAATCACAAAAATTTCATCAAAATCAGTCCCACCATTAAAGAGGTGTTCAAAGGTGCCACTTCGACACACTCAACAACAATTCACCTAAATCAGGCAAATGACTTTAAATGCAGTCACCATTGCGGAAATCGGATGAGAAAGATCATTACAAATTAGTGGCTAGACTGATGTTGTGACTGGTGTTTATTTGTTTAATTATGAAAACTATATTTTAATACTTATTATACTATTCCAGATGAAGAATTCCTAAAACACAAAAATCATACAAATTGGTTCAGCCCTTCTTAGTTATAAATAGTTTAATTAACATGACTTTTTTTATATTTATAGATAAAATAAATAAATTTATAGATAAATTTATTTTATTTTATTTATTAAATGAACAGCAAGACATAGGAACTGACAATTTGTGATTTCATGGCAAGCAGTTCAACAAGTTACGCAAACAAAATAAATTGTAATAAACCACTTAATTAATTAATTAACTAAATTATTGGAGTGCTGGTGTAACAACTACAGACTTTTTTTGTCCTTCCTATACTCCATCCAAAGGTTGTCTGGAAGAAATCGCCATGGGCGAAAAGAACGCCAATTATTGTACTTTTATATCCATGTTCTTGATTTTATGTAGCGTTTTATACAATAAAGTATATTCTATTCTAATTTGTTTACAGGTGTAAAGAAAAAAACAGTGAAATCGTGGAGCACATATCCATGGATATGCGCATGCTGTAAAATAGAGTTTATGAATGCTGAGATGTTGCGGAACCATGCGAAAAGTGTACATCACAAGTGCTTTGCGTTCATGTGCATAGACTGCAAAGTTGGGCGGAAAGCCAGCTTCAATTCTTATATAAAACATGTTCGGAAACATAGGAAGAATTTAAGGTGAGTTTTTAAAAATAATTGATTCTCTTCATTCAGGCTGAATAAAAACTTTGACAATATACGTTTGACAAATGTTATCTTTGTCTTCCGTGACCACGGCAACTGAAAAGCGGCCGAAACGTCGGATAAACCTAAATAAAATAAATTACCGCGCTTAAAACCGTTAAAACTTAGTTTTATTAAGTAGGCTATATTCTATCGCAGACTACAATCAATTCCAAATTTCATACAGATCCTGGCATGATTGAATAACAAACATACATCTAAACTTCATTTTTGCACATCATTTTAGTGAATAAACCAGTTCATTATAAAACTTTTGTAATCATTGTTCTTTCTTTTTTCAACATTTTTATTTAGGGTGATTTATTGTATAAAAGGAGATATAACATTTATGTAGACTCAGTACAATAATTAAAGGTACAGTCAAGGTGACGAAGTCCGTCAGTGGGGGAACTCCAAACACCTCTTATTATTTTCGTGTTTGAATAGTAATGAATAAAAAACGAGTTGTGTATGCATTTACCCTATTGTCGGACTTCGTCACCTTGACTATATAGAAATAATTCTAAAATAACAGAACATCAGTCTTTCATTTCTCAGCATAATCTGTATACCTTTCCATTAACGCATTAAAGTCGCGTGCTCACCTGCGAGCCGTAACTGTGACTGCTGCATGTTACTGTAACCAAAAATCAAAGCGGGGTCGTGGCTAACAGGCGAATCGCAGCGAGGTGACGTTGACGTTTTTTCCCGCGAACCGCGGTCGCAGTCGGCACCGTCAAAGGCATCGGTAAAATTTCACGAAAACAGCAGTACGCTCGGTCGACACGTCTACAATAGAACCACGTTCTCGTTACTATATTCCACTCGGCTCGCAGGCGTGGAAAGGCGACTCGTTGGGCGTCGCGAGCGAAGGTCTTTTCACGCGTATACACGGCTCACTGATGAGCACGCGGCCTTATATGCATTCATCATTATTTTTCATTTAGCAATAGGTACTCAAACTTTACAAAATAAGTGCCCACAAAGCAACAAGTAGTTTGAAGTTGCATTTACAATTGAAGACGTGAGTGGATGAAGGTGATATGTCGCATATTCATTTTTTGCTTTTTTTGCGTAGATGAATGTTATAAGTCGATACCAAATAACTACAGACCTTAGACCATAGATATAAGGCATATTTAAAAAATAAAAAGTTGAAAAAGGTGTAAAGTTCAGTTCAGTTTCAAATTAAAGTAAAACTTTTATCTCGATTTACTCAGAATTGGAATTATGCGACTTATCACCTTCATCAACTCATGTCTTCAATTCTGTTTATTTTTTATAGTCGTATATTAACTATATATCTACCAAATTAGTTCACTGAAACCCTAATTTTATAAACAGAGATACATAGAAGCCAAATGCGATTTACCCACTGAATGGTTTTCAAGTTTTTTTTAGATACGATTATTTGAAAGCCCTTGTGGTTGGGTGGGCTAAACCTTTGCGGGTTAACTCACTGCGATACTGAGGTTTGGGTTCGATTCCTGGCTGGTGTATTTCGTGAACGAACTTTCTGGTATTTACTATGGTCTGGGTGTCTGGAATCGGCCCCGGAGTGGTCCGTTGTATGTTAGCCATAACACAAGCGCAACTTGCTTAGCTTGGAGACATGCAATGTGTATGTTTATCTGCCGATTTATTTATTATTATTATATGTCAACTTAATTGTTTTTTTTCAGAGATATTTGTTTTTATTGCAATGATCGAGTCAACTCTGACTTAATGTCCTCACACATTCAACAACATTACTCAAAAGCCCAGTTGCCTTGTCCATTATGCGGGGAGATCCTCAAAAACGAAGACGCTTTAACGCAACACTTACAAGACTACGGCACAACAAGAAAACGGAAAGCACGACGGAAACCCGGCACACCCATAACCATTGAAGACATAACATGTAAAATTTGTAAGAAAATTTACAAAAACTTAAATAGTCTACGTGATCATATGAAATTACATACTAACGATAGAAAAAGAAACTACACTTGTGATAGATGTGGTAAGAATTTCTTTAATAAAGGTACTTTAACATCACATATAATGTCACATGATAAGATACGGCCGCATGTTTGTAGGATTTGTAATAAGTCGTTTTTGTTCCCAAATATGTTAAGAAGACATGTGGATATGCATACCGGGGTGAAACCATTTCCATGTGAACAGTGTGGGAGGTGTTTTAGGTTAAAACATCAGTTGAATTCTCACAAAATTGTCCATACGGATAACATGCCATATGTATGCCAGTATTGTAGTAAAGCATTCCGTTTTAAGCAGATTTTAAAAAACCACGAGTTGCAACATACCGGTAGTAAGCCTTATTCGTGTCAACAATGTGGTATGGAGTTCACCAATTGGTCAAACTATAATAAACATATGAAACGAAGACATAACTTAGACACTTCAAAGAAAAAGATCACTCCAGAGGGAACATTCCCAATTAATCCGGAGACGGGTCAGATTATAAGAGTGAGGAATCCATTTTGACGGAAGAGTGGAAGAGTAAAATTATGATTCCTGGCAAGAGAGGGAAGAAGAAGGTTATCAAGACGGAAGATTTGACTAATGCGTAGAATATAGCTTTAATTGTTTGTGTGGGTATATTATTTTGCCTGTACATTATAGATAATAGTCGGCGCGTCGTGACCAACAGAATTATTGCTCAGTAAAAAATGCTTCACCAGCCACAAAATCTTTATATATTTGTCAAATAATAAAAGCAAGTCTATTTGCAAGTGAAAACGGACGACTTGAAATGTTAGAATAACAAATAGGTCACTGAGGTCAAATGCATGGATAAGAAATCTATTTAACTTCGACCAATTATTTCTTACACATCCCAATTTATCTGTTACACATTTGATCATAATCTAGGCAGTCTAACTAAAATCTAGTAGACAGTTTATTATTAGTTGTTATCTCTATTTTCACGGTAACTTGTAGCTTAATAAGTAGCTATCCAAATAATATGTAAACTCGCCTTAATTGTGCCTGTTTGAGCATTTTAAACTATCTCAAAATAATTTGTCAATTTGTAGTGATATCTTTTCTTATTGTGTCTGAAATTTCTCTTTAAATACCGTCATTGCTACATTTAACAAATATGCAATATTAGGCAATTACTTCCCATTAGGCCAGTATAATGTGTTGGTTCTGTTGTAGGTTACAAAATCAATGCATCACTACTTGCTACAAAAATGTCCATACCAATAAGTACAGATATATGTAAACTATTATTATGTAAAGGCACAGAAACATGTAAAAGATAATTATTATTTAATGCATTTTTACTATCATATTAAAAGCGTGGTTTACTCGCGATTATTGCAAATGTTTGCTACCAACGATGGTTTATGCTGCATTTCTGTATTTATTGGCCTTGTTAGTTAAGATATAAACTCAGTACAAAAGTAATATCATTTTCCTAGCTATAGTCAGGTAAAAGAACTGAAACCCGCAACAAGAAACAGACAGATTGTAGTCTAAAGAAGTTTGTTTGAGAGCACTTTAATCAAAAACTTACTTAGGGAGTGCTTGTTGACCTTCAACCTGTAAATTATTTTTTTCTCTTCCTATAAAATATGCTTTGGGAAAGCATAATATTCTGATTGTAACCTGAGCTCTCATACCATGACCTTATAAAACGCTTTTTACCTAACCTTGATGAACAACTTTCGTCGTCATTCTATAAAATAATATGTAATGTTTTCGAACACAATACAACACCCATTGTGTTCGAAAATACTTCTTCTGGGCTTATTATTCCGCACTTTAATATTAGTTACAAATTATTATGTATGTGTTGTTGATGATTTTTTATTAGTGAGGTAATGTTCCATAAAGATTGGGAACCTATGGCCATGAAGAGATAATATATTTTGCGATAGTCGAATCCCATCGCACGTTTCATTTTAAGCTTAGAAATACTTAAGAATATATGATTAATATTTTAAACTGCATAATTATGTAAATCATGATTACAAATTTTAATTTAATTATATTTTTTTATTCATAACCAAAACTCAAATTCAAACTATTATGTTTGGCATAATAATAACAGCCCATTAATGTCCCACTGCTGGGATTGGGCCGCCAGCATTTTTATAGGGTAAGGACCAAACTGCACATCTTGACGCTTTCCTTCTCCATTAACACGTGGAATTATATCAATACTATTGATATAATTCCACAATGCCTATTGAATAGGCATATTAGATCAAACTGCCTAAGAGGTGCATGCTTTTGAGCCAGGATTTGAACTCGCGCTCTTTGAGTTTGGCAGCCCCGAATCTGGGCGGGGGGAGGCCAGCCAAATTGAATCGATTCGGTTGAATGATACAAAACGTCTCGAGAATATTCAATGACATTAAATTATTTAACTTTTTTCACATTAATCACTTTGGTGGATTTATCAAAATTGAAACACTGAAATGAACCATTTAATAGGGGCTGATAGAGTATTACGATTCAGTGACCTATTTACTTTTGTGATTGTGGCTCGTTCTGTCATTAAAAGCATGTATGAAAAAAAAAGGCGTGATAGTCAGTAAAGGCGTAGATATCTGCTAATTGGTAATTGATAAAAAATTTTACCGATATTTTTATTGGTTGAAAATACCGGTAAATCTTTTCGTTGAAAAATTAATTTTGCTAATATGAGCTCGTATGGTTGAGTTTCTTATATGTATTATTTTTCATTAAATGAACTTTCCTTCATACTTCTACATTTTAAGTTAGATATAAAATTTTAAAATCCACAAAATAACAAAGTAAACAAAAACAAAGTCTCAAACACACAAAAAAAAAGTCAAAACACAAACACAAAGTACAAATCTCTTGAAATACAAAAACACAACTTTACCAAAATAATAGAAAATATGCACCATATATAAAGTACTCTGTGATATGCACTGACCCGCCGTAATATCAATTACCAAACAATATATTACGTTTAAAAAATCAACCAAACACGTAATCTTCGCGATCGGTAAAAATACCATTTCATTTCCATCTTCTAACAAATAAAAATACCATTAAGTGTAAAAAACACCAAGTTGAATAGCTAGGGTTAGTACATCCTCCATCATGGTTTTTTTTTTTTTTTTTTTTTTTTTTTTTTTTTTTTTTTTTTTTTTTTTTTTTTTTTTTTTTTTTTTTTTTTTTTAGTACACTCGCGTCCGAAACTCAAAGGGTGCGGATTCGAATCCTGGCCGGAAAGCATGCACCTCATAGGTAGTTTTCTGAACTAATAATATGCATATAATTATAATTACCACGTGGTAACGGTGAACGAAAACAGCACGATGAAACCTGCATATCGAGATAACCAGTGTGTCAAACAAAGTTCCCTTAGCAAGAAGGAAGGAAGGGAAGTTCCCTTCCCTGGGAGGCCCGTGCCCAGTTGGACATTTATAGGCTGTTTTTATCATTATGAAAAGAACACATATTTGTGTTTAAAATAATTTATTGGAAATCTTAATTGATTACAAAGTTTTCTCCAAAACACGCTGACTCCAGAGCAGCGCAACCTTAAAATTCGCTGCTCCTATACATAAGCTTTAGAAATCGAAACAAATTAAAAAAATATATATTCCAAAAAGCAGCAATAATATATGAAAAATTAAAACCGTAATTATTTCTAATTCAGGTTCAATATATGAAGGATCCTTTTTCCAGTTTCATATTTTACAAGTCAAATATGAAAATATTAACTCAAAAATTTACAACATTAAATTCGCTTTTGGAATACCTTTTTTTATCCATGCAGGAAAAGAGAGAGAATACAATTCCGGCATTAGTGTCCAGGTTCCGAGCGCAGTTGTCGCCCTTTTGGTGTTGCAAATGTCCATAGGCGATGGTAACCGCTTTCCATCAAGTGAGCTGTCTTACTGTCTGCTGACCTCCACCAATAAAAAATATGCTTCTTCTAACAATATATAACATTGCTAAAAGTATTGTAAGATAACAGGGTAATCGGAAAAAATTAATATCATTAATTACTTTGATAAGACTGGTAAAAAATTGTTATCTTGACCTGTGGCCCTTTAATGAAGCAGTGATATCTATAGCGGCGGCTTGGCGGCCCCTGTTGAGCGGGCTAAGTCATAGCCGGTCGAACTCGTTGGAACGCAGAGGGTCCGGGTTTGATTCCCGGCATGGTAAATTTCAGAAACAAACTTTCTGTTATTTACTATGGTCTGGGAGTCGCGGATCGGCTCCAGAGGTGCCCGTTGTATAACACCTGTAACACAAGCGTAATCTGCATAGCTTGGGGATTTACAATGTGTGTGTTTATCTGCCGATTATTATTACAATATTATTGTTAGTTATTAATTTCCAGAAGTTTTTTGCACAGCTTAGGTAGAAAATAAAGTCAATATTCTCACTGCATCTAGTGCTGAATACAAGTTTAATTCCAAGGAAGTCCAGGAAGGAAGGAAGGATTGTCCACTTTTCATAACAAGAATCAATAGCAACATTAACATCTGATATAAATTATGATAATTTGAGTCTAAGATACAATTTCTCATTTTTATAGCTCTTCATATGCCTGATATATACCCAACAATAGTCCTTTAAAATAGTGTTTTTCAACCTGTAGGTCGCGATGCCTAGGGGGGTCGCAGAGCCGTGCTCGGGGGGTCGACGGCAAAAGGGAAAATGCAGTTTAAATTTAAACCTCGTACTTAGGTACTTTCTATGCTCAGCAGCTTTTTGCAGAGTATAAGGCCCTAATAATGAATATGAGTAACAAAATTGAGAAAAAACATAAACTTAGTCTTTTAAATTATTGACTTTTTTTCTGTCTTACGACTCAAGGGGCTCGTCAAAATGGTTCGCCCTGTAAAGGGGTCGCGTATTAAAAAAGATTGAAAAGCACTGCTTTAAAAAACTGACCATAGATAGAACAAAATAATGTATGTATTTTATTCAAAAAAGGATTACAGTTACACAGAAATTATAGCTAGATGTTGCTGAATTTGTCATCACTTCCAGTTACATAGCTAATAACACATAGGAAAGTGATATACATAAAGTAAGATGTAAACAATTTTTAATTATAAATTTATAATATAATAAAAAATTTAACTTTGAACTTTGAAATAATGTTCTCCAGTGCAATTATTTTAATTTGAATAGATAATCACTTCTTCTTAATTAAAATAATGATTCTCAAAGCAGCTTTACATATTTTGTCTCGAGCTAGCTAAGCAGTATTTATCATGTAAATTTGGCTATATACCCTCTACAGTTAATTAGCATTACCCAAAGAGTATCCCTTGGGTAATATGTCACTTTGAGAAACCGGGCACACCTTGAGTTACTACAACACTTTGAGAAACACTGATCCATAAGAATAAGATACATTAATTTTATGGCGGCTCCAGATTAGTGCCGTGAAGCTCAGTGAACAGGCGTGAACGTGAATGTGGAAAGTATTCGCGGGATTCTCGCGCGTTCGCGCCTGTTCCCTGATCGGAGTCGGTATTTTGTCCCGTGACAAAGGGTTCGCGCGGTTTTCACGCGTTCACATCCATATTCACGGTGCCGTGCCAGTTCTCTCCTGACTACAGATGCGTACGGACTCGTGCAGTCGTTATAAATATAGCATCGCAGCAACGTAACATTTTTTATGTTTTTAGGTATAAATAGTTATATGTTGCCACAGCAAACAAAGTAAATGCAGCACCAGCTTCCACGTCCATTTCACGGCAGGTATATGTGTGACTCGTGAACGTAGACGGGTACGACTTGCACGACTTATGCCGTGAATTCACGCCGTTAATACACGGCACTAATCTAGAGCCGCCATTAGAATTAAAGGGGGAAATGTAAAAAAATATATTGGTATAGATTATTAACATAGTTGAAGAATGAATGATGAAAGAATGACTAAACAGATATACAATGCAAAAGTGGATGGATGCAGAAGTCGCGGAAGGCCACGACACACGTTCCATGATCAAATTGATCGTGTACTAACAGAAGGTGGTGTCAGGAGCCTTAAGAACAGACGAGCGTGCATGACAAGAGCTATGAATGTCAAAGAAGCAAGTGAGGTGTGTAAGAATAAGCCTAAATGGCGTTCTGTTGTTCGTGCCTACCCCGCAAGGGACCTGGCGTGAAGTTATGTATGTATGTATTAACATAGTTTTAATGGCAATTTGATTGTTTGTTTCTGAAAAATACTTTTGGATTTTTTTATGATAAAAGTTCACATTTGACTAGGATCACAACCAATGTCAGACAATGTTGGAGTCTCGAAGGTGGACCAGCTTTACCTAGATAATATCTATTCACAGGAGACTTGAAAAATACATAAATTGTTCAACTCAATTTATTCATTTGGTAAAATACATTTACGATGACAATATATTAATGACTTTCACATGTTTTTGCCTGTTTTGGCATTCAAATCTACAAGATATGTCAGATTCAAAATTTATGGAAATTTAGCTTCATAATATAGATATTTTATTTTTATTTTACTTTTGAGGAAACAGATTCTGGTAGTGTTTTTCACAACTCTGCAGAAGGAATATGGATGTAAAGTGTTTTCTTTCCGCTGGTGGTGTAGCCACTTGACTTGACCAGAACATCTTGTCATCCAGAGATTGAAATGCTTCATAGCCAAATGGCGAAAACCTTATGTAACCCTTTTTTGAGCCTGCATTGACACGTGGTTGATAGAATTCTTTAACTTTGGCCTCCCAGGTCTTTTGGGTTCTATTAATTCTATTGACACATCAGTAACATTACACTTTTTCTTACTTATATTCTTATTATGCATTACTTTCACATGTTTTGCATAATTTGACCAGTCTCTAAAAGCTCGGTTACAAATATCACAAGAATACGGCATAGCGCCTGAATGCTGTCGTTGGTGTACTTGCAATCGGGTTTTAAAATTAAATCCTTTCCCGCATACCTCACAGTTATAAGGATATGTGTCAGTATGTACTACTTGGTGCTTGTTAACTTGACTTTGTAAACGAAACTGCTTACTGCAGACTTTGCATGTATATGGTTTAATTTTCTTATGTAAACTGTAATGCACTCGTAAACAAGATTTTGATTTGAAGGTTGAATTACAGATTTTACACTCATATGGTCTGTATTCTGAATGAGTTAACATATGCATATCAAATTCGTACTTGCGTAAACATTGCTTTCCGCAAACTTCACATACAAGTTTACACGCTCGATTAGTATGTGTCAGGAGATGGTTAATCAATGTCGCCTTGCTCTTCAATGTTTTCCCACATACATTACATGTGAGACTAGTCTGTTTCAGTTTCTCTGGTATTATACGTACTTTACGAGTAGCATAATACTTCTCCTGATGTAATTTCAATTCTTCTCCAGTCTTAAAACATATATTACAACCTCTACAAACATAATCTGAACTGATGTGTATTTTTCCATGTTGTTTAAGCATGTTAACATTTTTAAAGGTTTGTAAACATTGGTAACATGACAGACGTAAATGTTTTCTATGTGTAGATACATGAGTTACAAATTGGTCTATATTTAATTTACGCTTATGACAGTCAGCACAACGGTATGAATTACACTTGGAATGAAATGACATAGAATGATCACGAAGGTGAGTTATGTTTTGGAACTGAGTGTCACAGATAGCGCATATACATACGAAATCGCGGCATGCAGAGTTACATTTGCTTTTAATGTGTGTTTCATTCGGTTCTTCTGCAACAGATGCAGACGTCTCACATTCCTCGCCCACAACTTCTTCTTTAATAGAAACTTCTGCGTTACCTACGTTACTAACATCATCAACATCTGTTACTTCATCCTCATTTTTCACGTTTTGCAAAAGGAAATGATCTCTCAATAGGTCCTGAGCTTTCGCGACTTGTAGCACAAAGTCGAACGCTTGATCTAACAATTTAAAACACATAAAACAAACAGTTTTAGGCAATGTTTCGTCAAATGAATCGACAGCAGCGTTGACATGAATCAATTTTTGAACAACAGTATGTTTTCCGTCGTCTGAAAGTAAGTCCTTGAGTTTATCATTCGGTTTCAGTTTAGCACATAATCTACAGTAATTCAATTCAAGACAATTCATGATAAATTAAAGCAAAAAGCACCTAACTTGTTTCAAATGAAAATTGAAATAGGTATAGGCTCCAAATTTCCAAAACCCTGAATGTTTTTGTATTGTTATTTTTTTTTCAATGGCTTCCGTCCGCGGTTAACATTTAATAACTAACGAAAAAGTTTGATGGTCTTGAATTATTTATTCCACACATTGAATATTATTATTTCAAAAGATGAGGTTCATTTATATATATATATATATATATATTATATATATATATTTTCAATAATATTAAAAGGAGGATTATTTTATATATACAATCAAATAGACAGTAAAAGGTATTTTCAAAGGCACTCCACATTCTCGCGAAAATCACAAAAAATTATATTCAAATACGAAATAATTCTTAAAATAAATAAAACACGTAAAACTATATATTTAAATTGTTTACTTATGAAATCTCGATTGAAACAAAATCATTTCAAATAATAATATATACGTCATAGTACCCGATCTGTAACTCCATGAGCCTTAGACTATGAGCAGTTCACCCCAATAGTGCGGTACCTTTTGTTCTCATTCCCTACAATAGTCCTACACTTACCTAGGTAATATCCTTGGGTGCATTTTTATATGGTGTAGACAGGGACAATCGCCGGTGAGTGTTACGCCACGTTTAGATTAAACTTGTCAAGGGGCCTCTGCGTGTTGGCCTTCCCATGGCAACACGCAAGCCCTCTAAAAGTCCGAGCCATTTTTATGGCCCGTTTTCAGCAGAGATACATTAAATGAATTACTAACTGACAGACCTGAAGACACTGTGAACTTATTCTGTGTGCACCGAAATACAAACCAACTTGATTGATAATTTCTCTTTATAATTTACCTCCCACCCACTTTTAATTTCTAGAACTCTCGTAAGAGAATATGTTCCTTGCCCAAAAATTCTTAACAAGTCGTGTATGTACATTAAGGCTATTTGAAAAAAAAGCAACTCGAATAGACTATATAAACGACCGAGAACGCTACGAATTTTTATTAAAATTTCTTGTGTTCGTGTTCGGAATTCACTTAAAAACTACTGGCCCGAATTTGATGCAGTTTTCACTGATCTATAGCAAATGTAATAAAATATGTGATACTTTTTATCCTGTTCTCAGCAGTTTGAAGTTCTTAGGGCGCGTTCCAACTATGTCGCAACGAATAATTTATCGTTGGACGACTGTCGTCTCTAGCTGTTCCCATTATAACGATTGTTTTTCGTCAAATTTTTTATCGTTTAACGACTATCGTATCTAGTTGTTCCTATTGGATGGCGACGATTTGCCGTCACGATTTAGTCGTAACGATCTTTTATATTTTTACGACTGCCGTGCTAGCCGTTCTTACTGTCATGACAATCTGTCGTCACTGCCAAAGATGTCGTAGACGACAGTAAGTTATGTCGTTCTATATGTGAACACCTCTATTTAAAAATATAAGCCACGACACGTAAAACGACAGTTTCCACTACCTAAAACGATAGCTTACAATATCATTTTGTAAGCTATCGTTTTCTGCGATACTTTGTGTCCCGGGTATGGTACAAATTAGTTAGATAGACTATGTATTAGCTGGTTTCGATACGATTTCACCAGAACCAAGCTATGTCCTTTTTCAAGTTATGCTTCACTTTATATTCCGGGAATACACTTTATATCCCCGGAGTATTTTATAGTTGGCATTATACTAAAAATTAGCTGATTCGGATCAGACTGATACTTATTTAAACAATTTAATCTGGGATTTTTAATATTATTATTACTATTTCGAGTTATATAGCGTTGTTTACTTTTGTATGTATGTATAATGTTTATACCTATTATTTGTATATATTATAATCTAACTGAATCTAACTATAATTATATAGGGTATTGTAGTAGGTCTATATTATTATTTTATTTATTAAATTACCTTATATATTACTAATTTATAAAGTAAATCATTATATGAATGCTGGTTTAGCAACTTCCATCCATAGTTGTCTGCAAGAAATCTCTATATGCGATAAGATTGTCGATTGTTTATCAACTAATGATTTGTTGCTAGCAAACATTTTAATATTATATAAAATTTTTAGAGCTAGGCATATTTGCTGAAGAGTTTCTTGTGCCGTTTCTTCTCTTCAAGCCAAACGTGAAGCGGTGGTAAATTAGCTTAGGCTCCCATAGAGTAAATAATAACCATAAACAAAATTAAAACTAAATAATTAAAATGAACAATTTGGCGGTAAGCTAAATAAAACTTTAACACCACCTGTTGGACAAATGACATCTTTGTCGTCCGTGGCCATGGCCACTGAAAAGTGGCCGAAACGTCGAAATAACCTAAATCAAATAAATTACCGTGCATAAAACATAGTTTTATTACATATACAAACCTAAGAAAATATTATGATAATCTTTAGCAAAGTTGTTGCGCATGAGCTAGAGGTTTCTGAACTGGGTCACAATTGGACCCGGTAGGTGGCGCTAATTTAGGCACGTCGATTGATGCTTTTCTGGGCAGGACGATGTCTGCCAGGACAGCTAGTTTTGAATAAAAATGTTTGAATTTAGACTGATTGCTTACTTAACCTTTTTTCGCTTCCTTTGGGGAGATTCATCAGTTTTTATCGATTCTTTTATAACATTAGTTTTCCTTTTACTTATTTTATTGTGCATTTTTTTCATATGTTTTGAGACATTAGAGCGATCTCTAAATAATTTATTACAAATATCACAAGAATATGGCATTGCACCAGTATGTTTGTGCGCATGTTCTTGCAGTCTATGTTTGTAGTTAAATCCCTTGCCACACACCTCACACTTGAATGGGTAAGAAGAAGAATGTACAACTTGGTGAAAATTAACCTGCGCTTGCAAACGAAACTTTTTCCCACAGATTTTACATGAAAAGGGTTTAATGTTATAATGTATACCTTTATGGTTACGTAAAGATTCTATTGTGTTGAATCTTGATTGACATATTGTGCACTGGAATAACCCTTTATTATGTGTAAACATATGTCTATCTAAATCATATTTACGTAGAAATGGTTTCCCACAAACCTCGCATATATGATTACGGGATCTATCAGTATGTGTAAGCAAATGGCTTACTTGTGTTGTTTTGCTACTCGATGTCTTTCCACATATTCTACATGTCAGACTATTCTGTTTCAGTTTCTCTGGTATTATACGGATTTTACTCGTAGCACGATAATACTTTTCTCTATGTTGTGTTAACTCTTCTTCTGACTTGAAACACATATTACAACCTCTACAAACAAAATCTGAAGTGATGTGTGACGTTCTGTGTTTCTTAAGTAAAGTTACATTTCTAAAAGACTCTGAACATTGGTAACATGATAATCGTAAATGTTTTATATGTGTACAGATATGAGTTACAAATTTGTCTATGTTAAACTTTCTCTTGTGACAGCCAATGCAGCGGTATGAATTACAGGTGTTATGGTGAGAAAGGGAATGTTCTTGAAGGGACTTTAAGTTAATAAACTGAGTGTCACAGATAGCACATAACCAAGTGAAACTACACCATGTAGAACAGCTTAAAGACATGTCTAAACTAGAGCCGGCTTTGCTGTTCGCAACTTTTGTTTTTCTTCTAAGTTCTGATTCAGTTGTAATGTTGAGTGTCTCAGTTTTAACTGGGTTTTCATTTAGTAAAGGCATAGGCGTCACCTCAACTGCCTCAGTTATGATTTCCTCTTTTAAAGGATCTTGTTTGGTACTTAGAAATTCATAATAATAAACTTCTGGAAAAACTTCATCAGCCTTCTCTTCCTTTGCAATACAAACTTCTTTAGTACTTACAAATCCATTACCACAATAATCAAGTTCTGGAACATTATCATCAGTTTTCTCTTCGTTTTCAATAGAAAACCCTTCATTACTTAAAACTTCATTACCACAATCATCAAGTTCTAGAACATTATCATCAGTCTTCTCTCCCTTTACAATAGAAAGCTCTTCGTTACACACAAATTCATTACCACAATCATTAACTTCTAGAGCATAATGATCAGCCTTCTCTTCCTTTGCAATAGAAACCTCTTCATTACTTACAAATTCATTACCACAATCATCAACAACTTCTGGAACATTACCAACAGCTTTAAGTTCCTTTGCAATACAAACTTGTTTATTACTTACAAAGTCATTATCATTGTCTAAAACTTTATCCCCAATTTCCACTTCACTGCTAACTTCTTGGTTACTTAAAAAATCATTACCACAGTCATCAATGTATGATTCTTCATTCTCAGTTGTCACTTTCACTTTCGCATAAATCTCTTCATATTTATTCCCACAATAATCAACATCTGAAACTTCATCCTCAGTTTTCACGTTTTGCAAATGTAATTTATCTCTCAAGCGCTTTTGAGCCCTCCCAACTTGTAAAACAAAGTCGAATGCTTGGTCTAATAATCTAATACAATTAAAACAAACCATTTTTGGCAGTGTGTCGTCAAATGAATCGATGGCAGCATTAATACGAATTAATTTTTCAAGAAAACTGTAGTTTTCCTCATCTAATAACAAATCTTTTAATTTATTCTGGGTATTAATAAAGCGCATAGTCTACAGTAAAATTGCTCAGCCAAACTCATTTTAAAATGCTTGTATTATCCAAAATCAGGGATTATTAATTTCTTAATTTTCTTACTGAATTTCTTAGGTTAAAGTTAAATACGTACCTATACAGAGAATTTGGGTTATTTATTTAGGTTTATGGCTTGGCAGCTAGGTCTTTAAGTCAGTGAATAAATAGGTTATTTATTTCGATTTATGGCTTGTAAGCTAGGCCTTAAGGCCAGATCTTAGTTTATTTAATATAGTTTCTTCATTTTCTTAAGCCTAAGTGTAGCACAGCTGAACTGTAGGTAATCAACTAGCGCCATTCGACGGAGTTCTTGTGACAACTCAAAAGGCCACATCTGACTATACAGTTCATATTTCTCACAAAACACAAAAACTATCAATATCCTACAACTATTAACCACTAAAGGCGATCCCTCAAACCACCAGAAAACCACTAACATATTATACCAGGCAGACACTACCTGAATAATCCGTGTTTATATATGTTCGTTACGGACTCCGAAACGGCTGGACCGATTTCGATGAAATTTTTAGGCAATCTTCAAATTGGCCTAACGGGTTATCCTGTAAGGATTTTCCAGCATATTACGAGGAGCAATATGTGATTTTGGGTGCACTGTGGTTTAGGCATATTCTTTTTACAAAATTAAGACTGTATATTTCGCCACGATGACGGTCGTCGTCATCGTCTCGTGATCTCGTCGAGCTTTTTGGGCGTTGTGATCTACGAATGGAACGCCCTTACATTATCATGTTTGATCACACAGAAGTTTTTGACGGGAACTGAAAGGAGATTACGTGCTGTGCAGTTTTATTTTCTAAAACTGTGTAAAATTACTCTAAAATAAACAATAGTTGTAGGACTTGTGGGCTTCTCCCGCGATTTAAATTCACGCGCGCTCATTATCCAGCGCTATGCGTAGCTACAACCGGACGCGTCAATGTGCGACCCACAAACTACTGTGGATACTACCACAGAGTACATTTATATCTATCATTTGAGTACTTTACTCACAGAGTACTTTATATATACTGGTAACTTTACTTGTGTTCTGGACTGGGATCATTTGTCTGTCAGATTCAGATTAACTCAATTTTCAATAAATTAAAAAATGCATCAAATTTAAAATTCGGTCGGTGGTTTTTTTTAATTTGTTACTCCAAAAAATTAAGGAGTTTGCTGTTGTTATAATGGATTTAATAAATAATTCTTATTGTAGACTTTGTGCGAAATTAAAACCCAATGAAAAACTATCAAACTTTCAAGCCGATGTGTTGATAATGAATGAATTAATTGAAAAACTCGCTCGGATAAATGTACACATTGATTTTATGGAAGATAATTATCCAAAAACAGTATGTATCCTCTGTTTTCGCACTTTAGACACAGCTTACGAGTTTGCAGAAGCTGTTGAGAAGGCACAAAATATTTTACAAGATATCGCCTTCGTGAAAAATGAACCGAAAAACCAAGCTGTCGATGTTACATTTCAAACTTCCTATGAAACTTTCGATAGTAAACATGAATATTTTGATATTGGCAATTGTTCAAATGACAGCAATAACTCTATTAAAACTGAAATAAAAAGCAACGAAATTGAGGATGCACTCGCGATGTATGTCAACAATACTGAAATGGCTTATGGAGACAATTGCAGAAATTGGCAAGATTATAACTGGACGTGTTCATATTGCGAAACACTATTTCCGACCATAGATGAACTACAGCAACACTCAATAGAACTTCATTCAAAATGCAATGCATACAGATGTACAGACTGTGGTAAACGAAGGCATGATCTTAACGGATTCATCAAACATGTATGCACACATAAAAAGCATCTTAAATTATCCTGTTACCAATGTTTTGTAACATTTCCAATTACGAAACTACAGTCACATAAACAAACACATATAACCTCAGAATATGTTTGTATAGGTTGCAATAAATGTTTCACCACCCTTGAAAATTTAGAGATACACAAACAGAAATATTACTCATTCATCAGGACGAATAAGCTTCAAACTGGTAACCAATGCAGATCATGTAAAATATGCAATAAGACATTTAAAAATCTTTCCATGCACATGTTAACACATACCGAACGTACCCGGGACCATACTTGTGAGAAATGTGGCAAATCATATTTCACTAGAGAATGTCTTGAGCAGCATTACATTGCCCATTCGTCAGATAAACCTTACGAATGTAAAATTTGTAAACAATCATTCAAAACCAAATCTTATTTACGCTGTCATGTTGTTATTCATAATGACATCAAGCCATTCTCATGTGATCAATGTGAAAAGAGTTATCATAGACTAAAAGAGTTAAATCATCATAAGAAAATACACACTGATACCTGGTACGAGTGTAACATTTGTAGCAAACGTTACAAACTCAAAAAACAGCTCACACTCCATTTGAAATTGCACAGTGGTGTAATGCCATACTCATGCGAGGCTTGTCAGTGGAATTTTACAAATTATACAAACTATTTTAAACATATGAGGGGAAAGCATAATACGGATATAAGGAAAAAGAAGTTCAATTCAACCGATGCTTGTAATTTGGAGTGGAAGGAAGATTTGATACGTAAAAAACCACGGCAACGAAGGAGGCAGATACAAGAGAGTAAAGAATGCCTACAGACTGAATTAAATTAAGAGTTTAGGATAATGATTGATAATAAATAATAGCTGCACAAAAATTTCCCAGTATATGGGATTATATAGGCAAATTTTTTATGTTTTTCTATTACAATGTTACAAATATGACAATATCCACTCCTGTATATATCACTTCAGTCTGTACTTTGATTAAGCCAATAAAAAATGTAAATTTTAACTTATTATTTTCCCTACTGTCAAATTAGTAAGAATTGTTAATTATTTTTCATTTAATTGCCTGTTTTGCTCTCACATTGCAACAATAAATTAATAGACAATTAAATTTTAAATTAAGTAAATCTGATCAAAGAATACCAATGTGAAAATGAACTATGGAATATAGACAGTATATATAAAGTACTCTGTGCTCTAAGGCGCAGATACTTCTTGTGCAACTGCAAAGAAAAAATAAATATATATTTTGAAAATTAAAATAAAGGAATATATTTTATACTAGCTGTTCCGGCAGATGTCACCCTGCCAGGAAAAGCTTCAATCGATATACCAGCAGCAGCACCTACCGGGTCCAATTATGAACCAACAACCTTTGGCTCATGCACAACAACTTTGCTAAAGATCATCACATTATCAAATGTATACTTTACGATTCTATAAAAGACATCCAGACAAACATTCATTTTCATACATAAGAAGAAGATTAAGTGCTCCTAACTTATCTGTGAAATGAAAAATGTCACTGTTCACTTGGGTGTTGCCAATCTATGCGTTATCATTAAAACCATTGAATATTAAAATTATTATGTTATTAGTTACTAACTGTGGCCAAATGCATCTTATTTCCAGCATTAATTAATATAATACCATTAACTAATAACGATTTTTTTTAGACCTGACTGTCCTAATGTCTATGAAATTTTAACATATCAATCAGCTCTAGTTCTGTTTTTTACTATTTCACAGATAATTTGGGCAGACTATATAAATTGCAATTTAGGTATATTTTAATACCACTATACGTTAAACCTTTATTAATTTAAGTACAACAGCAAAAGAAATGTAAAATTAATATTCTTTATTTAATAATAATAAGAGGCTTACATTTGAATGCGAAGAAAACAAAGGTTATGGTGTTTGAAAGAGAAACAACCAGAACGAATGCAAGGATAATGGTCGATGATGTTATGCTGGAACAAGTGAATGAGTTTGTATATCTTGGTTGTGTTTTTAGCAGGGATGGAAGGTACACCGCTGACATAGAAAGAAGAGTAAATTTGGGGAATAGTGTGAATGGAGCGTTAGGTAAACTTCTAGGCGCTAAGAACCTCAGCCAGAAGGCCCAGCTTGCCATACACAACGCGGTGCTGGTACCTACGCTCACGTATGGATGCGAGAGTTGGGTATGGAACAGAGAGCATGAAAGTAGAGTAAACGCGGTCGAGATGCGAGCACTGCGCAAAATCTGCGGAGTGACGCTCGCGGACCGCGTTCGTAATACCGAAGTAAGAAAGAGAGTTGGTCTGAAAGAGAGTGTCGGGGTAAAGGTAAGGAAAGGAATGCTCCGGTGGTTCGGGCATGTGGAAAGAATGTATGATTAAAGAATGACTAAACAGATATACAATGCAAAAGTGGATGGATGCAGAAGTCGCGGAAGGCCACGACACACCTTCCATGATCAAATTGATCGTGTATTAGCAGAAGGTGATGTCAGGAGCCTTAAGAATAGACGAGCGTGCATAACAAGAGCTATGAATGTCAAAGAAGCAAGTGAGGTGTGTAACAATAAGCCTGTATGGCACTCTGTTGTTCGTGCCTACCCCGCAAGGGACCTGGCGTGAAGTTATGTATGTATGTATGTAATAATAATATCAACTTATCTATGTCCCATTTCCAGTGCAGACCTGACCATAGAGGCTTGGATTGTATATCTGCCACATTTGCACTGCAGTGTACTAGAGTTTTTCCCGCATGAAAGGCCCTGGGTGGTAGCTCTGTTACGTACATACAATTTCTATTAGGTGTTTTATATACATAAACCTTCAACACTTATCACATTTTATCGTACATTTTTTTGTTATTTATAAGCTATTAAGGCCATACACCTTGGAGACAATTCGTCATCAAATATCTTCTTAAATTCGCATCTCTTTATACCATTTTCTTTTAAATACACTATTCTGTCGTACAATATTAAGTTTTCTATAATTCTTTGCAGGTAATTTTGTAAAAGAATATAAATTCCCGCCTTTTTGTATGTCTCTTCTGACAACTGCCGCCATATTGAATTTAATTCTTCCAGATCGATTTCAATATTCACAACCTTATCCTGTGCACAACAAGTTTCATTTTTGGTCAAAGTAAATCCAGAAGTTACGTCTAAAGCATAATTTTCAAAATTGTTTTTCATTATTTTCGTTTTTACGGCTTTTCTTTTGTTCCTTTTTAATTTGCAGTTATCTGTAATTTTCAAGAATTTAATATAAAAGACATAAATATTGTGATATTAGTGACTACACGAGGACCTTGTCTACTTGTTTTTTATTCTTTTCGAACTAACATGCTTGCGAGTAAACTCATTTTAATGAAATTTACTAACTTAAAAAATATCGTGTACTTTCAGAAATCAGAATAGAAATTGATATAATTATTACTTATAATCTCAGGTGTTTATAATAGTTTTATAGGTTCTACAGTTGATTTTAAGAATATTCATAATATACTCACGTCTATATGCATATAACTGTAAAACGGCTCTCGATAGCAAATTAAAAATCAAATCCTCCATTTTGTCCTTCCAATTGGGAGGCTGTGCACCTAACCTCAATAACGGAACATTCATATATCTAAATGCTTGATATTTATCAAAAACTTCCTTCAAACAGTTACTAAGTGGAAAGTTAGTAAATTTGCCATCAACTTCTTCCAATTTATGATAACAACAGGGCATGATTACTAAACATTTTGCGGCGGCCATCTTGAGGAATATATTCAATGCATCAACTGTCAAATCAGCACAAGCATGAAGTCCTGTTATACAGATATCACTTTTACCAAATTTATCACTTAAATATTCTTCAATATTTTCACAAGAACTAATAGTTACTCTATGCTTAATGTATTTAACGTGGTCTACTGAGTTTTCGTGATATTTTCTCTGGCGCTTTTTGGCTGCAACATAGTTCTTCTCATTACTTTCTATACCAAGTACTCTATAGTTTGTAGTTTCGTGCAGTTTCTGATCTAAGTAACCCTAAAAAAAGATATCAGTACAGCGATTGAAAAGACCAACAAAATTTATTTTGGACGCAACACCAAAGGCGCTACCAATGCGCTGCAGCTCTCTCAAGGGAAACTGGAATTTGGTCACCAATGCCGGAAGGCAACTCAAGTTCGTAATGGTGGCATAGTCTAGACCAGGGCTGGCAGCCATCCAGACGGGCAAATGCCCTACCACCTGGCGAGATATATAACCCATAACACAATAATTTGTTTAGAAAGTGTCCATTAAACATGAAGCGTTTTTGGCGACTTTTTCACCCCCTCTCGCCCCTGGTGAGATATAGTGAGATTTGGCTACACATCCACGGTCACGTGAGAATTTTAAAAATGTGTGACTAGTATAAATGCATCAAATTTATTCTATACATAAAAGAATATTTATTCCAGTTCAATGCATGCAGAATCAAGCATGGTCTCCAGAGTAACTATTGGAACTGACATATCTATGTGATGTAAACCTGTTTTATGTAATTTGACTCAATTTCGTCGTAATTTGACTCTTTTCTTGTGGAAATAGTTACTTGATACTTGCCTACACTTCCCTTTCCCGAAGTAAAATTAAATGCGATCCGGCTCGACCGACCCCCCTTATACGCATCACGTGATTAATGGTCGCTCCCTTACCTGTATAATATCTACGCTAAGGGTGTTGATGTGTTACCCACTTCGTCAAGACTTAAAATATCTGTTCACGCGGAACACATGCGCGTCACTAATTTCAGCTTTGGTGCGAGACAGCGAGGCTTATAGGAAATGTTCTTCCTGAGAATTGCGGCTGAGTTTTAGGGCGAACAATCCGAGTTGGGCGTCTCAGCCAATCATGGCTTTAATCGCAGCAGGGACCGAGAAGCATATCACAATCACTTGCTAATTTAATCTCAAATAACCCTACAGGAACGGGGAAGACTTCCTTCCTGCGACCGGGCAGTCTGTTATGAAGGCCACAATAGGGCATTTGGCCCTCTGGATGGCCACCACCCCTGGTCTTTAGAGATGTATTCCGGCAACAGTGGCCAAGTTCTAGTTCCCCTTCACGATCGATAGCCCTTTTGGTATTACAAATGTCCATAGGAGACAGTAACCATATTCCATTTGGTGGCCAGCTAGACTGCCTGCTGTAGTTCAGCAATAAAAAAAAAAATACATATTATTATCACACATTTTTCTAATAATTGTAGGAAGAGAATGGATTTCTACTTGTCACCATCTCGAGGCACACCTTTCGCTTCATCGTTTTCACTTAAGGCTTGTAGCAACGCCAACGTTATTATCCTCAAGGACGTTGGCGATAGTGATTTTTAAGGCGATAGCGGGGATTCCATAGACACCGTCGTTTTTCAGATGTATTACTATTTTATTGCGAATAAATAAAGAAGAATTTAAAAAAAAACATTTTTTATATAATCTATATCTTATTCTTTTGGTAAATTATTGTTCAGTAAGTACCAACGAATAGTTGTTTTGTTTGCACCCCACTTTTAACCTTTTGCAGCAACAGGAGCCTTAATCTGTTTATCAAAAATAAATAAGGAACTTACCAAACCGGAACCGAAATCTACAACAACACCGCAGTCCGCCATTTCACCAAACCTTTTTAATTTCCCTCGCCAAATACACTATTTCATGCTTCTTTTTCTGGCTCAAAGGTACTACAATATCGTCTTCATACGGATCTTCGTGAAAATCATTAAAAACTGGAGTCAACCTATCAAATTGTTCGAAGAATCCTTTTAAATACCGATCATTATTATCTCGCAAGTTCAATTCTGCGGTAGTAATATTAATCTGATCTAAATTATTTATTTTTATTTCGTCCAATATACTGTCAACCAATATTTTAGTGTTCGGATGTTTGTACAAACATTGATATTTCTCAAGAAATAAGATTGCCTCTTCAAAATACTGCCCTGAAGTGGAAAAGTGTGCCGGTAATGCCATAACCTGAAATATGCAGGAAAAGATAATGCCTTACAGGGTCTATGCTAAACACATTCTGGTTAGCTGATATGCACGATAGAGGTAAGGAGAACCGTCTCATAATTATGGGTGGAAAGTTGAAGACGTGTTCCTCTATAAACAGCAAATAATATATTGAAATCCCTTAGAAATGGCGCTAGCATAGACAAATGGTGTGGTATGTATCTAGCATTTGTTAACGGATTGAGCTATGCCGAGTTAGAAAATTTAATCTAAATATATAACATTTTCTAACTCGACATTATTTAATTTCTTTAACTTTTGGTGCTTTCTTCTAAATTCACACTGACGCTAATGTGGCGCCAACCTAATATAATGCATTTCGATGGACACTTCTTCATATACAGAAATTGTTGTCCTTACCTCTACCCTCATAATAGCAGACTACAAGTGAGAAAGTCTATTTTCTTGTCTAATGGGAACTGTCAAATGTGCAAAAGGTCCACCAAATGGAGTTGTTTACGCCGCCTATAGACGTTCGCAACACCAGAGGCGACTATTTACATTGAGTTGTGTTGCGGCATTAGTGACCAGGTTCCAGTTTCCCTTAACAGCAGCGCATTTGTAGCACTTTTGGTGTTGCAAATGTCTATAGGCGATGGTAATCGCTTTCCATCTAGTGTGCCGTTCGCCTGTCTGCTAACCTCCTGCAATAAAAAAAAATCCACAAAGGATATCAAACATAACATGACGAACACCCTTAACCTTTATTTGACTACGTAATTTTGTGGCGTCATACAGAAAAACGCCTATATGGACCCAGTAATTAATAAGATAATTACTGTGTCATACGGACGGACATATCGGTTAA